>JARFJB010000813.1:490000-892500 GCA_036346205.1 Vesta saturnalis
CGCATAACCATAAAAAAGGTTAAACTTTACAATGCGTCTAACAGATGTTGCCTAGCAATTCTAGTATTGCTAATTCCGGATACATATTGAGCAACCTACGTAGAAGCAGAGGGAAGGCATTTCGAACAGTTGCGGTGATACCACTCAAATATCACTCCATTACGTGCTGTATAACTAGGTCGTTACAAATTTTCGCCAAAAACTTAAAAAACAATGCAAAAAATCAAAATGCATAAGAATAAAAATTTGTTGGTAAATAACTGGGCAAGCACGCTATAAGATCGAATTTAATCAGTGGCGTAACACAAAAAAATTCGCATGGGTAGAAGGGTGCGCAACCCCAAAAAATATCACCCAGTATGCTAATTGCTGCAAAATAGTAGTCATCCCCTATCTAGTGCGCCTGCCAAATTTGAAAATTGTATATGTTTCTATTCAGGAGATATTAAGAAAAATGTTTAACATTCAAATTTTGGCGCCATTTATCTCTGGTAAGAAAGGGTTTTAGGACAATAGTTCGTAGGACAATTCCTCACCAATTTCACATGTTCTATCCATTTTTGAAGTTATCAATATTAAACCTAAATCACCCTGTACAAATAAAAGATTCAAATTTCATAAAATGTAACAATAATTATTAATAATCTAAATTCTGAATAAAATAACGCAATGATTTAGCACTAATTCAAATATTGCACATGCCCTTCCGAAATTACTAATTTATGGATTATTAATGCAGTTTTGTTCGTAAGAAGTGAACTTTAACGCGCAAATATTCACTAACTTAAAATCAATTATTCAGCACTAATTTAATATTGCAGATTTCATTAACTAATATTTCTTTCGTTTACAATACTATTTGGTGCTAATGTACTGCGGACTAATGCAGTTTTGTTCGTAATAAGTGAACAATAGCACTCAAATATTCACTAATATAAAACCAATACTTCAGCACTTATTTAAATAGTGTACATGTCTCTCCCTAATTACACTCATATAATTCTTTCTTTTGCAATTAGTTATAATTTCGCTAATAATAAGACTTATCTTGAGTTGACAACTTGGTGCTAATCTATCACTTATTAATGCAATAATGTTGCTAATAAGTGAAAATAATGCTCAAATATTCACTAACAAATGCAAGTCTCAAAAATAATTAGACTTAGGTATAATTTATCTTAAATTAACCAACTTAGTGCTGGTGTAATTTGTTCATAATGGCTCTTCCAAGTTATTTCATTGATTTGGTGATTACAATTAATTGTAATTAAGTCACGATTAACAAAGAACAAATCTCACAAGTAATTAGGCTTGTGTAATATTTATTTTGAATTAACCAACTTTATGCTAATGCAATTTTGTTCTTAATAATTGAAAAATGTACTCAAATATTCACTAACGTTCAGTTAACATTGAAAAAGTAACCTATATAGAATTAGTGAGCACTAAATTAGTGCTCATCAATTACATGTAAGTAGTTTCGGCTAATTCAAATTATTTTTTCTGTTCTTATTAATATTGCTTCATGTTCAAAATATATATTAAACTGTTTTACTAATTATGTTGTATTAGTGCACCTAATAAATTGAGGTATTCAAGCTCATATAGATATTCGTACGAAATTAGATTGAAATAGTGATCAATTGTTAGCGTAAATTAGTGCGCTGCTCTAATATTAAAGTACACTAAGTTCACGAAATATACCCTCTCATATACTCTCGCTAGTTCTCATAAACTTCAACTCTGTTTTGTAATTTGTTGAGTTAATTAAAAACAAACGAATTATCTAATGCGACATTAGTGCATTGAACGAAGAAAACAGTAATTTGTGTTGTCTCCAGACAACTATATATATATATATATATATATATATATATAGGGTCAGTCATTAGTGCGCCGTCCGAAGATCCTGGCTTTATTATTAAAAATAAAAAAAATGTTATAGCCCCGATCTATATCAGACTTAGATGTGCATCGAATAAAAATAGTTTCTTTCATCCCTATAGAGTGTTCCAGAATTGCAGGACCGGACTCAGCTTTGTTTTGTTAAATGGAACCCTATATTTATTTAATTTTATTATTATTTGTCTTGTTGAATGCTAAAAAACGGTACTTCGTTTTTAAATTTATTTTGTGGCGTTGCCAAGTTAGAGCATTTTTTCTTTAAAAAAGTGAAAATTTATACCTTTACTTAAATTATTCTGAAGACTTTAATGTTAACAGTAGAACTGTAAGGTTTGGCAGACGGGTAAACAAGACCTTGCTCTATCTTTTGACCTTCATACTTACTGATTATACTATACTGGGTGTTTACAAAATATGGTCAATTTTTGCAAATTTGAAATGACCATAACTTTTGTTTTTAAATGGAACACCCTGTATTTTTTCATGTCATCGTGTTCTGTTTTTAATTCTCTTACTTTTTTATTAAGCATGTAATATACCTAACGTTACGCGTTCTCGAATTATTTAAGATTTGTTGCAAAATTAATGTCAACTGTGACAAACTGGACGGTCTATACAAAAGTAATACAGCAAACAAAAGAATTTGTATTTGAAAAATCATAAATTATTGAGAAAATTATAATAAGTTATAACTAAATCAAATGCTCGATGTGTCCACCATTTTCTTGCAAACAGGTGTGAATTCTCCTCAAAAAAGAACCTTCAACATTTCGCAGCATATTTTGGTTAACCATTTGAAATGAATTCCATATTCTAATTTTCATATCCTCTTTGGTGGTAGGAGATTCTTGGTATACTAAGGTTTTAATATAACCCCACAGGAAAAAATATAATTTTGTCAGATCAGGAGTCCGAGCTGGCCATCCTACTGGCCCTCCTCTCCCAATCCATTTATTGGGAAACGTTCTGTCTAGATGCTCTCTAACAATGCGACTATAGTGGGGAGGCGCACCATCCTGCTGAAACCACATCCTTTGACGTATGTCTAACGGCAATTCTTCATGGAGCGGAGGTAACTCATTTTGAAGAAATTCAAGATAGGTTTGACCATTAATGTTTTTTTCAAAAAAGTAAGGTCCAATTATATGGTTCCCTACTATCCCGCCCCACACATTCAAAGACCAGCGATGCTAATAGCGTGGGGATTTGTATTGTCATAATAATGGAAATTATGGCTGTTTACAAAACCATTTTTGTGAAAGGTTCCTTCGTCTGTCATCAAAATGTGTTTAAAGAAATCATTGTCCTGTCCTAATCGTTCCAGTGCCCACTGGGAGAATTCCAAGCGTCTTTGAAAATCATTTGCTTTCAGCTCTTGGACTAGTTGAAAATGGTATGGATGAAATTTATTCTTTCGAATAATCTTGGAAACACTAGTTTGACTAATACCCAAATCAGCACTGAGGTTTCTTGTGCTAACGTTTGGATTTTTCACTACACTGGTTAGTACCACAAATACGTTTTCTTCGTTTATAACCCTTTTTTCTCGTTCTTTTCTTTCGTATTGTACATGCCCTGTTCTTTCAAATCCTTCTTAGAGTTTTTCATATATCCTTGGATCAGGATGCCTGCGCTCAGGAAATCGTTGTTGATAAATTCTGGAAGCAAGAAATGAATTTCTTTCACCTTCGCCCAAAGCGTAGACCATGTCAATACATTCATCTTGTGAAAATTTCATTTTTCACACTAAACTGAGGAACTAGTGAATGACGTTTAAGCCAAACGTCAGGAATTATAAATCGCAGGCCTACTGGATGCCCTTTTTACACTTATTGCCATATTATAAAATTATGATTTTAAAACTCGAATAAGAAGTAAACCTTTGTCCATTAGTGTTTATTGGACCATATTGTCAACAAGACATTTACGATTTGTAAATATTCAAAGCAAAAGTCATGATTATTTTATTAATTTTGCAACAAATCTTAAATATTTCGAGAACGCGTAACGTTAGGTATATTACATGCTTAATAAAAAAGTAAGAGAATTGAAACAGAACACGATGACATGATAAAATACAGGGTGTTCCATTTAAAAACAAAAGTTATGGTCATTTCAAATTTGCAAAATTGACCATATTTTGTAAACACCCAGTATAGAATAATCAGGAAGTATGAAGGTCAAAAGATAGAGCAAGGTCTTGTTTACCGTCTGCCAAACCTTACAGTTCTACTGTTAATATTAAAGTCTTCAGAACAATTTAAGTAAAGGTATAAATTTTCACTTTTTAAAGAAAAATGCTCTAACTTGGCAACGCCAAAAATAAATTTAAAACGAAGTACCGTTTTTAGCATTCAACAAGACAAATAATAATAAAATTAAATAAATATAGGGTTCCATTTAACAAAACAAAGCTGAGTCCGGTCCTGCAATTCTGGAACACTCTATAGGGATGAAACTATTTTATTCGATGCACATCTAAGTCTGATATAGCTCGGCGCTATAACATTTTTTATTTTAATAATAAAGCCAGGATCTTCCGACGACGCACTAATCACTCACCCTGTATATATATATATATATATATATATATATATATATATATATATATATATATATATATATATATATATATATATATATATATATTGAAACTATACAGACTAACGTATCCAGCTCTAATTTAAATAAATGGAGGTTTATGTTGTTTATTTTAAAAAGAAAAACTGAAAGGAAATGCTTGATCATTTTTCAGCACTAACATGAAAATTAGAAATGGAGAAACAGATTTAGACAACTTGTGGTAAACCAGCATTTAGTATCATTAACTATAAAAAATTTAACTTCAAATCAAATGTAAGTGAAATTAATTTCACGCAATATGAGGTTTGTAACATTAATCCGAAACTAGTAAGTAACATTAACATTAACAGTAACATTAACGGAAAAGTTAAGAAAAGTAAGATTTACTTAAAAGTATAACGCCTAATAAGTGCAAACCAATAGGCATTGCTAGAAATTGGTGCGTTTTGTTAATATTCTAATAAGGTACGTTTCTGACTTACTACAGCTAATTCAGTAATTCCAAGGGCGCGGCGACACAAAAATTAGGTTATTTAACTCTCGTTCAATTGACACACTCGCCACGCTCGTATGTCAAAATTTGAACTCGAGTTGAAAACCACCACTTTCTTCTCTCGTTGTACAAATAACTATTTTTGCGAAACACGCTCAAAAAGTGCAAGCTTTAAAATTATTACTTTGATTCATTATTAGAAGCAAATGTAGATATTGTTTTTGGAGTTTTAATATGTAAAGTAAAAAAAAAAGTTTTTTTTAATAAATTTTTTTAAGTAGGTATTTAGGTACATCTTAAGCTCTCGAATCCAAAAAATCGATTTTTTTATGATTATACTGTAACACCAAAGACTCCTCGGACCATACCTCCCCTACTATACAATATCGAAAAGAAAAATTAAAAAATTACCGTCTCCGTATTCCTAATAAATTTTTGGTCACCAATGGCTTGCCGTATTCCATTGGCGTATCAGACTGTTTTTTAATGGAAAGCGCTCCAAGAGTCTTATTTTTGTATGTAACATTGATACCTCTAACTTTAGCCGTTTCGCTGTCATAAGAAGACCTGTTGTATCTTCACATATATTTTTTTCGGGTAATTTATGGAAAGAAGAAAATTTTTGATGAGCTTTCGAAAATTGTCATATTCTTCGAAAATTTTATATCCCCCCTCCACCCATAAAAAATTACAGTGTTGGATAGCTGAAACTCTAAATTTTACGTTGGTACCACACATTTCATAATAAAATTTCAGAAAAAAAAAGTTTTAACGCTAATTTGTCATGATAAATCAAAAAAAGTGTAATTGTCGAAATAAACAGTACCAATAAGAATAAAATGACGAGATCATCAGATAAACGTTGCGAAAATGCTCCGAACTCAAGAAGAAATGGCTGACATGGTGTGTATTATTTGAAAATGTTACAATAATTGTTTGTTGGCGTCACGAGTGTACGCTTTTCAAAAAGTATTTGATAGATTTACAACTACTGGGAGTCTTAAACAAGCAAGGAGAGTTAGCTCGAACCCAGTTGTGACCGAAAATAATGAATTAAAAGTTCTGGAGACGGTTGTGGAACATCCTCATATCAGTCCCGTGAAATTATGAGGAAGGCGGAGTTTCCCCATTCAAGATTCAACTGCGTCTGGAATTGTAACCTCAAGATTTTCAAGTCAGGCAGGATTTTTATATATCAACGAAATCGATCAAGAAGAACAAATGAGGTAGCAATTGCCATAACTTTGATTATGACTCCGATGAAAACCCGTGCCATGAAAATGGAAAACAACCAGCAAAGGTGGTCACTGAATGTTTGGGGTGGCATATTGAGAGGACACATTCTTGCTTCTTTGAGGGCACCTGAAGGGTAACAGTTTTTTACGGTTGCTTCGAGATAATTTAGTTGAACTATCGGAAAATTTCCCTTTAGCCGCTCTACAACAGATGGTTTTCCAACACGATGGAGCTTCTACACATAATAGCGTGTGTTTCGGGAATATCTTGATGAAAGGTTTCCGGATCTATCGATTAGTCGTGGGTAAGGTGGTCGCCAAGATCACCAGACTTCTTCGCGTGGCTTTCCAAAAGATAAAATTCTCAAAGATGGTCTGACCATGAGAAAGAAAGGTTATAACAGCGAAACCGCAAAATTTAGGCTTATAACATGTTTCAACAAAAATTTGAAATAAAATATAAGGTGCTCCATTAAAAAAAACATAAGTTTGATACGCCACTGGAATACGGCACGCCATCGGTGACCATATAAATATTTTAGGAACATGGCAATTGTAACTATGCACAATTTTTTTATGTTTTATGTTTTAGTATAGTATAGTATAGGGTGTCTCATAAATACTTCAAGGGCATCTTTCTAAGGTCAAAACAAGAAAAAAACTTCATGTAGGAAAATATCCGAAAACTCTTCGCCTCCGAAATAATTTCTTAAAACAATCTTTTTTTCTCTTGTTTTACCTAAGACGCCATCTGCATTTGATTTTAATTATCCATAAAAATAATAATAATAATATCACTTAGTACATTATACTGCTTATCATGTTGTAAAGTTTTGGTCAATCATTAGTGCTTAATTTGTATAATGTACTTAAAAAGATCAAACATCAGAAACCATTTTGAATTAGTGCCTCTATCTACTTATCTTAGTGTGCTAATTCTTTTAGTGTTTATGGTGAGACCGTTAGTGCTACTACAAGTAAAAAACGCTAATCGATTTTTCTAATTCACTTTGGAAGCTTAAACGATATTAGTAGGTTATAGGCTATAAATAATACTAATAATTAATACAAGTTTTTCTCCGAAAGTAAATGTGAATAGGGTTATTTAAAAAAAATTAAATATGAGCAAAACCAGTTTAAACAACTTCAATTTTTCTTATTTTAAAATCCTGTACCCGCGTTGTCGAAAATTTTTTGAATAGTAAACAGCACTAACGTTGCATTAGCGATTAAAAAAGTCGGCTGTAAAATCAAATGTTAATAGGACTACTTCACACAATTAGTGATTTTACTATTTGTCTTGAAAATATGAAAAACGAGGCTCGTGTCTTGTGGGCACAAAAATCACTAATGTAACGCTAATGACTCGAGCAAGCTTAACATTAAAATGTGATTTAACAATTTGGTTAGCGACTTTTATTATTTATTTGAAAACTATTGTTGCATATTTATTAAAGCAAGCTCAACATTTAATTTAAGTATTAAGTGAGTATGTGGAAATGTGAAAATGGGTATGTAGTTTCTGGGCACTAACAAGCACTAATATAGCGCTAATTATTAACCTGAACTTCAAAATCAAATGTTAATGTACAGCATTTCACAAATAGTGACTTATTATTTGCTATGAAGACAAGAGTCGATAATAGAGTGTAGGCACTAAACTTCGCTATTATAATTAACAACACAAGATCGACTTTAAAAGTAAATATGAGTGGCATTGCTTCACTAAGTAGTGATCTCTATTATTTATCATCGACCCTTAAAGGTGAGATGGATGCATTTAGGCACCAAAGAGCACTAAAGATTAGTACAATATTCACTTTAAAATAACTCCGATTCTTGCTTGCTAATTCGACTTCAAATTAACTGCTAATACTTTACACAATTAGCTATTTTTATTATCTGGAAATGTGAAAATCGGGTATGTAGGTTGTAGGCATTAAAAAGCACTAATGTAGTGCTAATTATTAAAAAACCTTAACATCAAAATCAAATGTGAATAGTACAACTACGTAAATAGTGACATTATTTATTTTAAAAACGAGAAGCGATAATAAATTGCGGGCGCTAAATTGTGTTATAGTACTAAGTCACAAGCTCGACTTTAAAAGTAAATTTTAATGACACTGCCTCCCACAGGTAGTGATCTCTATTTATTATCGAGCCTTACAGATGCGGTGTATACATCGTTGTTACTAAATAGTAGTAATGATTAGCACGTTAGTGCTAAAAAGCACTAGCGTAGCACCAATGATACAAAAATGCTCGACTTTAAATTAAATGCTAATAGCCATACTTTACACAATTCGCTATTATTTTCTATTGGAAATGTAAAAAATGGGTATGTAGTTTGTGGGCACTAGAAAACAATTTTTTCACCTACTCTTAACTTTACAATGAAATGTGCACAATGCAGCGTTACACAAATAATGACTTATTATTTATTTTTAAAACGAGAAGCGATAATCGATTGTAGACAATAAACTGTGCTATTATAGCACTACTGACGCAAACTCGACTTTAAAGGTAACTGGCGCCACCTCGCACAAATAGTGATCTCTGGTATTTATCATCGAGCCTTAAAAGTGAGGTCGATACTTCCACACTGGCGCTAAAGAGCACTAACGTATACTACTATACACCATTAGCTGGTTTTAGTTAATGTGACAAGCGGGTACACAAATAGCAATTTTATTGCATATTTTGAAAAGTTATAGGTACTAAGCTGTTATATTATAGCACTAACGAACACTTAAAAAGAGATAATACCTTATAGGCACTAAACTGCTGTTATTGTCGTAGTAATAATTAACACAAGCTTGACTTTGAAAGTATATATGAATTTAACGACTTCACGCAAATAGTAATCTCTGTTAGTTAAATAGATTGTGAACACTAAATAGCGCTAATGATTAGATCTACATTAACTAACTATAAAAAGAGGCACTTTGCATAACTCCCATATTCTTGCTTACATTAAAAAGCTGAACAGAAGTGTCGAAATTTCTGTAGATTCTGTGAGTACAGCACTAACGTAGGACTAATGGTTTCAAAAAGTAAAATCAAATGCTATTAGCACACAATTTACGATTTTTATTAACTGAAAAATGTGAAAAGCGGGTGTGATAGTTTGTGGACACTAAAAAGCACTAATGTAGCGCTAGTTATTAAACGAAGTTTAACTTTAAAATGAAATATCAGTAATACAACTGTACACAAATACAGACGTACTCTGTATTTTGAAAATTTGTGAAGCGATAATACATTTTATGCAGTAAACTTCTTTTATAGCACTAATAATTAGCACAAACTTGACTTGAAAAGTATGGATAGCGCTGCTTCACGCAAGTAGTGATCTCTATTATTTATTATCAAGGCCCTCAAAGTGAGATACCTTGTGGGCACTGAATAGCATGATGATTAGTACAATATTCATTTGAAAACTAAATCAGTTAGGGATACTTTACACAACTCCAATTTTTGCTAATCTTGAAAGATTGAACAGCGATGTCTACATTTGTGTACACGCTAAACAACACTAACGTAGCACTAACGATTATAAGGAGGTTGACTTTAAATTAAATTCTAGTAGAACTACTTTACACAATTAGCTATTTTTACAATTTTTACAAATGTGAAGAGCGGTGTGGTAGGTTTAAAAAGCATGAATATAAAATTTAACTTTACAATCAATTGTGAATAGCACCACTTTACTTTTCACTTTTATGATATATTTTGAAAACTAATGATTAACATAAGCTCGATTTTAAAAGTGATGATCTGTATTAGGGGCACTTCACACAACTCTGACGTTTCTTACTAGTTTTAAAGACAGCTATGTCGAAATTTTAGTGGATGCTAAACAATACTAACGTAGCACTAACGATTTTAAATACTTTGACTCTAATTTAAAGCCTATTAGATTTATTTTACATAACTTGCAATGTTTGCTAACTGGAAATTGTGAAAATAGGATATAAATTTCTGAGCACTAATGATTAAAAGGTTTAACTTTAAAATCAAATGTGAGAGCTAATATGTTAGCTTTTTTGTTTACCGTATATACAATAAAAGAATGAATAATTTTTTGTTAATTTTTATTCGTTTTCTTGTTTTGCTCCCACCATTAATGCTCTGTCGATTAGTGCTTTAATAGTGTTTACTTTTAAATATCAAAGTGAATAATTCATAATTAATAATTTCGTTACTTTTTGGCATGAACTGTGTATTTGTTTCTAAAAAATTACTATACAGATTTTTAAGTAGCTATGCATTAGTGCTTTTAGTGCTCTTACGTCTTTTTTGTATAAAATTAGTAATATGTGTTTAATTTATTAGTTATTCATGTTTGAAGTTAGCATTAGTTTAAAATAGCGTTTTTTTAAATAAAATAACGGAACACGAAACCTACGCTCATGATTATGAAAATATTTCATTGATTATATTCGAGCAAATTGAGACATTAAATTGTTAAATAGATCTAATTCTACGTAGCTTTATTTACATTGTAAATGCTATTTAATTACATTTACAGTTACAATTACAATATTTATTGCTTGTAAATGTTTGTTACGTACGCCATTAAGATATCACACGTTATCTAACCTCACTTTCAGATAAGATTAGCAACCGTTTTTCTAAATGTGGTAATAATTTGCTTGAAAAAACTTTTAAATATAGCTTGCCCTCATAAAATTTGTCATGTTTTAGTATAATCTAGTCACTAATTTAGCGCTAATTTGTAAAAATGTTGATTATAGTTAATCACGTATGGATTGCACGAAACAGATTTTATATTCATACTTATCATTTTTAGCTTAAGTGATCCACTAGCACTAATTAGTAATGGGCGTTTTTTAGCACTAATTGATACTACCTGAGTACTAACTATATGAACGTTTTGAATCATTTAAGTAAAACGCGAGTTACGTTTTCGTATTTCTTGTTGCTTATTACAGGCCTGGTGATGCACATGTGAGCACTAACTTGTCACTAACTTGCGGAAATAATTATGCACTATTCTAGTTTAGATAATGCTTATTTTTTAATTATTTTTAATGCTGATGGGTTTTGTCTCTTAGAAAATGAATACTTTTATGAGTCAAATTATATCAATTACTGCATTGGTTAATTTTGCTAATTAACGTTAGATCACCCCTATTTTCTTGTATGAGTTAAACCGTTATACCTATTTTTCAAGCTCACGTGTAGCGGAACTATTATCCGTGTATTATTTAAACTTTTATTTATGTATTTTATCCAATTCATAGAATTTTGATTATTTAAATCGAAAATTTGTTACTGAACACCAATTTGTTACGAATTATTACATTAGTTAATTTCGCTAATTAAATTTCTCACCACTAATTCCCAATAATACTAATTATTACTTGCATGAGTTAAACTATTAGCCCTAATTGGCACTATGTGATCATTCATTTTATCAACTTTTTACAGAATCATTCCAAGTAAACTGTGAAGGTCTGTAGATTTACTTATAACCGCTAACCTAGCACTAATTTGTGGCAGGTATATTTCACATGCACGAATAATAAAAATATTATGGTGCACTAATTTAAACTGTTTTTATATTTTATTGCTATTCATAGAATGCCAATTTTTTATTATTTTATGTCGAAATTTGGATTAGTGCGCACTAATTATTTGATTCATTAGTTTCGCTAATGACACCATCTCCACTAATTACTAATGAGTTGTGTTTCCTTAGAAGTAATTACTTGCGTTAGTTAAATTGTTAGCACTAATTGGCAACGTAAGTTGTAATATCTTATTTCGTATAAATTGTGGAAGGTCTGTAGATTTACTTACGAGCGTTAACAGCGCTAATCTGTGGCAGTTATTTTTTAAGTTATGGTTATGGTTATGGTACCTTAATTAAAACTTTTAATTGTGAATTTTATTCCAGCTGTCTTATAAGTTTTTTATTACACGGTGTTTTCATATTGGCTGGTTTGATGCGCCTATTTCTCAGTTCTTGTTGTAGACCTTTCGAAAGCTGATTCTGATGTCTCCATCAGGCTTAGTCCTGAGAAGAACTGTTTTCGAATTTGAGCCGAATTCATCTATCTCTGATTTTTTCTCAAGCACTTCACTACTATCGAGTTCAAACTTGGAACGTTTCGCTTACAAGTGTTGTACCTTTGCCACTAAGCCACTGAGTAATCCAATATAGATTTTTTAGAACTTATACACACCAACAATACGCGAAGAGCTTAGGCGTAATACACCTGCGCAATAGGTTATGGCGCAGCATGCGCAATAAACTGCACATCCATGAACTCAGTGACAAAGGTACCAGACTTGTAAGTATAAGTGTAAGGTTCCAAGTTCGAACCCGATAGTCTAGTGCTTGAGAAAAAAATCATAGATAAATGAATTTGACTTGAGGGCGGAAAGAGTCATCAGGACTAAAGCCTGATGACGGAAGCATAGTTCGCTTCCGAAATCTCGCGCTCTGAAAACAAAAACTGTGGCTATAGGCCGATCAATCCGCTTCATAGAATCACTTTTTTATTATTTAAGTCAAAAACATGGATTAGTGAGCACTAATTTATTACTAATTATTAGGTTAGATAATTTCGCTTATTAATTCTGTCACAACTAGTTACTAATGAGATTTGTTTCGTTACTAATAATTACTTGTATGAGTTAAACTGTTAACTCTAATTGACACTATGTGATCATTATTATCTTTTATTGAATCATTACAAGTAAATGGTCAGCAAGGTTATTACATTTACTGTAAATCTTGAAAGGTCTGTAAATGTGCTTATGAACACTAACCTATCAATAATTTGCGGCAATTATTTTTCAAGCGTACGGGTTGCACCAATTTAAGTTATTATTTGTGTATTTATTCCAATTTATAGAATGCTCACTTTTGTACTACTAAGTCAAAAATTTGAATCAGTTAACATTAAGTTACTACTAATTAATTACATTTAATTTCGCTCTTTACTCTTGTCAACACTAAGTACTAATGAGTTTTGATTCGTTTCAAATAACTTGTATGAGTTAAACTGTTACCACTAATTCGCCTGTCTGTAGATATACTTATGAGCACTAACCTAGCACTAATTTGTGACAGTTTTCTTTAAGCTACTGTGGTTCACTAATTTAAACTATTATTTGTGTATTTTATTTCAATTTGGAGATTGACCCGTTTTTTATTATTTAGGTCGAAGATTTGGTTTAATGAACACTAATTTATTACTAATTTTTACATTAATGAATTTTGTTACTACTACTTACTAATGAGATTTGTTTCCATGCAAAATGATTACTTGAATCAGCTAAACTTTTGCACTAATTGGCACTATGTGATCGTTAGGTTATATAAACTTTCCTGAATCAATGCAAGTTATTTTTCACGCTCATGTATAATAGAACTGTTATGATGTAATCATTTAAGTATTACTTGTATATTTTATTCCCATTCATATAATGCTCTTTTATTTAGGCCGATTATTTTGATTAGTGGGCACTAATTTATCACTAACTATTGCATTGGTAAATTTCGCTAATTAATTTTATCACCACTAGTTACTAATGATTTTTGTTTCGTTACAAATGATTACATGCATAAGTTAAAGTGTTAGCACTAATTGGCACTACATGATCATTCATTGTGTCAACCTTTTTATTAAGTAATAGTTAATGATTGGCAACGTAAGTTATGTTATGGTATTGCGTATAAATTGTGAACGATCTGTAGATGTAACTATAAGCTCTAATCTAGCACTAATGTGTGGCAGTTATTTTACACGCGCACGTATATTTTGGTGCTCTAATTTAAACTTTTATTTGTGTATTTCATTACAATTCATAGACAGCCGACTTTTGTCCTTTAGGTCGATAATTTAAATTAATGAGCACTAGTTTATTACTAATTATTACATTATTAGCTAATTAATTTTGTCACTACTAATTACTAATGAGTTTTGTTTCGTTACAAATAACTTGTATGAGTTAAACTATTAGTACTAGTTTGCACTATATAATCATTATTACTGAATTATTGCGAGTATATGATCGGCAACGTATTATATTATCCTATTTGGTATAAATTATGAGAGGTCTGTAGAGCTACTTATGAGCGATAATCTAGCACTAATTTGTGGTAGACACAAGACCCTATTTCGATAATTGTGTACCACCGGTGGTACACAAAAAGACCTTATTCGAAGGCTGTAAGCACATAAATGGCCTTATTTCGATGACTACACCAGTGGTGGTACACAAAATGCCTTACTTCGATGACGGTTTACACAATAAGGCCTTATTTGAAGTCTGCGGGTACACAAAAGTCCTTATTTCGATGACTGTGCACCACCTGTGGTACACAAAAAGACCATATTCGAAGTCTTTAGATGCATAAGAGTACTTATTAAATTTACCACCAGTGGTACACAGAAAGGCCATGCGTGAAGTGTACGGGTATCCAAAAGCGTTTATTTCGATTACTATGTGCTATCGGTGGTATACAAAAATCCTTATTTCGATGACTGTGCACCACTCGTGCTACACAAAAAGACCTTATTCAAAGTCTGTGGGTGCAGTAAAGCACTTATTAAGTTTAACACCAGTGGTACATAGAAAGGTTATACTCGAAGTCTCCTGGTACATATAAAAGGCCTTATTTCGCTTACTGTACCACCAATGGTAAACAAAAGACATTATTTCGATGACTGTATACCACCGACGGTACACAAAAAGGCTTTATTCAAAGACTGCGGTCATTTAAAAGTCCCTTTTCAAAAATGCACAAAGTGCGTAACAAGTATATGTACATGGTGTTAGAAATTTAAAGACCCAAGTTAATGCGCATGTGTAGAGACAGAGTCTGATATGATAGGTATTTGCTGTAAATCTCCCGATAATTAAAAATATCTATATGAGGTTACCTATTCCACTAGAACATCATGGCAACTAAATGCGGGAACCGTCGAGTTTGGTGATTGCTGATAAGATCGTGTCAAACGCAACATAATGTTCGGGAAATATCCCCCAAAAGGTTCTTAGCTGTTAGTGCAATGTCTAGAATGAACTCTCCAAAAGGTGTCGAGAATCTGCCAAAAGGCTCTACGATGTTGGGGCAATTTGTATCCCTTTGAGGCATGCATCCCACAAGGATGTTCGATAAAGAAGATGGTGGTTAAAAAAGATCTGGTTGAAAAATAAGTTGACGGAATGAGAAATGTGGGGAAAAAGAAGATTCTAAAAATGGGGAATGAAAAATCCACCACAAAAAAGGCAATTTCTGGGTAATTGCAAACCCATTATTGGGAAGAACTTAGTGTTATTTAAAAAATCAATTACCGGTGATTAAAAAACAATAAATAATGTACCAATATTAGGATTTTTAATTAAATTTTTTTTTGCAATTTAAAGTTTTATAAAATGGTTTCCTTAAACAGCTAATTATTACAAAATACTTCATAATTCTGTACAGGTTGTCCCATTTTCGTATGTTTCTCGCTTATTTTTTAGGTTAGAACCTTGCGGTTTTCGCGACACCGTGCTACTTTTTAATGAAACCAAAGATGCACTAATCAAATTTGCCATAGCCATCTTAGTTTTTGTGCTACAGGGTGATTTTGGAAAAATTGCATTTTCAGTCATCCCCTGTAACTCTGTTATTGTCAGACATATTAAAAATGTAAAAACTGATATTTGTAGATTTTTTTACGTAGAATCCAGTGGCGTACTCAGATTTTCTTTTGAGGTCACAGTTTTTGAGATATTGACATAACCTATTTTTTTTATGGGACACCCTATATATTTTTTAAATCTTTTTCCCCTTGCCAAGAGCTTTTCAGAAATATAGCATAGTCTATATATTTTTATAAATAACGTGACAAAATAATTTTTTTCTATAATTTACATTGATAAAAAACAAAATAATTAATCACAAATATTGTTCAAATTGCAGACTATTATGTCTCCTACAAGTTTCACAAAGTTTATAAATTCTTTTAATAGCATTTTCCAAAAAAAATCTGCAAAAGCATTTTCCGTTGCAATTTTTAATTGTTACATGTTGGCTATTGCCTTGAATAAATTTTATTCTTTAAATACCCCCACAAACAAAAATCCAAAACCGAGAGATCCGGTGATCGTGGTGACCATCGAACAGGTCCATTTGTTCCAATCCATCTCCTGGGAAAACGTTCATTTAGCCAGTTTTGTATTATTCTAGCATTGTGGGCTGGAGCCCCATCCTGCTGAAAGAATATATCGTTCAGTTGAGCCAGTGGAATATCTTCTAAAATGTTCATAGTTTTTTCTTGTAGAATTTGTAAGTACCCATTAGAGTTTAGGTTTTCTTCATAAATCTTGTAAACTATTTTTCGGTTAAAAATAAATCAGGAGACATTAAATCCGAACCTGCCTTGACGCTCTCTAGGAAAAATCACGTGGGTGTTTTCTTGACTCCAAAACCGCGAGTTGTGTCTATTAAGAATTCCCGAACTAGTGAAATGTGCCTCGTCTGACCAAATTTTTTTTTTTTCAAAATTATTGTCCTGAGTTTTCATATTTATAAACCAATTGCAGAACTCCAATCTACGTTCAGTATCACCAGGGTGCAGATGATGAACAAGTTTATACTTGTAGGGTTTGAATTTATGTTTTTTTAAAATCCTTTGCACTGTTGTTTTAGACACACCGGTCTCTTCATTTATTTTCAGGTTTCAGGAGTGGCTTGAACAACTGCTAAAACGTTGATCTCTGATTCCTCGTTCTCTTTGTTGTAAACTCGGGGTCGAGGTTTGTCAAAATATCCATGTTGGCAAAGACTAAATTTTAATTTTTGAAATATTCTTCTGTCGGGTTGTCTTCTTTCGGGATATCTATATGACAAAATAGGTATATAAAATAAATACAAATTCTAAGGTAAATATTAACTGACCTGTTCAGATAGAGTTCTAAGGCCTGGTCTGCGTTTTCATTAGATAATATGAAGCAGGTATGCATATCATATTTCTCAAAGTTTTCAAATTTTTGGTTTCGAGCCATATTAAAAATAATTAAACAACAACAAGAACAAGAACGATAACAATAAACAAAACAACGAATAACAATAAATATCAGCACTAAATTTGGGAAAATGTAACCAGGAATAATTTGAGAGAAGCAGAAACTTGAAAATCAAATACCTAAGTAATGGCAGAACGTTAATTATTTTGTTTTGTGTCACCATGGTTACCCACGGCTATCCACTATTATCAATGTAAATTATAGAAAAAATCATTTTGTCACGTTATTTATAAAAATAAATATAGACTATGCTATATTTTGAAAAGCTCTTGGCAAGGGAAAAAGATTTTAAAAAATATAGGGTGTCCCATAAAAAAAGTAGGTTATGTCAATATCATAAAAACTGTGACCTCTAAAGAAAATCTGAGTACGCCACTGGATTCTACGTAAAAAAATCTACAAATATCAGTTTTTACTTTTTTAATATGTCTGATAATAACAGAGTTACAGGGGATGACTGAAAATGCAATTTTTCCAAAATCACCCTGTAGCACACAAACCTAAAAAATAAGCGAGATACCCCGTAAAACATACGAAAATGGAACAACCTGTAAATGCGATACGTTTGGATAACCATGGGTAACGCGAAGAACCATAACACAGAAATTAAGGAAATATAAATTTTCATGATTTGATCATAACTTTCGATTTGAAAATAATAGCGAACTTTCTCAAAAGATCACTTTAAGATTTGGAAGTTAGTCCCCCCCCCCAATCAAGGCTGTGGGGATGAATAAAAAATTACTTTATAATTTCTCAAATTAACTTTCTATCTAGATTCTTTTAAAAGTTGTGTATCCAAACTTTTATTTCATCCTGAAGACTGGTACTAATCAATTGAATGCGGTACGGTATGGTCGTTCTCGGAGCTCCATTATCGTGCAAGTGTTATCAGGCGAGCGATAAAAACGAGTTTATTAACACTCATATTATATTATATTTATAATTAGTTCTCTTTGAAATGAAAACTGTATAAAATGTCTCGAATAGAAAAAACGGAAAGGAAATCTCGAAGGGAAGGGCGGACTGCTCGAGCTTTCCACACTTCTTTACCCACAGTTATGGATTCCCAGCATACATTTATACATTACGTACATATGCGTCGTGAGGTGAGTGCGGTATGAGAGGATCGGAAGGAATGGAGTTCTGAGGCGAAATGTACTACTCCAGCATTCGCCTAAATAGCCGCACATGATGTGCGTATACGCAATGATCATGCTGGTATATGTGTAAGAGGATCCTCCCCCATACAAGGTAGACGGTAGCAGGGATCAAACTCATTACCTCCCGAATGCAGAATGTGTTACCACTAATCCAATTAGCTCGATTCTCGAATAGAGAGATTAATAAGCAATGGATAAAGTGACGTCAAATCAAGATAATCCATTTGAGAAGATATAAAGAGTCGTAAGGACACCTCCACCAAGGAATAGATCAAAAAGTATTACTTCTATGAAAGAATTAAAAAAAAATTACGAGTACAGTAAAAACTAGTGTAGTAAATCCACATTTTTTTTTTTATGATTGTGGACCTGAACAGGATAAATAAGGCCTATCGTGCTAAAGCACTCAAGAACACTTAGGAGGATGGATAGAGGGATAATGAATTGCCAATAGATGCCTATGAACAGCTACCTTAAATTTTCTCATATCATAAGTGAGAGAAAACAGGAACTAGGAGATCATTCCAGAGTTTAGAAGCCGTGTGAAAAATGTGGATTGCGCCGATTGGTACGAAAAGTGGAGATTTGTACTGCATACTGATGATGTGAATGAGCGAACCGAGTGTTTCTCGCAAAGATAGCCGGAGATGGTATAAAGAATGTAATTCACCAGCACAATAGCCGTTGTAATAACGATAATACAAAGAAAGAACTGAAACCATCCTTCTATGCTCAAGGGACTGTATGTGAGAAGTTAAGGACGGGTCATTTATAAGCCTAATCGCTCTTTTGAATACGATCAACGATATCGAGCGTATTAACACTAACAAAGGTGAAATTATATTCCAGATGAGGCCAATTTGGGCCTTATACAACAGAAGGAGTTGTCGAGAGGTAAAGTACTGCTTAGATCTGTACAAAAGCCTATTTTACGAGCAGCTGTTTTGGTAGCTGACAGAAGATGGTCAACCATGAGAGATTTGAAGATACAGTCATACCCAACAGAGTAATAGACATAAGAACACTGAGTTTTGTTAGCATTAAATTTAACTAGATTATTGCTTCCATTCGAGAATACGTTGAATGTCTTTGTTGATTAATTTGCCATTTCAGCTTTAATTTCTTGATTTGACATAGAAGGTGGATTATCACTATGAGTAGACTGAGATGAACTACAGTGAAGAGTGCTGTCGTCAGCAAAGGAATGGATGTTAGTTGTTGAAGAAAAAATTGTAGGCGCTATAACGGATCCTGTGGTACGCCCGCGTTAATGCTAACTTCTTTTGAAAAAAGCCATCAACTACGACACGTATTCGTCTTTTATCAAGGAAACTAGAAATCTAGTTGATGAGGTATCATTTAACCCAAACGAGTGAGTTTGGCAAGTAAACACTTATTCAAACTTGGTCAAATGCCTTTGAGATATCTAAAGCGACTACAACTGTTTCACCGGACTGCTCTACTGTATTGTTCCAAACTTGGGTCACATATGAAAGAAGATCGCCTGTTGAACGACTTTGCCTAAACCCATATTGGTGGTCACTAAGGAGTTTGTTAGTTTCAAGGAACGTGAGCAGTTGCTGATTGATGGCTTTTTCCATGATTTTAGACAAAATGGAAGTGATGGCAATTGGTCTGTAATTTGAGGGATCGGTCTTATCACCTTTTTTGGGAATATGTTGAACATTTGCTAACTTCCATGATGAAGGGAATTCCCCAGAAGATATAGAGATCGTATAGAGCTTAGATAGGACTAAGCTCAAACTTACTGATAACAATGGAATAACTGCGCTGTACTCTGTAAATGAACACATAAAGAAACTACAAGCACAGGCTGTTTAAAAACACTGCAGAAAGAAATAAAGTTATTAGGAAAATAAAATAAAACTTGTAGTCAATTCGAGCGAGGAAAAGAAAGTCATCAATAGAGAAACAGTACAGATGTTACCCAAAAATAAAAAGCGTAAAGTCAGTAGTACTCCACCGAAAGAAGCAAGACGAGGTAGAACTTAAATAGAAAAAGCTAAAACTAGATTGATCAGGTTACCCCTATTTACCCTGACAATTAACAAAACATCAAGAAGATCTATGAAATACGACATTTGTCATATAAACGTGAAGGTCGAAGCACTGCGCACAGATAAATTGATCCCGCAATGCAGAAAGTGCTAGAGGTATGGGCACACTCAAACGTATTTCAAAATGACTCCAATTTGTGTTAGATGTACAGAAGATCATCCGACAGCACAATTTAAAAAACACGCCAGCAAAGTGTTCTAACTGTGCATAAGCACATCCTGCAAAAGAACTGCAGAAACGCAGAGATAATGGTAAACAAATAAGACAAATGTCACGCAAATGTCACACAAAACAAACAGGACGAACCTGCAGAGGAGGCAATGGGTCAAAGCTCTATGATTCAGATAATGCAAGATATATTGCAGACACTCAACAGTATGAATGAAAGACTAATAAGAGTCAAATTTAAAGACACGGGATCTATCCAAAAACGAGCTTAATGAATAGGAAGAATATAAGAATAGTCGCATGGTGTCCTAAAAAAAGAGAAGAAGTAGAATCTATACTGAGCACTCGTAAAATTGCTGGGTGCCTCATTTCAGAAACGCATTTCACTAACCAGACATATATTAAAATTAAAGGTTATAAAGTATATCATACGATCCATCCGAGCATTCGAACACGAAGAGGAAGTGCAGTACTAATAAAGGAATCCATCCAGCATCACGAGGAATATCATCTACAAAATGACAAAATACAACTAACAATGGTAAATACAGCTGATTATATGCAAAGTATTATTATTGTCCACCGCGATATAACCTGAAAATTACACAACATTCCTACAACAAGCCGGTAAAATATACATCAGAGGAGGTGAACTCAATGCCAAACATGAAGATAAGGGATCGAGGTAAAGCTAGAGAACTGCGCAGAGCTATAAACTAAGTAAGTTGTAACTTCCATTCCACAGGAAGGCCAACTTACTGGCCTACAGAGCCAAGCAAAATATCAGACCTCTTGAACCTCATTATAATTAGAAAGGTGTCACTCAATCTCTTAGAAACAGAGGAAATGTTACAATTTGACTCAGACCACACATTAGTTCTATTAACTGTAAGTGAAAGAACCGTCAGAAAATACTCAAGACCGTTCCTGGTGAACAAGACTACGAATTGGGAAGGCTTCAGAAATAACCAACATAGCAAAGGGATACAACTACCCCTTGGAACTTGTTGGAGAAAAGCGTAAAACGAGAAGAATATGGCATCAAACAAGGGATCCTACTGATAAAAATATTCTCAATAACACGACGCAAATGCTAAAAAAAGAAATTCAAAAAATTAAAGAAACCCCACTTAAGCGAATTAACAGCAGACCAAACAACAAATTATTCGATATGGCGAGCTAGTAGAAGAATTAAAAGAACAGCATCTTTGCAGACCACCTTGTTGATGTATTTACACTAAACCAGGGATAGGCAAATGTCGAATTACAAGAAATTCAAAATGAAAAGTTTTTGGGGGTAAATCCAGTGACATTGATAGAGGTAGCAAAAGATATAATGGACAATATAAATCTAAAAATAACTATCCAAGCAACCTACAGGTCATAATTGGATTAACTTTAGGTTTTAAGTACTTAGATAAAATTATTGCCAGGAAAATTAATGGTTGGTCATCAGTGATTAATTTTAATTAATATAATATATATATATATATATATATATATATATATATATATATATATATATATATATATATATGTAACGTCCCAGGTACCCTAGCTTGAAAAGAGTAATTTGAACTTATTTGCAATAATGCAAATTCAAGAACCAAACAATCACTATTACTCAAACTAATTGCCTGGCTTACTTTGACTTTCCGGGCATTAATTAAAACATTAGCATTTATTTACAAGTCTGATATTTAATTACTCGGAAACCTCAAACCTGATCAACCGAAGTGGCCTTCTAGTGTTAGGTACGTTATGCTATCTAAATGAGATAGTTTGGATGAGGTATGTGTTGCATCATGCGGGCAGGTAATAAAAAAATGAAACTACTCAAATTAAACTCAACGAACTTGGCGCACCGGTGGTTCAGCCCGTTAATCTGCTATTGTGGGAAAGAACCACCAATAAAACCCACTTTATTCATAAATAAGCAATTGCACAACTATATTAATAAAACAATGAAAGGGTTAAATATATAACAAAACACCATTAAATCAGGTTAAAATGCGTACAAAATTATAACATTAAGAGAAAATGAATAAAAGGCAGTTTAGTTACACAGAAACACAACGATAAAAAAAACATATAGTCACACTTACAATTGGGTCATAAATAATCAAAACAAAAATCATAATAAAAGTCGTAACACCAAACATGTAGCCCTTTTTTAAAACCAATCATGCCGGTCTTTAAGTAAATAAGCACATAAAATAATAAAGCAAATCACGGTACATATAAAATACAACAGTAAAATTGCACAGGTAATAAGGTAAATGCGAGGATCAAAAGAAAATAGACAAGGAATTTAAAAATTACCCAATTGTTTAGTGACAACTAAAGCACAAAATACATAAATCACATTTTAATAAAGCACATACAAAAGAGAAATCAGCTCGCAGGCAAATAACAAACTGAAATAAAACTCATTAAAACAAAACCTTACAAGGGTACGTTATAAATAGATCACTAACATCGTGACCGATATATAAGTGTGAGTGCGTTAGCAACATACCGTGCCTCTCTCTCTCCGTTACATATTCACCTATACAACATATAAAAACAATAAATATAAAATTCGAGGTGTTTAATGGTCTGGCTTGGGAGTGTGTTTCAACAGGCAATTGCCTTTTACAATTAATAACCTGCGGCATCCTATACCCATTCACCAGCCACCTTTACACCACTATAAATATATACAACAATCAACAATGCTAATTTACACAAACCCCAAAGGGAGAGGGCCCTGTACTGTCCTTTTATTTTAGCAGATTTCAGCTTAATGAGTCCGCGTACGAATAAGATACCTTTGCAAGACCATGTTTGGTATTTAATATGTTATCTAGACTGGTAAAAGTATTTGCTGCGAGCTTTCAGTTATATAGAAATACATTCTTACACTAGAACAATTATTCCCTTAATTAATCACAGGCACAAACCGTTAATAGACGCGGTTTAGCCCCGAAAGAAAAGACAACTTAGTGTTAGCGAATTCAAAGGAAAAAATGTACACGCACGAATTATTTTAAAGACAAACTGTTTACAATAAAGGGATTTAATTAACCCAAAAATCGATGTGGCTCGATTGACAAGCTCACTGTAACTGCCTTCCCCCCTCCCCCCCCCCCCGATCCAAACATAACTATATCTACTCCCGAAAAGTAATAAAAAAAACAAGAAACACTAACTTATGTTGGAATAGTTTCATAGTAATTAATGCACATCTTAATTTTAAAAATATGCATTCGTCTGTAACAATCTTATATTTACGGGTCTCGAGTTTCCCAGTAACAAAGATATCTTTTCATCGTGGCCCGTCTCGCCACAATTAATCATTAGACAAATGACATTTTTACATCAAGAGTGCGCATAAGAAAAATTCCAATGATTTGTTACGCCCCTTCAGTAAAGCATCTTTAAGCGTGCACCTGCCACTCACCCCCTAACATGTGTTTACATACATATTAGTTACAAACAACCCTACATTCCTTAGATAAAAATATATAAATAAAAATATTTTGAAAACATTAGTAAATTACGACGTATTATCAAGATTTTAAAAATCCACTAATTATCTTTTCTATCGTGGTAACAATGGCGATTTGACAAACGTTTATTACAATAATAAAATTTTTGCGGTCCGCTACCTACAATATATATATATATATATATATATATATATATATATATATATATATGAGGAAGGGATATAATTGCTTAGCGTAAGAATGAAAGACTAATTTTATGTTTTAAAAATCGTTTTATTTTTCAACATAATCACCTAAACGATCTATACATTTTGTTCAACGATGATATAAAGTCTTGATCCCATCGCGAAAGGTGCTTTCTTCAAGGCTTGCAAAATATTCATCAACCGCGAACTTGACCTTTTCGTTAGTCGAAAATCGTTGTCCGCCTAGGAAGATTTTGAATTTAGGGAATAAGTGGAAGTCTGACGGACCTAGATCGAGCGAATAAGAAGAATGCGGAAGCAAATCATACTTCAGTTTGTCAATTTTTACCATCGCTATAACACGTGTGTGGGGACTTGCATGATCCTGGTGCAAAATGATTTTCTTGTGAGCTAAACCTGGTCTTTTCTGTCAAATAATTTGGTTTAATTTGTCCAGCAGGTTAGCATGATAAACCCCAGTTATGGTTTGCCCTTTAGGTAAATAGTCTACCATTAAAATCCCTTTGGCATCCCAGAATACAGAAGCCATCACCTTACCGGCTGGTTTGACACACAAGGCTTTCTTCGGAGGTGGACAACGATGTTCAATCCACTGTTTTGATTGCCGTTTTGTCTCAGGGGTGTAGTGATGAACCCAAGTTCCGTCAGCGGTTATCAATCGCCTCATAAAATCAGTCTGATTTGCTCGAAAACGATCCAGGCATTCTTGCAATATTTGCATTCGGACACGTTTTTAATCTACGGTGAGCAAACGCGACACCCATCTCGCAGAAAGATTTTTCATATCCATTTCTTGAGTTATAATATTATGTACCCGTTCTATTGAGATGTTCACGATGTTAGCTATCTCACTTAACTTCAATCGCCGATTTTCTAAAATCATGGTATGGATTTTGCTCACCATTTCCGGAGTTGTGACACTCTTAGGGCATCCAGAGCGGTGTTCGTCTTTGCTGGTACGACCACGTTTAAATGCAGCCACCCACTTTTTTACCGTGGCATATGATGGTGCACTTTCACCCAATACGTTGTTCATTTCTTCAAAAATTTCCGCGTTTTTCAAACCTTTTTTAAACAAAAATTTAATAACGGCAGGTTGCTCGATATTTTCCATTGTTAAAAATACGCAAAACAGACTGGTAATAGGCGGATGCTATGACACTGACGACATTAATATTTTCAATACTCTCAAATCAAAGATGACATTCTAGAAATATGCATTTATTTTTTACTTAACAACGCCATCTACGCGGAGGCTAAGCAATTATCATCCTAATCTCATATATATTTATATAATATATATATATATATATATATATATATATATACAGGGTTAGGAATAAGTACCGGAACGCTTAAATATCTACAAAATCGCGTAAGTTACGATTACATAATTCGGCATTTGGGGGTTTCAGGGCGCGCGGAATTGGAACATAATGATATCGGTACTGTTGCCAGATTTCCCAGTTTTGCGATACACGTAGTCGTTTTGTTATCTTAAATAGAATGCCCTATTTATTTTTATTGCAGTCAATTGGGCGTCTCAAACTTAGTAAGATCTTAAATTTTCAAACTTTTAGATCTACTAGTTGCTGAGATATGACGACACCGTATTTTCAGTAAAAAGTACCGCGACGCTTGAATATCTGCAAAACCGTTAAAGTTACGATTACAAAATACGGCATTTGGGGGTTCCTAGGCATGCGGAATTAGAAAATGATATCGGCACTGTTGCCAGATTTCCCAGTTTTGCGCTACACGTAGTCATTTTGTTTTCTTAAATAGAATGCTCTATTTATTTTTATTGCAATCAGTTGGGCGTCTCAAACTTATTAAGATCTCAATACTTAGTCTTTTGTTATCTTAAATGGAAGATCTCAAATTCTCAAAATTCTGTTTATACTATTAGATACTAGTGAGAAATTTATCGGAGATGCCCGGAAACAAGAATACCCTAGGAATAAGTAAGCACTGCTTCAATTGTTTTCAACACTCTAGCCGTCGCCATGTTACAACAATGACAAATTAAACACATCATTGTCAGTTAAGCTGCTGAATATTGCATCGATTACAAAATTATAATTTGATTATGGCGTTTGTTCTATCAGAAACTCAACGTATTGATATTTTGATTTTTCGTGGATATGGAAATAAAACAAGGACATATTAAGAAGTCTGCAACTTGTTTAATGATCGTTATCCTAATAAACCCATTAAAAAGTCTACCGTACACAGAACTTGTCGACATTACGAGGAAACAGGGTCCATAAAATGTTTACCTAAAACCGGATGCCCAAGAACTGCTACAAGTGATGAAAATAAATTAAACGTTTTATTACAAATAGAGGAAAATCCAAAAGTAAGCACCAACCAGTTAGCTATAAATACCGAAGTCTGTCAAAAATCTGTAAGGACTATTTTGAAGGAAAATAAATTAAAGCCGTGCAAGATCCATTACACTCAAGAGCTTTTAGAGGATGATCCTGACCGCCGCAATGAATTCGCCGAAATCATGATGGAAAATATCAACCAAGATCCTTGTTTTGCGCACAAAATTGTATTCAGTGACGAAGCTATTTTTTGCTTGAACGGCCCAAGTTAATAGGCACAATTGCCGAATTTGGTCTAGACCCCCATTGGATGGAACTTCATACCCAATATCCTGAGAAAGTTAACGTCTGGGCGGGAATATTGGGAAACAATATTATCGGACCTTTTTTCATAGAAGGTACATTAACAGGGCGAAAGTATTTGGAGCTCCCTAGAGAAATTATAGTTCCTGCCATTCGACAAAATAGAAATGTAGGTGAAATCTGGTACCAACATGATGGTGCTCCGCCCCATTATTCAAGAGAAGCCATGCAATTTCTAACCAACCAATTCCCAGGAAGGCTGATTGTAAGACGTGGAGCATTAGAATGGCCACCTCGATCCCCTGATATGACTCCAATGGACTTCTTGTTGCGGGGTCATTTGAAGAACCGTGTCTGCAGAAATCGTCCAGAAAATTTGAACGAACTCTGCGAAAGAATCCGCATCGAAATTGTACTTATAACACCGGATATGTTGAGTAACACATTGCGAGAATTTTATGATCGACTTGGATAGTCTGGCAAATAATGGAGCCCACTTTGAGCATTTAATTAAAAGTTAGTGTCGTTAATTATTAATTCTATGGTTAATTAATTAATTAAGTTATTGTTGTTTTAGTCCATTGACTTTTAATCTCCTTCTTATCTTAGCATTATTGTTATTAGTTAAAAGTGCAAGGGAAAGTTGCCAATCACAAATAAAAAAATAACCTTCATAACTCAAGTCATTTATTTCAATAAAAATAAATGGGACATTCCATTTAAGATAACAAAAAGACTATGTATAGCGCAAGACTGGGAAATCTGGCAACAGTGCCGATATCATTTTCCTATTCCGCATGCCTAGGAATCCTCAAATGCCAAATTTTGTAATCATAGCTTTAGCGGTTTTGCAGATATTTAAGCGTTTCGGTACTTGTTACTGAAAACGCGGTGTTGTCTTATCTCGGCAACTAGTAGAGATAAAATTTTGAAAATTTGAGATCTAAATAAGTTTGAGACGCCCAATTGATTGCAATAAAAATAAATAGGGCATTCTATTTAAGAAAACAAAATGACTACGTGTAGCGCAAAATAAGGAAATCTGGAAACAGTGCCGATATCATTTTCCAATCCTGCACGCCCCGAAACCCCCAAATGCTGAATTTTGTAATCGTAACTTTAGCGATTTTGTAGATATTTAAGCGTTCCGGTACTTTTTCCTAACCCTGTGTTAGGGAGGAGGGCATAAGAACTATTAGCCCCTCTGATTCTTTTTGTTCCTCAACCATCTAACATCGCATGAAGTCTCTGAAAATGAAAAGGATAAAAGGTTTCTTGATTAATAATGTTCCATATGGAAGATTTGGAAATATCAGGATATATAGCAGTGAGTCTTCTGGTGCTAATCTCAGGATTCTCTTCAATTTCCATCAAAACATCGTCTTCGTATTTTCCGCGTATCCTCGTTCTGCTATACGAGCGTTACACTGTACTTCCCCATAAACTAAATGCATATCAACATATTCTTCAGTAGAAGGAGACCAGAATAGGATGTGACGTCATAATTAATTAAAAGTGGTGGGGAGTCGAGTGGGGATCTGGAGTGGGGCTAGAAGTCGTGCTAGGAGTGGGGTTGGCCTATTTTCGGGGGCGTTTTTCAACCCCTTGGTTGAATTTTAGCCCTTAGTGAAAGTCCTTTTGGCAATATTAAGAGCCTTTTTGGCGGTTTAACCCCCTGGTTAGGGGTGTTGGGTGCCTCCTGGGGTATGGTCTAGAGGCCATTGTGGCTGGGTTAAGACTAGATAAGACCCTTATGGCTTTATTAAGGAGGGGCTAAGACTAAGCCACACCAACTCCTTTTACCTGATTGGTTGTACATATATTAAGGCGGGGCTAAGACCAGACTGCGCCCCCATCCTTTCACCTGATTGAGTGAGCCCACCCCTCTGGCTTCTGATTGGTCTTTAGCCCCACTAATCAGCAGCTGCGCTCTGATTGGACGACTAAGTATCTTCATTCTGGTTGGTTATGGCGGGAAATTTTAATTTATATTCTAATAAGGGGGCATTGCTTTAATTATGAGTTATCAAACAGCAATTATTTTAATTATGGGACATAATTAAATTGCATCATCATAACCCTTTTAATTATGAATCATAATCAAGACACTCGGCCATTTTGTTTTGGCGGGAAATTTTAATTTGTATTCTAATAAGGGAGCCTAACGCTAACTTGTGACAGCCCTTTTAATTATGAATCATAATCAAGACACTCGGCCATTTTGTTTTGGCGGGAAATTTGAATTTGTATTCTAATAAGGGAGCCTAACGCTAACTTGTGACAGGTGTAGGGCTGCGCGACTTGCTCTCGGGGCTTCGCCCCTTGTCCAAAAACTTGAATTGGTTTGTTAAATTGTATCATCATAACCCTTTTAATTATGAACCATAATCAAGACCCTCGGCCATTTTGTTTTGGCGGGAAAATTGAATTTGTATTCTAATAAGAAGGCCTTAATGTTAACTTGTAAGACAGGTGTCTTGCTTTCGGGAAATTTGAACTTTTATTCTAATGCTAACTTATAAGACAGACATAGGGCAAATTTCCCGCCATAACCAACTAAAATGAAAAGAGACTTAGTCGTCCAATCAGAGCACAGCTGCTGAGTAGTGGTGCTAAGGACCAATCAGAACCCAGATGGGTGGGCACAATCAATCAGGTTAAAGGATGGGAGCATGCTCTAGTCTTAGCCCCGCCTTAATACATGTACAACCGATCAGGTAAAAGGAATTGGTGTGGTCTAGTCTTAATTCCTTAATCCCAGCTAAAATGGCCTCTAGGCCATACCCCAGGGTGCATCCAGCACCCCTAACCAGGGGGTTAGACCGCCAAAAAGGCTTTTAATATTGCCAAAAGGACCTTAATTAAGGGCTAAAATTCAGCCAAGAGATTGAAAAATGCCTCTGAAAAGAAGCCAACCCCACTCCTAGCTCCACTCCAGATCCCCCACTCTAGCCCCCTCCCCCCACTTTTAATTAATTATGACGTCACATTCTATTCTCGCACCTCTTTCTACTTACTTCATTGGAAAAACTAACCATTTTGATTTAAAGTAACAAATTTTTATCTTTTTTAATACAACAATAACTGTTTGACATCAAAACAATTTGACGTAACGTCAGATTTTATTGATTTGTCACAGTCAACTAGGCATTACAGAAAGTTTTAATTGATTTTTCTCGCAAACGGTACGAGATAGCGATTTCAACTAAGAGGAGCACAATTGTATGGAAAATATCGTAAAGTTTTTAAATTTGATATAAAAAACCATTCAAAATTTTCGCTAAAAAAAGCTGTTGGGCCTCCGAAGTGAACCGCTTCTGGTGGCAATAACAAAATCGTGTTTTCAGTGACCGGTTTGTCATTATCGACTTATTCGTTGTACCAAGTTTGAACTTGTTACGTAGCGGTGTTTCTCAGATATTTAACAAAAAGTAACTTGACAGTGCCATCTTCGAAGGGCCCTTAGGAGGCATTTTTCGATTAAGGTAATTCAGGTTAAATTGACATAAAATCATGTCTAGTATGTGTTCTGTTTGTCAGGAGAGTTTCTGGACACCCTGTATACTACGGTAATACCGCTCTGGGTTCGATCCTGTTATATGTCCTCACATAACATAATATTTTGGCTCACTAACAAATTATATTGACTTAAATTGAAGGTACAAACGTGTACAAATTTTTCATTCACGCGCTAAAGTACACGTGTGCCGCCTCTCCTAGATTAAAAACCCTTGCCGTTTGCCATCCTTCCTTCTTCCATAACAGCACATTTTTCAAAACCGCATAATCGTATGATCACGAGTAAATTTTGAGAAAATATTTTTACATTTATGTTATTTAGGCAATTCCTTAATGTTGTGACCAAAAAAAGTTTACTTACTTCACGTAGTGAGAATTGGTCATGTTTGCCTGTTTGCTCTATTTACAAGCAAATGAAAACAATTTGTTACAATTTCTTTTTAGTAATAGTTTCAGAAAGAATCGAACTACTTAATTCTCGAATTGTATTGATTTGCATTGGAAAATAAAATATTTGTGAAGGCTTAAAGTCGAGCGTGTTGAAAAATGATACGATTTATAGTGCGTTTTTGTAAATAAAATTCAACCGTTTTAAAACTGCGCCAATTAAACACTTGGAATTTACATATTTTAGCAATATATCATTTGTTCAATAGCAACAATTTCAGGCAAATCGACCTTACCAATTGTGTACAATAAGCATTTAAAGTGAAGTGACTATACTTTTCACTTTGATACTAGTGTTCATTGATTACAATTACAATTTTGCAATTTGATTTAAGAATAACATTTTTGGACATAAACCATTTATTTTTTCACAAATAAAGGGGTTTATATTTTTCGGTTGATTAAGTAAGTGAACAGTGACAAGTTAACTTTATTCGTGTGACGTAATTATCTGATAAAGCAATTACAAATTAATTAACATTAACCACAATTCAGTTATAATGATAGCAACACGTTTCAATTGTAGATATGAGCTACTTGGCAATGTCAAATATACATCATAGTTTTAATTCAAATGTTCAAACGTTAAGCGTTAAGAAATATACTAAAAAGTGGAAAAGTTTGAGCTGTTGATTTTCAATTTAAAAACATCGGTGTATAATGATTAATTATTAATTTTGGGAGAAATTTAATAGATACATAATTTTTGTGACTTCCGACCGGATGGGTGTAGTGTTACATTATCTTAAAACGCTCGATTGCAACGTCGTATTGTTAGGAATTGAACTTTTCACGTATAAAGGAAATGGCCGAGACAGTAATTTGCATGAAAACTGTAGAATTTGAATTCTTTATTACGCATTTGTTGAATATCATCTCGTAATTAAGTAATTAACGGTTAAATAACTTTAACTATAAAATTACTTCATTTTGACAAGACAAAATAAAAAGACTTGAATATTTAGGAAACAGGACGAATAACGTTAGTGCGCCGCCTCTGATCTTAGTGCATTGATCTCCTCCTATCTCCTAAAATGCGGTTCATCGAGCCTGAGATAGTTGCACTCATCTGATTGTGTCAGGAGGTGCAGTTATTTTTATTCACCATTTCTTTTACATTTTTAATTTTAATGTTCTCGTCGGAGGTGTAAAGAAATTTTTCGAATTTTTTCCTTAAATAAAAATATTTTTAATTCGGTTGTTTATTGTGATAAGAACAAGGCAGTATAGACGTGACGTCATCGCCCTGTCTAGTCGCCAAAAATAATTTTTTCATGTACATGACCTGTCCCAATCTGCGAAAAATTGCGCAGTAGCAACGATGAGTTGCTTTCTTTACACTTCTATTGTCGGCAGACTATGTTCTGCACTATTCTTTTTGCTAATTAGAATTTTTTGCTGAGTACTAATTAAGGTAAAAATTGTGAATGGTTGTGTTGCCCTCTTAATATTTATTCCGTTTCTTTTAATTTACAGTTAAATCGTAAAGAGGCCGAAATTTGGAAAAATATCGAAAATGGAGTAAGTATTATATTCCAATAACCGGTTTAATTTAATTGCAAAATTCAATACAGTGGCGTAGATTAAATTTTAGGCGTAGTTGTCTGCTTTTATCAAAATTATCAACTCGCCAAGGTCATCATCATTCTTTCTTGCTTATTTATAATTTGACGGTCTAGTGTTGTTGCTAATTGATAAGATGTATGTTGTTCCTCCTTTAAATAACTTCAGTGTTTTTTTTTTAATTTCATTTCCTTTACTGACGTCTCCCCGCAGAGCCTCTCATTGCTTTTTACATGTTTCAAGTGTTTATAGTTTTTTTAAGGTGTAAACATCCAACGTATTCATCGCAATCTCCTTAAAAATTGTAAATTTAAGAATTTCAACTTATACCTACGTTTCATACGTTTTAACAAAGCACCATAAAGCGGGCAATGTACAATTTTGGCAACGGCGCACTGTAAGAAACAAAAACAGGATTTATATCCAAAATGTTCTGATTTATTTAGGGTTGGTGTAACTGCAAATTGTTTAAACTCTTATATGTGATAGGTACCAACCTAATTTTAATCTGTAATTTTTCTGGCAAATATTTAGTTAATTTAAATATTCCTTCCATAAAATTACAAAGTCTGTTCTATTGTAAATTTTTTCAATAGGTGTAGGTACTGGCATTTTTTTTTGTTTTTTTTAACAATTTTGTTCAAAATAAATTGTTAGGATTTGTATTAAACTCTTGAGATAAAGTAGTGGAGGAAGCGTAAATTACTTCAGTTTGCGACTACTTACAAAAACGGTTTCTGAAATTATTATATTGTGGTGACATTACATCTTCCGTAATTTTATATGGATGTTGAAGAAATTTGATACAGTATATTAAGGACAAATTCCGATTTGTTAAAATAAAAAAGCAAAATGACTGACTTCCGGTTCTGCCAAAAATGATATATAATTTCAATTTTCAAATTGAACCTTCTGAATATTTGTCGCTAATATAGCTGTGCCAAATTTCATCAAAATCTGTATGAAAATAAAGAAGACTCGACTTGCTGGTGTCACAAATTTTTTGAAACCTTCGAAAATAGGCAAAAAAAAACAAAGTTCATATGAGCGTGCCCGAAAACGCTTTGTCTCTCAGATAAATGGTTTCGTAAAACAAAATCAAAGGTTTCGATTTTAATATTTTAGGATTTTATCAGGAAAGTGTGCACACGGGTCAAGCGGTTAAAAAAAAAGAACGCCTAGTAATTCTATGCAATTATTAACATTTGTCTAAATACCACTAAAAATACAACTTTTTGGACAAATGATTAGAATTATAGGTACATTAGTTATTTGTATCATTACAAATTCTGAAATTATTTTGTGCTAACGTTACATCTTCCGTATTTTTGTATAGATTTTGATGAAATTTAGTACAATTATATGAAACACAACACAAATTCCGACTTTTTGGAACATTCTGCTTATTTTAGCGTATTTGAATATTACTGGTTAATATATGGTTTTAATATATTTTAGGCAAATGGCACCATCAACATCAGTATACTACCAAATTTTCGTATTTTTTTCTTGAATCGATAGTTTCACTTCGTCGTGGAACATCCTGTACATTAAAAAAAGGTTATTCTAAAAAAACCAAATTGGATTATATTTTGTTTTTTGAAACACCGTAATATATACATAATACAATTTTGCGCAAAATAAATGTTTAAAATTTGTATAAAACCCATTACTGTAACTCTTGAAATAAAGTAGTGGGGAAAGCGTAAATTTCTTTTTGAAAAAAAGATTTATCCAAATTCGTGCATACTAATTGAGTAATAAAACATTATATTTACAAAAAATATTTTTTTGAAATTTGGAAAAATTAGAAGTTTCAAAATTCTGAGAATCTCGTAGTATACTAATATACTGGAAGTCGACCCTAACTCGCTTAATTTATATCGAATTGTTTATTTTTAATGGACATATTTTATATTACATGTCAGTCACCGGTTTTCAAGCTTTCGGTAAAACTGACACTTGATGGCATTTTTGAGTAAACAGTATTTTTTTTAAATGCGATATGAACAGTGTGTGGGAGACACCGAAATGTGAGTTATGTTGAATCAATTTTAGCCTTTTTTATACAGGATGCTCCAAAAGTGTTTTCTAATATCGATATGAAAAATCGCGAAAATGTCAGATTTTTGGTGTGGACATTTTTTCGAGCACCCTGCATGAAAAATGGCCAAAATTTGTTTGGGTTTCGCTGACATCCTGGCTTCTCGCACGCACTATCCAAATTCTATAAAAAATGTATCGTTTACTAAAATATACCATGTATTGTATGATCTGCAAGTGTCATTTTTTACCAAAAATTTTAAATAACTAAAAACCGTTCAAGTTAGGCATAAGGCATGTTATACGAAATATGTTTATTTTTCTCTCTAGAATCCAATTGTACATTAAAAAATAGGGATTTTATTTAAATTAAACGAGTTAGCATCGACATCCGTACTTCTGGAAGTGTGGCCATTTTAATATACTTTAGGTAAATGACCCCGTCGACATCAGTATACTACCAAATTTTCGTAATTTTTTCTTCAATCGATAGTTTCACTTCGTTATGGAACATCCTGTACATTAAAAAAAGGTTATTCTAAAAAAAACCAAATTGAATTATATTCTGGTTTTTTGAAACACCGTAAAATATACATAATACAAATTTGCGCAAAATAAATGTTTAAAATTTGTATAAAACCCATTACTGTAACTCTTGAAATAAAGTAGTGGGGGAAGCGTACATTTTTTTTTTGAAAAAAAAATAAATAGTTTGTGAATAGTTACAAAAACAGTTTCTGAAACTATTTTGTGCTGACGTTACATCCGTATTTTTGTATAAATTTTGATGAAATTTATTAATATTAAAGACAAATTCCGATTTTTTAAAATAAAAAAGTAAAATGGCTGACTTCCAGTTCTGCCAAAACATTCTGGATATTTAAAATACTTTGCTTTTGGGGTTTTTAATGGTGTTTATTTGTATAACATAAGTACAAATATACACCATTAAAGAATCCAAAAAGCTAACTATTTTAAATTCGTGTAATAATGGTGAAAGTTAACATTTTGAAATTTTGTATATCTGTCGCTAATATAACTATGCCAAATTTCATCAAAATCTATATGAAAATAAAGAAGATATGAGCGTGACCCTACCTGCTGTTATACAGGGTGTCATAGATTTTTTAAAACCTTCGAAAATAGGCTACGAAGATAAAAACAAAAACAAAAGTTCATATGAGTGCGCCCGCTTTGTCTCTCAGATAATTGGTTTCTTAAACCAAAATTTTTGAATCTTCCGTATTTCTGTATAGATTTTGATGAAGTTTGGTACAGTTATATTAAACACAAATTCCGATTTTTTAAAATGAACAATCAAAATGGCTGACTGCCGGTTCTGCCAGAAATGATATGCAATTTCAATGATCAAATTTAACATCCTGCATATTTTTACGTATTCGAATTTTACTGGTTAAGATTAATCCATAATTGAAAAGATCAAAAAAATATATATTTTCAAAAAATATTTTTTGAAATTTTGAAAAAGTAGAAGTTCTAAAATTCTCCGAATTTGTTGGTATACTACTGTCCGTAGGAGCCGTTTGCCAAAAATATTTTCAAAATTCTGGCACTTCCGAATATACTGGACGTCGACCCTAACTCGCTTAATTTATAACGAATTCTCTATTTTTAATAGACATTTGGCTTCTAGAAAGAAAAATAAAAATATTTCATATTACATGTCAGTCTCTAACTTGGCCGATTTTCAAGTTATTTAAAATTTTCAATAAAAACTGACATTTGGTGGCATTTTTTAGTAAACAGTAATTTTTTTTTAATGCAATATGAACAGTGTGTGGGAGAAGCCGAAATGTGAGTTATGCTGAATAAATTTTGGCCGTTTTTTATATAGGGTGCTCGAGAAGATTTTCTAATATCGATATTAAAAATCGCAAAAGGTCAATTTTTTTTATGGAAAATTCTAATTTTAATGATGGTTTCTTAAACCAACATTTTCGAATCAAAGGTTTTAGTCGATTTTACTAAAATTTTAGGATTTTTTAATTACCTAATCAGGAAAGTGCCCACGGGTCAATCTCAAGTACTTTTGTATAGATTTTGATGAAATTTGGTACAGTTATATTAAAAACAAATTCCAATTTTTTAAAGTAAAAGTGCAAAATGGCAGACTTCCGATTCTGCCAAAAATGATATACAATTTCTATTTTCAAATTTAACATTTTGCATATTTTTACGTATTAGAATTTTACTGGATAAGATTTATCCAAATGCGTACATGATTGAAAATTCTGGCACTTTTTAATTACCTAATCAAGAAAGTGCCCACGGGTCAATCTCAAGTACTTTTGTATAGATTTTGATAAAATTTGGTACAGTTATATTAAAAACAAATTCCAATTTTTTAAAGTAACGGAGCAAAATGGCCGACTTCCGGTTCTGCCAAAAATGATATACAATTTCGATTTTCAAATTTTTTAATTAATTTAGTAGATATATTAGAATGATATTTTGAAACTAATTACACCGTCGAAATCTCCGTAAAAAGTTCTATCAATGCCTTTTGGATAGCTTTTAAAATATTCGAGATACAGGAAAGTGGAAAAAAATACCCCTGTATCTCAAAATCTCGTTGAAAATGGGCACATTGTACACGTTTGCTGTGGGATTTAGAGGTTAGTCTATTTATGGGAATTACAATGGGGAATTTATTAGAATTTTTTGCAGAATGAATTGCCGTTCCTTTAGAATGGTCTACGTCGTTTTATTCTACCTAGGTTACTTTAAAAGTTATCCATGTTGGTATCGATAGAACTTTTTACGCATAAATCGACGGTGCAATTAATTTTAATATATAAGTACTACTTATATACAATATTTTTGAGATATCAACCAATTTTTTTTACAATATATATATATATATATATATATATATATTCCGCTCATAAATACGCCCATTTTAAAGCCTTTCGCAAATGTATAGTACTTGTTATATATCTTTTTAGACAACTGAGAAATCCGTATTTTTTCTGAAAATGTTGCACTTTTTCTAGTTGACTTCAGTATTGCGAAAGCTGTATCCCTCTGTTTTCAGTCATATCCGAGATACCTTGAAAAACTGTAAACAAATGGGACACACTGTACACTACTATTGCCATAATTAACTTGGAGGGTCCAATGTGGATTGCTTGCTTATCACTAATGCGGGCATTTTTCTTCACTAGTAAATAAATTAAAGTACCTTGATGTGTATTTAAAAAAAAAATGGCTAGCATTTCGGACACATATCATAAATAACTATTTTTTAAGTTCGTTTTTGTCGTTGCAATTGTTTCCAAATTAAGCTTTCCTTTGATAGACTTTTGTAAGTACCTTTAGTCATATTTTCTGTTTTTGACATATGTCAAAACTATACTACCGTTTCATTTGCAAATTCGAGAAAAAACACCAAAATCGCTCCCAACGGCTACTATGAGAAGTACAGAAGTGTATTTTATTCCTGGAGGAGAAAAAGGTCTTTTCAACGAAACTAAGTTTCTTAGTTTTGGTTTCCCCGACCACTTTATTTCACGAATATGCATTTTAGAAAAACGTATTTCAAAATTTTCGATTTATTATTAATTTAGTGTACCTATTCCGCACCCTAGTGGCCATCATACGAACTTGAAAACTAATTCCAACTTTTTCTTTTGTGCAGTTTTATTATGATTTTTATCCAGAAAGCTCTGCGGTAATTCATTACCAAGATACGATGACTGGGCAACCTTAGTGAGACAAATCACACAATTTAGTTTTTTTCTTGATTCGAAATGTTTCTAATTTTGTCTTTTTTTTTTAATTTTGTATTTAGTCATAATTTATTGTAAATTTAAAATTCAATATTTTTCATTTTTTTAATGTGATCTTTTAAAAGTTAGCGTTTTATAAAGTATAATCATAACACCACCTTTTTTTTAATTTGACCCCTTCCATTTCTAAGATATATTATTTATCCCCTATTTCGATCAATTTAATTCGCTCTTTTTTAATTATAAAAAAAAAATGTTTTTGATCTTGAACATGTGCTCATATGTACTTTTTGTTGCTTTGATCTCAGTAACCTGTCCCTGAAGTTTGTGAAAGTATTTTTGAGTCCCCATATCTACCGGATGACTCAGCAGGTAGGATTGAGCTTATATCTTCCTTATTATTGTATAGATTTTGATGAAATTGGTTTTAGTTGTATTAGGGATAAATACAGATTTTTTTTTACATAAAAAACCAAATCAACAACTTCAAAACAGTTCAAAATGTATGCATACAATTTTATTGTCAAAAAATATGTTTTGAAACTTACAAAAATCGAAAAAAATAATTATTTTATCACTTACACCTTAGGGCGTGTTTCACAAAACAAAATATAATTCCATTTGAGCTTTTTTGATAATCTTATTTTTTAACGTTATGTATACAGGGTGTCCGACGATGATTTGAAAACATCTATTTATGAACAGATAGAAGTTTTAAAAGTCCGAAAATTTGGCAGAGTACTAACGTCGATGGTGGTCATTCGGTTAAAATTTTCAAAATGGTAGCATTTGGTCATACCACAATTCGACCCTAACTCGTTTAATTTAAATGGAATCCCCTGTCTTTTAATGGACATTTGGATTCTAGAGAGAAAAATAAACATATTTCGTGCATGTCAATATGCCTAATTTCAATGGTTTCAAGTTTTAAAAAAAATTCAAAAAAATTACTCAGACCTCACAATAAATGTTGTGTTTAATGCAATTTCGCTAGTGTGCGGGAGAAGCCAGAACGAAAGCAATACTAAATAAATTTTGGCTGTTTTTTATACAAGGTGCTCGAGTAAAATGTTTCTAATATCGATATCAAAAATCTCAAAAAAGTCATTTTTTAACTTTAATGGTTTTTTATACAGGGCGGTCATTTAATATGGAAACTTGGTAATATTAATTTCTGAGATAATGTTCCGAAAAAGACCATTCGATTTTTATTTTTTAATGCGCACATTTTGACTCATCGGAAACTATTTTTCTCGCCATATTTAAAAGAGCTATGACGTCATCGCAACTTTTTTTAAATAGCAACCATATGTTTTTTCATCATATTTGGATAGGCGGTGAAATTCTAAAAATGAAGATGTGTTAACGACCCAGGTATACGAAACGACATCTTATGGTATCAGCAAGATGGGGCAGCTGCACACTATGATATATTGGTCCGCATTTTAAACGAAATATTTCCAAACAGATGGATTGGAAGAAGAGGTTTTATTGAATGGCCTGCGCGATCCTTACCCGATTAGGTTGCTTTTTATGGGTTTATCTTAAAAGCAAAGTATTTGTGAATATGCCTCATATTCTCGAGGACTTGAGAATATGAGGCATATTCACAAACACAAATGACCGCACTGTATAAGCACTCTAATGCTGTTTCAAAATACAAGTAAACCGTTTTAAAATTTTGCAACATGTAACTACATTTTTTTTAAATATTTAGAAAACTATCCATTATAAATATAGGGTTTTTAACAATGAATATAGGATATGTCAAAAAATTAGACTTTTTGCGATTGTTGACATCGATATTAGAAACATATTTTCAAGCACCCTGTATAAAAACGGCCAAAATTTATTTAGTATCGCTCACATTACGGCTTCTCCCACCCACTGTTCATATTGCATAAAAAGAAATTAATTGTTTATTAAAAATATCATAATTGTAATTTGCCATTTTTTACCGAAAATTTTTGAAAACTGATGAAGTTAGACACATGGTATGTTATACGAAATATTTTTTTCCTCTATAATCCATATATCCATCAAAAATAGGGGGTTCCATTTAAATGAAGCGAATTAGGGCCAACTGCAGGTATAACCGGAAGTGCCACAATTTTGAAATGGTTTTGAACGGCCCCCATGGATATTAGAATTTTCAGAATTTTAAAACTTCTAATGTTTCGTAAATCGATGGTTTGACTTTGTCGTGGGACACCATGTGCATTAATATAATAAAATAGTGTTTAGTATGTTCTAATATTACTTTGCCCTGGTAGCTATTATAAAAAATAAGGATTATTTAAAAAAAAAAAACAAATTTAGTCTATTTTGTTTTATAAAATACGCCGAACGGTGTTAAATGATAAGACTATAAGTATAATGGATATTTAAACTTTTTTCAGCTTGAACATGTAAATTTCAAAAAATATTTCTTGAAAAGTTTTTTTGAAATTTTTTGATTTGCCCATATTTTGATCCGTAAAATTCAAACACGTAAAAATATTCAGAATTTTCAATTTGAAAGTCAAAATTCTATATTATTTTCGGCAGAACCACAAAACCAAAAAATTACTGGGTGTGTTTTTTTTACGGAAAGCTACTTGCCCAATGGACCCGTCCCTGATCCTTAATTAGTTATTATCATTTTGATTTTTTTGACGAAAGAAAAGAAGATGGCCGACTTTTGAAAATATTGATCTTTAAACGGAAGACTATAGTTTTATATATTTGAATTCTATAGTCAAAAACTTCATGTATTTTTGTAGTTTTAACGCGTAAATTTAAAAAAAATATTTTTCGGGTAGATTTTGGCCTGCAAAATCCAAATCTGTAAAAATATACAAAAGTTCCATTTGAAAACCGAAATTTTAAAAAATTTTCGCAAAACCGGAAGTCATCCAATTTGTTTTTGTATGTACAAATTGCAAATTCCTCCCTAATATAATTATACCAAATTTCTGCAAAATCTATGCAAAATAATTAAGGTAAAAAGTTAATAGAAAAAATTTTGTGTACCACTAATCCAGAAACGATAGTTTTGCGAGTATGAGTAGAATTGCAGAGCGGCGTGTTTTGGACATTAAAAAACTCAGCAGCCCAAAAAGTTGATTTTTAGTTGGATCGTTCAAATAAATTATTAAATATACTGGGTGTTTTATTTTTTGATAAAAATCAACGTCCCTGGATTTATTGGATCAATTGTAAAACGTTTAATACGTTTTTTTGAAAAATCTGGAACACTGTAACTGTGGCAGAAACAAAATACATCCACGTAACCACATAAAATTAAAAAACCCGGAATCAAATTAGCTAAGCTATTATCATCAGCGGTCGCATGGGACGAACTAAAGAATATTTATTTTAATTTAAATTTTTTTCATTTCAATTTTAATAGTTTCTCTCTCTAAGAAACTGCCAACATTTATGTGAGGATGAAGTCTTTTGCACAAGAACGGCTTTAAAAAATATGTTTTGAAATTTACATGTTAAAACTGAAAAAATGATATCATTTTGTTTTTAATTATCCATCAAAATAATGAGATCACTTAAACTTGTGTTTTACAAAACAAAATATGATTTTAATTGAGGTTTTTTAAATCATCTTTTTTTTTAATAGCAACTATGCGTGTCATTTATACAATATACTAGATTATAAATTAAAAGATCTGAGCCATGTATACGAGAAGTGTAGGTACCCCACTTCGGGTTCACTATACAGTGCTGTCAATGTCATGCAATGTTGTCACGCCTCGCGGTGTTGCCACTCATTTGTTTAATGCTATATTCCTGGAAGTTTATTGGCCGTTTCTAGGTCACTTGTTTAGCTGAGAAACAAACCTATAGTTTATCGTCCTATCCCACCCAAAGTATAAGGCCATCGACTTAGTCTGCAAACAAACCAAGCCGCCGATGCGGAGTTACCGTCACCGAAGTCGCCGGATGCGGTATCTATTCGCCTCTCCAGCAAGCAGGTGGTAGTTCCTAGAATCAAATTTATGTCTTTATTGTTTATGGTACACCTGTATATTATTCGTTTTAATTCTGTTTACATTGTCTACTCTGGACCATTTTACGTTTTGGCTAGGAACGTGATCTTGACGAGATCAATTAATAGTGGGTTTGTTTCTTAGCTAAGTTGAAGACCTTAAAGAGAGCAATTAGTCATGATTTGGCTTGTTTTTTGGTTAGAGCAATGGGCTCGAAGTGGTCAATGGACTGCACTTGCGATCTCATTTCTGAGAATCTTTAGATCTGTTTCGTAAATAAAATTAAATGTGTCTGGTTCGTTTCGAAACTAGTCAGATGACTTTGAAAAAAACCAATGAGTGAATGGCCTTGCATGCGTAATATCCGGGAATTGGTTCTGTTTTTAGTCCGATGACTGTGAAAAAACCAATGTGTTAATGGCCTTGAGGGAACTGCGCATGCGTAATCTCCGGGAATTGATTATGTTTTTAGATAACATTGACTCCTACTTAACATTGACTTTGTAATATTCCCTTGAAAAATGATTTGTAGCCAACTTCCGAGTCATTTTTTTAAACCTGTGACCTTAGGTTTGTTTCCAGGGGTTTCCCTTTTGCTTCCGGTGAAGAGGCCAATGAACATCCCACCCGGCGACCTTGAATGGGTAACCCCGGATCAGACTCTTGGTTTGTTTCCAGTCGGTGGCCTTGGGAATTTGGGTTTGTTTCTGGGCAAGATTGACGAACTTCAGGGTATTCTTGAATATAAGAATGGCATTGACCTTGATAACAGCGCGCGACGTTGCAACATCGAGAGTGGCCCAGAAATAAGGTACATGTACTTATACACTTAATATAGGTACTATACTCTTGTTACTATTTAAAAAAAAACGAGCTAGTTGGATATGTGATAACAAAGTTTGCTTAACATTGTAGATTCCCGTTACCGTCTACCATCATGTGCGGCTATTCAGACGAATGCTGGAGTAGTATTTTCCCTCTCAGAACCCTAACTTCATTCCTTCTGGTCATATCCTGACCGCACCCATCCTTAATCCCACGTACGTATTGTACGCTGGAAATCCATCCCTGTAGCTGAAGAAGCGTGGAAAACTTGAGCAGCTCGCCTCCCCTTCGTGGAGGGAATGGAACAAGTTGCTTTCCTTTCCTATTAAAATAAAAGACTAGTTTTTAAAAAACCCAAATGGAATCTTGTTTTGTAAAGTATGTCCAAAAATACAAGTGATAATATTATTATTCTGATGTATAATCAAAATCCAATGCATTCATTTTTGCGAAAAAATATTTTTTGTAGAAATATGTAAAAATATTCAATTTGAAAATCGAAATTCTATATCATTTTTTTGCCGAACGGAAGTCACCCATTTTGTTCTGTACGTCAAAATATCGGAACTCATCTCTAACATAACTGTACCGAGTTTTATTAAAATTTCTTCACTAGTCCAAAAACCTAATTTTTGCGAGTATTAATTAATTAAATAGATTTGGTGATATTTTTTTTCTCATAAAAAGATCGCATTGATGAGTCCAAGAAGTTATATTCTTAGTTGTATCGTATAGAATTATAAAAATTGTAAAAAACATACTGGGTGTTTTTGTTTTTGAAAAAAATAACCCACTTTCCCCGCGGCACGCCCTGGAATGAATTGTTAAATCATCTGTACCAAAGAGATTCCTCATTGAGATATTAACAAACCATAAATTTTCATTAAAAACAATCAAGTCGTTTTTTTAGACATTAAAAAAACAAATACCATTTGTTTTAAAGTCGAAGTGATTTCTGACTATAGATTTCCAACTGTTTTTATATCTTTGACCAAAAAGACCTGTCAGTTGTATCATCTAAAAAAATTATAAAAATTGCAAAAAATATACTGGGTGTTATTTTTTTAGAAAAATACAATTTTGTGCACGCCCTTGCAATAATTTACTAAATCAACTGTAATTAGTCCAAGAATACCTCATTATTAGATTAACAAATCATAAAATTGCATTAAAATCCACCAAAGCTCCTTTTTGATATTAAAAAAAAACAAATACCGTTTATACTGGAATCAAAGTGATTTCGGACTATGGATTATGGACTTTTTTTCTATCTTTGATCTCAAAGAGATGTCAGTTGTATCATCTAGAAAAATTATAACAATTGCAAAATGCATACTGGGTATTTTTTTAATGTCGGACTTTCCCCGTGGGCACGCCCCTGGAAGTAAAACATTAAAATAAACACATAGTAACGCATTATAAACGTATAACGGAATTTGTATTTTAATAGAGATGTAGAAATCTCATTAAATCTTCATTAGCTCATCTTTAAATTATTTATTTTAGCTTCCGGCTCAGGGCTGATTGGTTTTGGTGTTACGTGACACTTTATTGGTAAAACTATTAATTCTATTTGAACAAATACAAAATTACCAAATCGTTTAGTGTTGTATAGATGTAGCTAAAGAATCTTGTATTTAAAAAACATTCCAAAAAAACTAGTTTATCTAGATTAATAATAAAGTATGGTTCATTTCAATTTATTTTAAGTAGAATTAATGGTTTTTCTATCATGGTTTTTACAACTACATCATATAACATGTCTGGATAGAGCCAGAAAATAAAAAGTAAAAGAAAATAATTTTATTAGGATATAATAGTGTCTTGATCTCATTACAACCGGGCACGTAACACTAAAACCAATCAGGCCCCAGTGAATGTTTATTATTAGTGAAATTCCTTTATTAGGACACATAAAAACACAACTCAAATCAAGTAGGTAACTAACTAAAATTGAAATTTCTAACAAAAACATTTCATTTTGAACGCAAAAAATGCTAAAAATGTTCACCATTAACCACGAATAGAATTTCTTAATGAATTAGGCGGTAATAATTGTGCGTCGTCGATTATTCTTCCTTATAGTGCTTCCCGGCTCTGTTTTGTACACCTTAGATTTTAAATGACCCTATGTGCGGAGATCATGGAGATCATTCGACCATCCCTCGTCTACCTACCCAATGATTCGGAAAAACTTCATCTAAATATCTCCGCACATTTAGAGAGTAGTGGGGTGGTGCTCCATCTTGTTGAAACCACAGAGTAACATTTGCTCATACATTATTTTTTTGTGGTCTTTGGGTGTGCTGTTAGATCATCCAATGGGGATTTTCAGTCGACCAGTAACGACAATTACGTCTATTTACCCTTTCATTTAGATAAAATATGGCCTCGTCCGAAAAGAGTATGTTGCCGAGGAAGTTTGGATGATTATTGATGCGCATGGAACTTTTACGTAAGTCGAAGTTTAGCGCTAGCTGACGCGTTGAAGTGTGTGGATTTTCTGTGATCTCTAACAATACCTCTAATGATCTACCTTTGTTTGTAGCCAGGTTCGGTGGACCAGATTTTGGAAGATCTTTTACATGACGTGTTTCTTTACTACTTTGCTGACTACCGATTGAGTAATTGGTGCTCGATTTGGATAAACTTCATTAAAAAGTTCACAAACTTCTTGTTGTGTCTTGTTACGATCTCCACAACGGACCATTATTAAAATCTGGATTCTCTGCGTTTCGGATAAATGCACTATAGTATTGCATTAGCACTACTTTCACAAATACACAGAAATTTAATGGTTTTTATTTGTGAAAAAGGATGTTTTATGTGCAAAAAGCTTAGTTGGTAGGTTTTGTACAAAAATTAGAATATTAAATTCTCTGGATGTTACATACTTGATTTGAGTTGTGTTTTTTAAGTGTTTTTGTTGGTAATAAAATTTATGCTTGTAATAATTTTTTTCTCAAAAATTTTCTTATGTAAGATATCAAATTTTTTATACTGTCATTTTTACAATTGAAAGTGGAATAAAAGCGTGAAACAAAATTATGGGGTTACGATTTAAAAATACTGCCAATGACGTCATATCTCACCATTATTCCATACATTTTGGACACCCTGTATATTCCACAATCTATCACATCTATTTTGTCGCCTCACAATCTGGCTCTCCCGTGCGGCATGCTTTTACGGTCCTAGGATCGGCTTTGATTTGGATAGATTTTGATTTGCAGAATCTATTTTCGAAGAAACACAAAGTCAGCCACATTTCTTTGGTACTTAAAAAATTGAAATTTATTTCTAATATAACTGTACCAAATTTTATCAAAATTTATACAAAAATACGGAAGATTTAAACTTGGGTCTTCAAGCTGGATCACCCGGTATAGTCCATTGCCTTTATTTTTTAGGATATTTGGCTATGATGCATTTTAAGTTTGATCAGGTAAATCTCACTAACAGTTGGTACTGCAATGATTTTTTGCATTGTCTTATTGAAATTATAAGTAAAAAGTAGGTAACTATTTGAAAATGTACATTTTGTTTTCATGCGAAATGTGCAAAAAATATTGACATTTTGGCCTTTAAATAAAATTTTTAAGAAATATTAAAACATTTTTGAGTAAAAAAATACATTTAATGTGTGGGAGCTGTGCTAAATATGTACATATGCATACGTATGCCCGCCCAGTTTCCACAAATAGTTTATTGTATGTACATAACCTGTCCCAATCTGCAAAAAATTGAGCACTAGCAACGGAACGTTACCCTACACTCCTACTTTATTTGCAATTATTCGATAAATTTTTTTTGTAGCACACTAATTAAGATAAAAATAATTGTTCATTCTGAATTTTAACTCCACTTTTTTTAATTTACAGTTACATGGTACGACCATGCAAAAGGAAACATATTGGTAAGTATTATAACCGATTTAATGCAGTGGCGTAGATTAAGATCAAACTTATCAATTCGCCAAGGTCATCAGTTTTGTTTATTTATAATTTAACGGTCTAGTGTTGTTGCTAATTGAAAAATTAATTTCAGTTCCTTATTTAAATATATTTAAGTGTATAATTTTGTATTTAATTTCATTTTATTAATTATTTTCAAGTAATTTTTATTAACTATTTCGGTCACTCTACTATTTTTTGAGAATTTACTAAAATAAGTCCTGTGCAAGTCTGTTCATTTTTCTATAACACATTTTTTGCATAAATGATTTCAACTTTAATTATAATTTTTTTATTACCCAATTCAAAGTGTAAATGAGATCATTGACCTTATAATTTTTTAAAAGTTAATTTATAGTTTCTATTGTCGTTTTAAATTATTTTTATGTTGACTAGTTGATTTTTTAGATACCATTTTTTCAATTTTATGCAATATTTTTATCCAAATAACAACGTAATTTTTATTATTTTTTCATTTTATAGAAAATTTGAAAATTTTTTTTAACTTAATGCGGATTTTTTTACATATTTGTTTGTGTTGGCGAGCTAAGATTTTTGTAATTGTTTCTTTGTCAATCAGCGCACTGGAGTGGGTATATCGCCACAAATTTATTTTCTTCATAATTATCAAAAATTTATTTCCGTTTCTAGTAAGGTAGATAATTAAAGCCTTTTGTACCTTTTTGTACAAATAATTTTTATTTAGGGACATTAGTTGATACACTAACAGGTACTCAACACCTTTTTGTTTAATTCTTGCGTTCAATTTTTAATTTTTTATGAATCCAATTTGGTATTTCTTAAATTATTGACGCCACCCCTAAAACTTTAGATTACCTGAACCCCCAATTTAAGTATACAAAAATTTTGAATACTTTACACCACTTTTGTAACATTTTTTTACAAAACTTCTTGACATTATTTATTAAAATTTTTGAAATTGAATACTGACAATTTGCAACCAATTAAAAAATTTTTTCATTTTGAATTTTAAATTTTCTAAGCTAGTAAATATTTTCAGGTTTTATCAAAATTTGTCAGTTTTTGTCATTATTATCATTTTTTTCACTTTTTTTTAACGTTATCTAAATTTGTATTTATACCATTTTTTTTACAAATCTTATTGACGTTATAGCTTTAGATTTATTGAATTAAGTACGTACTGGTAATTTGAATTTCATTGAAAAAAAAACAGTCTTTTTTGTACTTTATAACATATTGCGTATTTTGATATTTTTTGAGTGACAGCGGTATTAAAAATGTCGCAAACTTTCTCAATTGATTTTAACATTTAGTAGGCTCATTTTTAGAATTTTTGAATGCGAAACATTTTTTTTTGTGTGAACCTAATTTTTTACATTTAAGTGTACAGAAATGTTGGTATTTTTAACTTAATACATTTTTTTAAATTTTTTACAAAACTTCGAGATTAATTTTCGAAATTAGGTTTTAATTTAAATTAGTGACACTCTTACTAAAATTTTTGCAAATTTTCTTTAGCCATTAAAAAAATTTAGGTTTCAAACATTTTTTTGCGTGTAATTTTTGGCAGAAAAATTGGTAATTGTTTAGTTTTAAAATTTTAACACTATTTTTTTCAGTTTTCAACATTTTAAGATCACATTTTCAATTAGTTATTAAATATTTTATACTTTTTTTTAATTGATGAATATATTTTGACATTTTTTTTAAATTATGGCTTTTTTTAATTGCATATATTTTCACTTTTTAGATTAGTAGCAGCACGATTTTTTTTAAATTAACTTTCTGAATTTTTTAATATATTATATTTTTTCGGTTGTCTGCATTCTTATTTATATCATCTCCTCCATTTGTACATTTTTATTTTACAATGATATTTTGACACTTTTTGAGAAACAAAAATTTTTTTTTAGAAAATTTCCAAATATTTTGTGTGTACCCTATTTTTCGTACAAACATTGTTCTAAATATTAAAAAAAAATGTTCTTAATTTAATTTTTTTGACATATTTGGAAATTTTTTGAGGCACTAACACTATTTTTTTATTTTTAGAAATTTCCAAATATTTTTTGCAGCGTATTTGGATTGCTTTTGTAAAGTTCAATGTACAAACATTTTTCTAAATATAAACAAAAATAATTTTTATAATTTAATTTTTTGACATTTCTGAAAATTTTTTGAAATATTTTTTTTCATACTAATTAAAATTTTCATTACCACCAAAGTAATTATGATTTGATGGTTTTTTATAGTTTTTTTTAATTGCATATATTTTCACTTTTTAGATTCGTAGCAGCACAATTTGTTTTAAATTAACTTTCTGAATTTTTTAATATACCCTTACTAAAATTTTTACAAATGTTCTTAGTTGATGAGTACATGCTGACATTTTTGGAAAACATAATAGCGCCATTAAAAAAATTTAGGATCCAAACATTTTTTTGCGTGTAATTTTTGGCACAAAAATTGGTAATTGTTTAGTTTTAAAATTTTAACACTATTTTTTTTAGTTTTCAGCATTTTAAGATCACATTTTCAATTAGTTATTAAATATTTTATAGCTTTTTTTAATTGCATATATTTTCACTTTTTAGATTAGTAGCAGCACAATTTTTTTTAAATTAACTTGCTGAATTTTTTAATATATTTTTTTTTTCGGTTGTCTGCATTCTTATTTATATCATCTCCTCCATTTGTACATTTTTATTTTACAATAATGTTTTGACACTTTTTGAGAAACATACATTTTTTTTTAGAAAGTTTCCCAATATTTTGTGTGCAGCCTATTTTGTGAACTTCAGTGTACAAACATTGTTCTAAATATTTAAAAAAAAAATGTTCTTAATTTAATTTTTTTGACATATCTGGAAATTTTTTGAGGCACTAACACTATTTTTTTATTTTTAGAAATTTCCAAATATTTTTTTCATCGTATTTGGATTGCTTTTGTAAAGTTCAATGTACAAACATTTTTTTCATATAAAAAAAAATAATTTTTGTAATTTAATTTTTTGACATTAATATTTTTTTTTCATACTAATTAAAATTATCATTACCGCCAAAGTAATTATGATTTGATGGTTTTTTAATTGGTCGATATTTTAGATTTTTTTGTGTAGATAACATTTTTTGAAATTGATTTTCCCAATTTTTTTGAACTAAACATCCCACTTTTCGTTGTTTGCATTTTAATTTAAATAATCACTCAAATGTACAATTTTTATTTTACGTGGCTTCTTTGTCATTTTTACAGTAACACCAATTTTTTTTAATTTTTGAACTTTTTTAGGTTCAAACTTGTTTTCGGCATAAACCTAGTTGACGTTATTTTTATTGTTTTTGTAAATATCTGCTTTTATTAATATTTTTTAAAAAAAGTATTAAAATATTTTCTTTCTAATATAAATCACCTGTTTTACATTTTTTGCATTTTAATGAAGATTTTTGTAATTGTTTCTTTGTTAATCAGCGCGCTCGAGTAGGAATATCGGCACAAATTTATTTTCTTCATAATTATCAAAAATTTATTTCCGTTACTAGTAAGATAGATAATTAAAGCCAACTTCAAACAGTTTTGAACCTTTTTATGCAAATAATTTTGATTTAGGGACATTAGTTGATGCACTAATAGGTACTCAACACCTTTTTGTTGCGTTCCATTTTTAATTTTTTTTTTTATTTTTTATGAATCCAACTTTAGATTACTACTTTTGTAACATTTTTTTACAAAACTTCTTGACATTATTTATTAAAATTTTTGAAATTCAGTACTCACAATTTGCAACCAATAAAAAAATTTTTCATTTTGGATTTAAAATTTTCTGAGCTAGTAAATTTCTGAGTTTTTATCATTAATACCATTTTCAGGATTTTTTTCACTTTTTTTTAACGTTATCTAAATTTGTATTTATATCATTTTTTTTTGCAAATCTTATTGACGTTATAGCTTTAGATTTCTTGAATTAACTACGTACTGGTAATTTGCATTTCAATGAAAAAACCAGCCTTTTTTGTACTTTATAACATATTGGGTATTTTGAGATTTTTTTTAGTGACAGCGGTATTAAAAATGTCGCAAATTTTCTCAATTGTTTTTAACATTTAGTAGGCTCATTTTTAGAATTTTCGAATGCAAAACATTTTTTTTGTGCGAACCTAATTTTTTACATTTAAGTATACAGAAATGTTGGTATTTTTAACTTAATACATTTTTTTTTAATTTTTTACAAAACTTCGAGATTAATTTTCGAAATTAGGTTTTAATTTAAATTAGTAACACTCTTACTAAAATTTTTACAAATTTTCTTTAGCCATTAAAAAAATTTAGGTTTCAAACATTTTTTTGCGTATAATTTTTGGCACAAAAATTGGTAATTGTTTAGTTTTAAAATTGTAACACTATTTTTTTTAGTTTTCAACATTTTAAGATCACATTTTCAATTAGTTATTAAATATTTTATAGTTTTTCGATGAATACATTTTGACATTTTTTTAAAATTATGACTTTTTAATTGCATATATTTTCACTTTTTAGATTAGTAGCAGCACCATTTTTTTTAAATTAACTTTCTGAATTTTTTAATATATTTTATTTTTTTCGGTTGTCTACATTCTTATTTATATCATCTCCTCCATTTGTACATTTTTATTTTACAATGATATTTTGACACTTTTTTTTTAGAAAATTTCCAAATATTTTGTGTGCAGCCTATTTTGTGTACAAACATTTTTCTAAACATTTTTGCAGCGTATTTGGATTGCTTTTGTAAAGTTCAATGTACAAACATTTTTCTAAATATAAAAAAAAATAATTTTTATAATTTAATTTTTTGACATTTCTGGAAATTTTTTGAAATATTTTTTTTCATACTAATTAAAATTTTCATTGCCACCAAAGTGATTATGATTTGATGGTTTTTTAATTGATCGATATTTTTAATTTTTTTGTGTAGGTAACATTTTATGAAATTGATTTTCCCAATTTTTTTGAACTAAACATCCCACTTTTCGTTGTTTGCATTTTAATTTAAATAATCACTCAAATGTTCAATTTTTATTTTACGTGGCTTTTTCTCTCTAATAAAAAGCGCATCACCTGTTTTACATGTTTTGCATTTTAATGAAGATTTTTGTAACTGTTTCTTTGTTAATCAGCGCACTGGAGTAGGTATATCGGCACAAATTTATTTTGTTCATAATTATCAAAAATTTATTTCCGTTCCTAGTAAGGTATATAATTAAAGCCAACTTTAAACAGTTTTGTACCTTTTTATGCAAATAATTTTGATTTAGGAACATTAGTTGATGCACTAACAGATACTCAACACCTTTTTGTTTAATTCTTGCGTTCCATTTTTAATTTTTTTTTAATTTTTTATGAATCCAATTTGGTATTTCTTAAATTACTGACGCCACCCCTAAAACTTTAGATTACCTGAACCCCCAATTTAAGTATACAAAAATTTCGAATACTTTACACCACGTTTGTAACATTCTTGACATTATTTATTAAAATTTTTTAAATTGAGTACTGACAATTTGCAACCAATTAAACATTTTTTTCATTTTGAATTTTAAATTTTCTGAGTTAGTAAATATTTTCAGGTTTTATCAAAATTTGTGACTTTTTATCATTAATGCCATTTTCAGGATTTTTTCACTTTTTTTTAACGTTATCTAAATTTGTATTTATATCATTTTTTTTTACAAATCTAATTGACGTTATAACTTTAGATTTCTTGAATTAAGTACGTACTGGTAATTTGCATTCAATGAAAAACCAGTCTTTTTGTACTTTATAACATATTGCGTATTTTGATATTTTTTTAGTGACAGCGGTATTAAAAATGTCGCAAATTTCCTCAATTGATTTTAACATTTAGTAGGCTCATTTTGGAATTTTCCAATGCGAAACATTTTTTGTGTGAACCTAATTTTTTACATTTAAGTGTACAGAAATGTTGGTATTTTTAACTTAATACATTTTTTAAATTTTTACAAAACTTCGAGATTAATTTTCGAAATTAGGTTTTAATTTAAATTAGTGACACTCTTACTAAAATTTTTACAAATTTTCTTAGTTGATGAGTACATGTTGACATTTTTGGAAATAGCGCCATTAAAAAAATTTAGGCCAAACATTTTTTTTGCGTGTAATTTTTGGCACAAAAATTGGTAATTGTTTAGTTTTAAAATTTTAACACTATTTTTTTTAGTTTTCAACATTTTAAGATCACATTTTCAATTACTTATTAAATATTTTATAGTTTTTTTTAATCGATGAATACATTTTAACATTTTTTAAAATTATGACTTTTTAATTGCATATATTTTCACTTTTTAGATTAGTAGCAGCACAATTTTTTTTAAATTAACTTTCTAAATTTTTTAATATATTATATTTTTTTCGGTTGTCTGCATTCTTATTTATATCATCTCCTCCATTTGTACATTTTTATTTTACAATGATATTTTGACACTTTATGAGAAACATACATTTTTTTTAGAAAGTTTCCAAATATTTTGAGTGCAGCCTATTTTGTGAACTTCAGTGTACAAACATTTTTCTAAATATTTAAAAAAAAATGTTCTTAATTTAATTTTTTTGACACATCTGGAAATTTTTTGAGGCACTAACACTATTTTTTTATTTTTAGAAATTACCAAATATTTTTTGCAGCGTATTTGGATTGCTTTTGTAAAGTTCAATGTACAAACATTTTTCTAAATATAAAAAAAAATAATTTTTATAATTTAATTTTTTGACATTAATATTTTTTTTTCATACTAATTAAAATTTTCATTACCACCAAAGTAATTATGATTTGATGGTTTTTTAATTGGCCGATATTTTTAATTTTTTTTGTGTAGGTAACATTTTTTGAAATTGATTTTCCCAATTTTTTTGAACTAAACATCCCACTTTTCGTTGTTTGCATTTTAATTTAAATAATCACTCAAATGTACAATTTTTATTTTACGTGGCTTCTTTGTCATTTTTACAGTAACACTTTTTTTTTTGAACTTTTTTAGGTTCAAACTTGTTTTCGGCATAAAACTAGTTGACGTTATTTTTATTGTTTTTGTAAATGTCTGCTTTTATTAATATTTTTTTAAAAAAAGTATTAAAATATTTTCTCTCTAATAAAAAAGTGCATCACCTGTTTTACATTTTTTGCATTTTAATGAAGATTTTTGTAACTGTTTCTTTGTTAATCAGCGCACTGGAGTAGGAATATCGGCACAAATTTATTTTGTTCATAATTATCAAAAATTTATTTCCGTTCCTAGTAAGGTAGATAATTAAAGCCAACTTCAAACAGTTTTGTACCTTTTTATGCAAATAATTTTTATTTAGGGACATTAGTTGATGAACTAACAAGTACTCAACACCTTTTTGTTTAATTCTTACGTTCCATTTTTAATTTTTTTTAAATTTTTTATTAATCCAATTTGGTATTTTTTTAAATTATTGACGCCACCCCTAACACTTTAGATTACCTGAACCCCCAATTTAAGTATACAAAAATTTTGAATACTTTACACCACTTTTGTAACATTTTTTTGCAAAACTTCTTGACATTATTTATTAAAATTTTTGAAATTGAGTACCTACTGACAATTTGCAACCAATTAAAAATTTTTTCATTTTGAGATTAAAATTTTCTAAGCTAGTAAATATTTGCAGGTTTTATCCAAATTTGTGAGTTTTTATCATTAATACCATTTTCAGGATTTTTTTCACTTTTTTTTAACGTTATCTAAATTTGTATTTATATCATTTTTTTTACAAAACTTATTGACGTTATAGCTTGAATTAAGTACGTACTGGCATTTCAATGAAAAAACCAGTCTTTTTTGTACTTTTTAACATATTGCGTATTTTCATATTTTTTTAGTGACAGCGATATTGAAAATGTCACAAATTTTCTCAATTGATTTTAACATTTAGTAGGCCCATTTTTAGAATTTTCGAATGCGAAAAATTTTTTTGTGTGAACCTAATTTTTTACATTTAAGTGTACAGAAATGTTGGTATTTTTAACTTAATACATTTTTAAATTTTTTACAAAACTTCGAGATTAATTTTCGAAATTAGGTTTTAATTTAAATTAGTGACACTCTTACTAAAATTTTTACAAATTTTCTTTAGCCATTAAAAAAATTTAGGTTTCGAACATTTTTTTTGCATGTAATTTTTGGCACAAAAATTGGTAATTGTTTAGTTTTAAAATTATAACACTATTTTTTTTAATTTTCAACATTTTAAGATCACATTTTCAATTAGTTATTAAATATTTTATAGTTTTTTTTAATCGATGAATACATTTTGACATTTTTTTAAAATTATGACTTTTTTTAATTGCATATATTTTCACTTTTTAAATTAGTAGCAGCACCATTTTTTTTAAATTAACTTTCTGAATTTTTTAATATATCTAATTTTTTTCGGTTGTCTGCATTCTTATTTATATCATCTCCTCTATTTCTACATTTTTATTTTACAATGATATTTTGACACTTTTTGAGAAACAAACATTTCTTTTGGAAAATTTCCAAATATTTTGTGTGCAGCCTATTTTGTGTACAAATATTGTACTAAATATTAAAAAAAAAATGTTCTTAATTTAATTTTTTTCACATATTTGGAAATTTTTTAAGGCACTAACAATATTTTTTTATTTTTAGAAATTTCCAAATATTTTTTGCAGCGTATTTGGATTAGTTTTGTAAAGTTCAATGTGCAAACATTTTTCTAAATATAAAAAAAAATAATTTTTATAATTAAATTTTTTGACATTTCTGGAAATGTTTTGAAATATTTTTTTTTCATACTAATTAAAATTTTCATTGCCACCAAAGTAATTATGATTTGATGGTTTTTTAATTGGTCGATATTTTTTATTTTTTTGTGTAGGTAACATTTTTTGAAATTGATTTTCCCAATTTTTTTGAACTAAACATCCCACTTTTCGTTGTTTGCATTTTAATTTAAATAATCACTCACTTGTACAATTTTTATTTTACGTGGCTTCTTTGTCATTTTTACAGTAACACCATTTTTTTTTAATTTTTGAACTTTTTTAGGTTCAAACTTGTTTTCGGCATAAACCTAGTTGACGTTATTTTTATTGTTTTTGTAAATGTCTGCTTTTATTAATATTTTTTAAAAAAAGTATTAAAATATTTTCTCTTTAATATAAAAACGCATCACCTGTTTTACATTTTTTGCATTTTAATGAAGATTTTTGTAACTGTTTCTTTGTTAATCAGCGCACTGGAGTAGGAATATCGGCACAAATTTATTTTGTTCATAATTATCAAAAATTTATTTCCGTTCCTAGTAAGGTAGATAATTAAAGCCAACTTCAAACAGTTTTGTACCTTTTTATGCAAATAATTTTTATTTAGGGACATTAGTTGATGCACTAACAAGTACTCAACACCTTTTTGTTTAATTCTTGCGTTCCATTTTAAATTTTTTTTAAATTTTTTATTAATCCAATTTGGTATTTCTTAAATTATTGACGCCACCCCTAAAACTTTAGATTACTACTTTTGTAACATTTTTTTACAAAACTTCTTGACATTATTTATTAAAATTTTTGAAACTGACTACTGACAATTTGCAATCAATTAAAAAAAATTTTCATTTTGAATTTTAAATTTTCTAAGCTAGTAAATATTTTCAGGTTTTATCAAAATTTGTGAGTTTTTATCATTAATATCATTTTCAGGATTTTTTCACTTTTTTTTTACGTTATCTAAATTTGTATTTATATCATTTTTTTTACAAAACTTATTGACCTTATAGCTTTAGATTTCTTGAATTAAATACGTACTGGCAATTTGCATTTCAATGAAAAAACCAGTCTTTTTGGTACTTTTTAACATATTGCGTATTTTGATATTTTTTTTTTAGATGACAGGGATATTAAAAATGTCACAAATTTTCTCAATTGATTTTAACATTTAGTAGTCCTATTTTTAGAATTTTCGAATGCGAAAAATTTTTTTTTGTGTGAACCTAATTTTTTACATTTAAGTGTACAGAAATGGTATTTTAAACTTAATACATTTTTTAATTTTTTACAAAACTTCGAGATTAATTTTCGAAATTAGGTTTTAATTTAAATTAGTGACCCTCTTACTAAAATTTTTACAAATTTTCTTTAGCCATTAAAAAAATTTAGGTTTCAAACATTTTTTTGCGTGTAATTTTTGGCACAAAAATTGGTAATTGTTTAGTTTTAAAATTATAACACTATTTTTTTTAATTTTCAACATTTTAAGATCACATTTTCAATTAGTTATTAAATATTTTATAGTTTTTTTTAATCGATGAATACATTTTGACATTTTTTAAATTATGACTTTTTTTAATTGCATATATTTTCACTTTTTAAATTAGTAGCAGCACCATTTTTTTTAAATTAACTTTCTGAATTTTTTAATATATTATATTTTTTTCGGTTGTCTGCGTTCTTATTTATATCATCTCCTCCATTTGTACATTTTTATTTTACAATGATATTTTGACACTTTTTGAGAAACAAACATTTTTTTTTAGAAAATTTCCAAATATTTTGTGTGCACCCTATTTTGCGTACAAACATTGTTCTAAATATTTAAAAAAAAATTTTCTTAATTTAATTTTTTTGACATATTTGGAAATTTTTTGAGGCACTAACACTATTTTTTTATTTTTAGAAATTTCCAAATATTTTTTGCAGCGTATTTGGATTGCTTTTGTAAAGTTCAATCATTTTTCTAAATGTAAACAAAAATAATTTTTATAATTTAATTTTTTGACATTTCTGAAAATTTTTTGAAATATTTTTTTTCATACTAATTAAAATTTTCATTACCACCAAAGTTATTATGATTTGATGGTTTTTTAATTGCTCGATATTTTTAATTTTTTTGTGTAGGTGTTTTTTTTGAAATTGATTTTCCCAATTTTTATGAACTAAATATCCCACTTTTCGTTGTTTGCATTTTAATTTAAATAATCACAATTTTTATTTTACGTGGCTTCTTTGTCATTTTTACAGTAACACCAATTTTTTTTAATTTTTGAACTTTTTTAGGTTCAAACTTGTTTTCGGCATAAACCTAGTTGACGTTATTTTTATTGTTTTTGTAAATATCTGCTTTTATTAATATTTTTTAAAAAAAGTATTAAAATATTTTCTCTCTAATATAAATCACCTGTTTTACATTTTTTGCATTTTAATGAAGATTTTTGTAATTGTTTCTTTGTTAATCAGCGCGCTCGAGTAGGAATATCGGCACAAATTTATTTTCTTCATAATTATCAAAAATTTATTTCCGTTGCTGGTAAGGTAGATAATTAAAGCCAACTTCAAACAGTTTTGAACCTTTTTATGCAAATAATTTTGATTTAGGGACATTAGTTGATGCACTAACAGGTACTCAACACTTTTTTGTTGCGTTCCATTTTTAATTTTTTTTTTTATTTTTTATGAATCCAATTTGGCATTTTTTAAATTATTGACGCCACCCCTAAAACTTTAAATTACTACTTTTGTAACATTTTTTTACAAAACTTCTTGACATTATTTATTAACATTTTTGAAATTCAGTACTGACAATTTGCAACAAATTAAAAAAATTTTTTATTTTGGATTTAAAATTTTCTGAGCTAGTAAATATGTTCAGGTTTCATCAAAATTTCTGAGTTTTTATCATTAATACCATTTTCAGGATTTTTTTCACTTTTTTTAACGTTATCTAAATTTGTATTTATATCATTTTATTTGCAAATCTTATTGACGTTATAACTTTAGATTTCTTGAATTAACTACGTACTGGTAATTTGCATTTCAATGAAAAAAACCAGTCTTTTTTGTACTTTATAACATATTGGGTATTTTGATATTTTTTTTAGTGACAGCGGTATTAAAAATGTCGCAAATTTTCTCAATTGTTTTTAACATTTAGTAGGCTCATTTTTAGAATTTTCGAATGCAAAACATTTTTTTTGTGCGAACCTAATTTTTTACATTTAAGTATACAGAAATGTTGGTATTTTTAACTTAATACATTTTTTATTAATTTTTTACAAAACTTCGAGATTAATTTTCGAAATTAGGTTTTAATTTAAATTAGTAACACTCTTACTAAAATTTTTACAAATTTTCTTTAGCCATTCAAAAAATTTAGGTTTCAAACATTTTTTTTGCGTATAATTTTTGGCACAAAAATTGGTAATTGTTTAGTTTTAAAATTGTAACACTATTTTTTTTAGTTTTCAACATTTTAAGATCACCTTTTCAATTAGTTATTAAATATTTTATAGTTTTTCGATGAATACATTTTGACATTTTTTTAAAATTATGACTTTTTTTAATTGCATATATTTTCACTTTTTAGATTAGTAGCAGCACCATTTTTTTTAAATTAACTTTCTGAATTTTTTAATATATTTTATTTTTTTCGGTTGTCTGCATTCTTATTTATATCATCTCCTCCATTTGTACATTTTTATTTTACAATGATATTTTGACACTTTTTGAGAAACAAACATTTTTTTTTAGAAAATTTCCAAATATTTTGTGTGCAGCCTATTTTGTGTACAAACATTTTTCTAAACATTTTTGCAGCGTATTTGGATTGCTTTTGTAAAGTTCAATGTACAAACATTTTTCTAAATATAAAAAAAAATAATTTTTATAATTTAATTTTTTGACATTTCTGGAAATTTTTTGAAATATTTTTTTTCATACTAATTAAAATTTTCATTGCCACTGGCAATTTGCATTTCAATGAAAAAAAACAGTCTTTTTTGCACTTTATAACATATTGCGTATTTTGATATATTTTTTTTTTTTTTGGGTGACAGCGGTATTAAAAATGTCACAAATTTTCTCAATTGATTTTAACATTTAGTCGGCCCATTTTTAGAATTTTCGAATGCGAAACATTTTTTTTTTTGTGTGAACCTAATATTTTAAGTGTACAGAAATGGTATTTTTAACTTAATACATTTTTTTAAATTTTTTACAAAACTTCGAGATTAATTTTCGAAATTAGGTTTTAATTTAAATTAGTGGCTCTTACTAAAATTTTTACAAATTTTCTTAGTTTGACATTTTTGGAAAACATAATAGCGCCATTAAAAAAATTTAGGTTCCAAACATTTTTTTTGCGTGTAATTTTTGGCACAAAAATTGGTAATTGTTTAGTTTTAAAATGTTAACACTAGTCTGGATTTTTTTTTAGTTTTCAACATTTTAAGATCACATTTTCAATTAGTTATTAAAGATTTTATAGTTTTTTTTAATCGATGAATACATTTTGACATTTTTTAAAATCCATTTTTAGAAATTATTGTAACTAACTTTTTTTTTAGACCCAGCCCATTTAATGTTAGGCCAATTTCAGTGCATAAAAATGTTGGATACTTTTAAATTGACACCATTTTTTAAATTTTGTATTCCAATTTTAAAAATTTTCTTTGTCACAGTTTTTAGGCTTGATTTATGCCATTTTTCTTACATTTAATTTAATTCTATTAGTTTTCGAAATTTTTTAGAATATTTTCTTATGTACAAAAAAATTACAATGCAATCACTGTAATTATACCTTTTTTTAATAGCATATATTTTCACTTTTTAGATTAGTAGCAGCACAATTTTTTTTAAATTAACTTTCTGAATTTTTTAATATATTATATTTTTTCAGTTGTCTGCTTTGTCATTTATATCATCTCCTCCATTTGTGCAGTTTTTTATTTTACAAGAATATTTTGACACTTTTTGAGAAACAAACATTATTTTTTTAGAAAATTTCCAAATATTTTGTATGCAGCCTATATTGTGAACTTTAGTGTACAAACATTGTTCTAAATATTTAAAAAAATATTTTCTTAATGTAATTTTTTTGACACCTGGAAATTTTTTGAGACACTAACATTATTTTTTATTTTTAGAAATTTTCAAATACTTTTTTTTGCAGCCTATTTAGATTGCTTCTGTAAAGTTCAATGTACAAACATTTTTCTATATATTAAGAAAAATAATTTTTATAATTTAATTTTTTGACATTTCTGGAAATTTTTTAAATATTTTTTTTTCATACTAATTAAAATTTTCGTTATGATTATGATTGATGGTTTTTTAATTGGTCGATATTTTTAATTTTTTTTTTGTGGAGGTAACATCATTTTTTGAAAGTGATTTTTCCAATTTTTTGAACTAAACTTTTTCATTGTTTGCATTTTAATTAAAATAATCACTCAATTGTACAATTTTTATTTTACGTGGCTACTTTGGCATTTTTAAAAACAGCAACACAATGTTTTTTTAATTTTTTAACTTTTTAAAGGTTCAAACTTATTTTTGGCATAAACCTAGTTGACGTTATTTTTGTTGTTTTTGTAAATGTCTGCTTTTATTAATATTTTTTTAAAAAAGTATTAAAATAGTTTCGCTCTAATAAAAAATGCATCTCCTGAGCAATTTTTTTACATTCAAAATCATTAAAATTAATTATTGGATACTTTGGTGTTTTTTAAATTAGTAGGTTACACCATTTTAAAAATATGCTGTTTTTCTTTTTGTAACATGTCGTATTCTTTATGTTTAAATTTAGAGATTTAAAAATTTTATATATTTTTATTCAATTTTTATTATTATTAAACATTTGCCTTTCAATAAAGAAAAATAATTATATTTTGATAGTTTCTGTTTAAAGGTATTGTATTTGTTCCCATTTATTCTAATTATTAGGTAACGTTATTTCTTTTAATTTATTTTCTTAATGTCGCTGTGTAATTCCTTCCCATGCCCGCCATTCACTAACAGTTCACACAATCCAATTTAGCAACAGTAACTACGCATGCCAACAATTAAAAAAATGTATAATGCGGTACAGCAAATTGTAGGTATGTTTTAATATTCTAGGTACTTTTAAGATGGCGGGAGGGGGTTTATATTTATATACAAAAATAATTATTTTAGTGATTATTTTCAATATTGCTTGAAACAATTTTTTACATATTTGGTTAAGATTTACATTATAATCATCGCTTAGTTTTTTTGAAATTAGTGTACCTATATCTTAACAATTTTTTAAATAGTAATAGATGAAATGTTTCAAAAATTATCTCATTTTTTTAGTGTGGATCTAACGCCTATTTTGTTTAAGTATTACATTCCAATTAAAATTATGAGTCATTTAACATGTCCATGTAGAAATATGATTTAAAGTGACATTTTTCTAATTTTTTGAAAATTTGTTCATGTATACAGTATGGGATTTTTACCAAATTTTCATGTACCTACAAAAATTAAAGTTGTTTTTATTTTAATTATTGGGGTATCAATAATTGAATGTCCTTTCAATTAAAACAAGTGAAGGTTTGTGTTAATTTCCTTACGGAAAATTTTTATCTTTAGATTTCGTGATTGTTTTGAATTATTATTCTTAAATTAATCTTTATTTAAACGTACCTACCCTATTATACTTATAATTATTATTAGCAACACAATTTCGCCTTTTACTTGTTTTTTTTAACTAAATTAACACTACTTTTAATAGTTCAAATTTTTTGAAATGTTAAAATTTGGAACCAATTCAAATTTTCACGACTTTTCCTAACTACTGACACGGGTATTAAAAAATTCGAGTTAATTTAAAATTACGATTTTTTTTATAAATTTTTGTTTTCCATTTTTTTCCAAATTTTTGATTTTATTTGTAATAGGTAAAAATTATTTATAGGCCCCTTCTTTTCTTTTTCTTCCACTGAAAGATTATAATGTTTGAGGTGTGAGAGCACTTTTTGTGGCACTTGTAAGTAAATAAGGGGAATTGTTATCTGTAACCGAGGAAATGGGAGCATTTTTAATGAAAAGTATGTTAATGGAGCGGGGTGGGGGGTCTGTTGCCTTTAATTCCCATTTGATAGCAAAAATTCGTAAGCTACGTAAAGTGTGAAGTCACTTTTGGTGTTGCAATCGTTTCGAGATTTTATGGCATCATTAACCACGATGACCCACACCGTTAACAGTTCTCGCCTGTATCGCAGGCGTTGCTTAGCAACAACCAGTTGGAAGGCGAGAGGTGTGTTCTCGTTCCTCCTTTCAGTGACGTTTCGAACCCATCATTTTAACTTGCATTGGAATAGAGGGCGCTTATAACTGGAATGTTTTTCACAGTTCACCCTTTACACGCTTGCGTCTCCCATTTCATTTTTAGGCAATTTGTTTTCATTCCAAAAACTATTCATCTACTCACGCACGCTTTTTATTTTATATACACGCATGTACATAATAAAACGCCGCGTGTGTAAGTTACGTTGGCGGCTTAAGTTATAGAGATTAGGTGGTGGTGATATTTCTTGTGTGTCTGTGTGTGTACGTGATTATGTATGTGACGAGCGTGTTTGACAATTTTTTTCAGTGAAATTTCTTCTGTCGTTTCTATATTAATGGCTTCCTTTGTTTTAATTATATCCGTTATCAGCCATCGTTTAAATATAATTGAAATATTTTAATTACTCGTGGATAAGTTTGAATTATTTTTTACCTTATATCATATATTTACACTATGCTTATGTATATAGCTAATGGTCTGTTTATCAATAGTCTGGTTTACATCCGGCCCTTTTGTGTGAATAGCGACGTTTTGTGGTTTTGCAAAATTGGTGACATAATCTCCGTATAAAATCAAATGACCTTGAACTCGTTTGTAGTTTTTTTACAAAGTATTTAAGAGTACTTTTTTTTTATAAATAGGTAAACAATCGCCGCTACCGCCAATATGTTCATTCACCTGTTTTTGCATTTATTAATGTCTAGGTCGGCCCTTTACCGATTAATTTCGCTCCGTTAATCTAATTTTCTGAAGAAACCGTGTATACTTTTATTTAATAATTAAAGATTGCATAATTATTTAAGGCAGACAAAACCTACATGTAAAAACGTTCCCAGTTCTATCTTTCATCGTACGTATTGGCAACACCGCGTCTGGCTGCGAACGCCCTTGGATCTGTGCGAGTTGAACAACCCGCGTGTCTCCTCCTGCCCCTCGAGTCGTTTTATGTTCATACCGTTGCTGTCTTTTTGGTCCTTAAATTCTACATTTTTTTACTAACATCATCATCCCCCATTTAATGTCAATGACACGAAATTTATCACCTGACCTTTTAACGACCTAAATCTGTATAAATGAAACTCAACAAGTGAAGTAAGGCTAGGCCACTACAATGCGTGTTGCGTAGGTCTAGCACATTATATTTTCATCCCATTAAAATTTTCTAGCACGAAAGACAATTACATAATAGTAAAGAAAGGATATGAACGGCGCTACCACAACACTTTCACCCGATTGCGTTGTTCGGGTTCACCCGTTTCTAAACCAGACTAGACAGATAAAACCCGCAAAAAAACACTCACCGAGTGGTGGGCATTGACCCTCCGGAAACACTCCGGTCATAGGCGGCCTCGTCTGCTTCGTTACCTTGGCCCACCTCCGCTTTACTCTCTCTCATTTACAAATGTTATAAACAATTATAGAACTTTTTTTTCAGATTTAATATTATGACGAAGAGCTCCAGGTGATTGTCACGTACTTACGCTAGCTGGAACCCGTAGATCCGAACTTGTGTTATTTCAATCGCAAGTTTGTATTTACAGGGACCTGCTGGTTATATATAAAACTTCTTACTCGAGGCTTCAACTCCATATATAGAGAGAAATTCAAACGGCAGTGTCTGGTTGAGGTAGTAGGTTGTATAGTAAGTATTACACCGTTTGGGAGTACTGTACAGCCTGCTAACTTTCCTAGACTCTCGCCATATGCAGCGGATTCAACGTTTTAAATATATGTACATTAAAATTCAATAAAGGCAAATTAATTTATGGAAGGGCTTAATTTGCCTGTTCCCTGAGACCCTAACTTGTGATGTTATGAGAACTCTCACAAGTTAGAGACTCGGGTATTGGCGGATAGCATCTCCGCTAGGTTCACTTACCTATTAAACTTTACATTACAACATTGTCCAAGCCCGATTGACGTTATTGTCAATCTTGCTTACTGTATATTGTAATCATTTTTTATTGTACTATGCTATTCTGAGAGAAATTAATAGCGTTTTGCTCACGCATCTCATAGTGGCATATCATAATTATAAAATGTATTGTTAATTTAGCAAATATGTGATTTGTAATAAATTTTTAATCACTCATTTTAAATTTATGTGGGAATTTGTATTGGAAACATTTACTGTTGATCGTGTGGTCACACTGCATATTTTGTGCATGCGCCCTAGTCTAATTTGAATAGTTGACATTTGATGTAAATTAAGAATCAATACAATCAAAAATGGTTTACTGTTTAAAGGAAATAGCACAATATTTAAATATATTCACTTTAGTACTGATAAACTTGTAACATTCTTTTGCAGCTTCTTAATTCTGTAAGTATAAAGAACCTAACCTCACTTTTCAGTTATTGTGAAATTAATTTTAGCAAAACTAACGGAGAATCTATAAAAACTTGTTGTTACCTGAAACTATTCTTAAATACGCCACAGAAAAATGTATCCCGATGTGTTAAAATACAGATATCCAAATATTTCATTTATATGGTAAAAAAATCATTCGAGTGGTTTATCATTCTGAACTTAGAAAGAATTAATTCAAATAATGGTCATTTACCAACGTTTATTACAATATGTAGATTATGATGATGTTTATCAATTTATTTGAAATTTCATACTTTGTAAACCTGTAGGATGATTATACACTGTCTAAAATTTGATGTTCACCCATTGGTATCTTAGAAACAGTGAAAGATAAAGAATCGACTAAATTGACAAATGTCTCATCTACTGAAAACTTTTTTTTTTAAATGCATTGCTTACTAGTAATGGAAAATTGATACTAATTATTTTCACAGGTGGTGGAATGGTTAGGAGTGCTTCCGTTTCACCAGAACGGAACATTTTGAAACCTGGCCAAGGTAAATGTTTTGCTAAAAATGGAGTACTTCTTGGATAGGGAGTAAAACTGTAGGTCCTGTGACAATACAATCTTTGACACATTAATCCCGTACTGAAAGTGGAATTCCTTTAGAAGGGCACAATTATAGTGACAAGTGCTAATAATTTTTCCCCTTTTTAATGATTTAAGGATTTTATCTTTTTAGTTTAGGAGAAAAATAGAAGAAATATGTTTATATTTTAATGTGGAACATATTATAATTGGGACAGAAAAAAAAGATTTGTGTGACTGAATTAAATTACAAAAATAGTAAATTGCATTATTAATCTGCAAGGTTATAATATACAAAATTATTCTTTTGAAATCCTGGAAACCTGAATATTTCAGCTGCACAGAACTTTATTTTCACAATTTGAGCAAAATCTTTGACGAAGTGGTTCCTTTAATACAGTTCATCTTAAAATGTACCAGATAGAAGATTATGAATCAAACTACATCATATTTTAAAGAAGAACAAATTCCACCTACATAAACCATTAACCAGTCATAATACTAAATCAAGTGTGGCGGTAATTTTGACAACGGCTAACTTTAGTTCAATTTTTCTTTATATGTACAATATTTTGTTATGGGTATTTTGTAGAAATAAACACGTGCGCTGTCACATTTTTGGTGCTCGGCCTTATATTTTATCCATCGGCTACGCCTCGGTAAAAAAGCGGCTTCACACCAAGAAATGTGTAAACAAGCGCACTAGTTACGAAAATAACTAATATAATATAATATATATATATATATATATATATATATATATATATATATATATATATATATATATATATATATATATATATATATATATATATATATATATATATACAGGGTCCGCAACAAGAGTGCCTCCTTCTATATCTTCCGTTTTATATAAACTAGATTAATAAAATTTGGAATGCAGTTATAGTTTAGTTGTGTGCATATTTTAAAATTATTCACGTGAATACAGGTTGTTTATTTAAAGAGGACCAAATTATTATAAAAAAATTTAAATGGAACACCCTGTATATTATTACTTTTTTGAATTCTATACATTGTTCCTAACAAATTAGCAATATATTTCCCTATCCCTAAATATAGCCGTTTTTGAGTTATTTCGATTTTTCAAAAAAAAAATTGAAATTCAGAGTTTGCTTTGAAAATGTACCTCTTTAACTGTTGAAAAATAAAAGTTATCTAATTTATATGAGAATAAGTACACAGATAAAGCTTCTTTTTAATGTGAAGAAAATGACATAATTGCATACAGGGTGCTTATAATTGACTTGCCAATCAACCATTATTCGAACTAGTAAAAGTTTACTTTTTCAAATAAAACATCCTGTATATTATTACATTTTTGGTTTCTACATATTAACCCTTATCAGTTCGCCCTATCCCTAAATATAGGCATTTCCGAATTATTTTCAATTTTTCAAAATGTATAAGATTATTGAGACATTATTAAATCTATGGCCTCGTATAGATAAAAAAGAACATCATAAAACAATTGTATTATACATTAAAAAACGCAACAGAAACAAATATATTATGATAGAAGACTAATTACAACTTTTGTACTGGAGGCATTACATGTTAACAAGAATTTGACATATATTTACTTCAATTTCAAGTAAAATTCTAAAATCAAGTGTGCGTATAAAAATTGAATGTTTGACGTAAATAAATAAAACTGTAGTTAACCATTTAAGAGTGTTAATTGTTAGTAATCAAGATTTTTATAAAATGAATTTTACACAAAATGAGTTAGTTGATATGATATTCGTGTTGGGTGCTGCAGAAAGAAACTGTTTATTGGCCAGCACAATTTATGCTGAAAGATATGCAGATAGAAGACATCCAAACGCAAGATCGTTTCAGAAAGTTATAAGTAGATTTATTGCAACTTCATGTGCCAATTACTCCAAACATAAACATGTTAAACCTTCTACAAATGAAGATAGTGAATTGAGGGTTCTTCTCGCCATCGAAGAGGATCATCACAGAAGCCAAACAGACAGTGAAATAGTTGGTATAAGTGAGAGATCAGTAGGCCGTCTTTTAAAGAAGAATCGCTTACATCCCTATCATATTCAGTTACATCAAGAATTGAGCGATGCAGACTTCGATCATCGAGTAAGATTTTGTAACTGAGCCAGAGAATAAATTACTCAAAACCCAAATTTCTTTATAAAATTTAATGGACAGACGAATCAACATTTCATAAGAATGGATTTGTTAATACACATAATTTTCATTATTATTCCTCAGAAAATCCACATTTATTAAGATGAGTTGATAATCAACATAAGTGGTCTTTAAGTGTCTGGGGTGCCATCGTTGGGGATTATGTCATCGGTCCATTCTTTTTTGATGGACACTTGAATGGTGAGAAATACCTTAACTTTTTGCGTAACGATTTACCGGATTTATTAGAAAATATTACTCTTGATATTAGAGCCACAATGTGGTATCAACATGATGGCGCTCCTGCTCACTACTCTGCAGATGTAAGAGATTATCTCAATACAATCTTTCCAAATAAATGGATTGGGCGAAATGGACCTGTGAGGTGGCCAGCTAGGTCCCCTGATCTGACAAGAATAGATTTCTTTTTATGGGGATACATAAAAAGTATTGTCTATAGGGAACAACTGCCGAAGATATGCGTAATCGTATAACACAGACTTTTCATACCATTACTCCTGAGTTGTTGCGTAGAGTTGAACAATCTTTTAAAGATCGACTTCAGGTCTGCATCCGTAGAAAACACGGACAACATTTTAAACAATTATTATAAATCATTATCGCTAATGATTAGCGTTAAATTATTGTTTTTTTATTTTATTAGTTTTGTATTTTTAGAAATAATTTTAATAATTATAGTGTATTAGTTTCTGTTGCGTTTTTTAATTTGCAATACAATTGTTTTCCACTTTTTTTTTTCTATTTATATGAGGCCATGGATTTAAAAAAGTGTTCCAATAATCTTATACATTTTGAAAAATTGAAAATAATTCAGAAACGGGTATATTTAGGGATAGGGAATTGTATATCGAATTGATAAGGGTTAATATGTAGAAACCAAAAACGGAATAATATACAGGGTGTTCTATTTCAAAAAGTAAACTTTTACTAGTTGAAATAATGTCTGATTGGCAAGTCAATTGTAAACACCCTGTATGCAATTATGACATTTTCTTTGCATTATAAGAAAGCTCTATCTGTGTACTTGTTCTGATATAAATTAGATAACTTTTGTTTTTCAACGGTTAAGGAGGTACATTTTCAAAGCTATCTCTGTAATTTCAAGGGATAGGGAAATATATTGCGAATTTGTTAGGAACAATGTGTAGAATTCAAAAAAGTAATAATATACAGGGTGTTCCATTAAAATTTTTTTTATTATAGTTTGGTCATCTTTAAATAAACAACCTGTATACACGTGAATAATTTTAAGATATGCACACAACTAAATTATAACCCTATCCCAAATTTTATTAATCTAGCTTATATGAAACGGAAGATATAGAAGAATATATATATATATATATATATATATATATATATATATATATATATATATATATATATATATATATATATATATATATATATATATATATATATATATTTATTTATTTATTTGCAATAGTTTTCTTTAATTTTCCAATTGTGTGTGATATCGTTGCTCGAAACCAATACGGGTTTAATATAATTTTAGTACAACCCTTAGTAATAGAAAACTATAGTAAACATTCACATCAATTGAAATTTATAATTATTAAATGGTATTAAAGCAATTATGTGTATTGGTCTCTGGAGACCGATATCACACTATAGAGAAAGCAGCTTATCGGGTGCCGGGAGTGATGAGGCACAGTCGTAAAGAGAACAGTTTTAAGTGCTGCTGTTAACATTTTAATTGTAATTGCTTGCTGAAAAAGCTTATTTCATGATAAAAAATATAATTGAACATTGCAGTTGGTGAATGACTATTATAAATTATTTGTGTAAATGCTTGTAAAAAATTCTGCATTTCTTTTGTAATCGTAGCCAAATGTATTTTACCATGTGTGATATTATACATTGTAAATGTATATTTTACTATGAAAGAAATATAGTGAATGTTTCGATATCTGGCAATCTATCATCCGGAATGTTCTATTAACTGCCGCATTTTCAACCGAAGAAAAAATTGAACAAGATTGAATATGGCACTGCAATTCCACAACAAGAACTATGTAACAATGATAATTTATAGCATTACACTTTGTTCATTCTCCTAACTATGTTATTGTTGCAACGTCAACTGAAATTATTTGATGGGAAGCAAGATAATGTAGCAGTATTCATTGATGTTACAGAAAGTGACTCAACGGAAATATTGTAGGTAATAGATTGTCTTGACTGTCACGTACTGAATGCAGTTGCGTTCTTAGAAGCGTCAGGAAAGGTTCATCGTTTATTTTGTAGACTACATTTTCTTTTAACTTCTGTGGTGACAATTTAATTGTGACAATAAATGCACAAAAACGGAAAAGAGTAGTGTTGACTATCAAAGAGAAAATAGACATTTGTAACCGACTAAATAAAGGAAAAAATCGAAACAATTTGATGGCAAAATATGGCATCGGATCATCTACATTATACGATATTCGAAAACAAAGAGATGAACTTTTAAAATTTTGTTCAGGTACAGAATTGAAGAAAGGTATATCCGAGCATCATGTTTTGCATAAACCAAAGTTGGAAAAGTTTGGTTTGGTGTTGTATAGGTGGTTAGTCCTACAACATTCTAAAGGTGCTCCTATGTCAGGACCAATACTTATCGAAAAAGCAAAGGACTTTTACAGAAAAGATGGAGCTTACTGAGGAAAGATTATTTATCTGTGTTGTGCAAATGCATCAGGGACACATCGTATAAAATTACTGGATATCAGAAGATATAAACAGCCCAGAGCACTTAAAAATGTTCATTACCGGTAAAATGTGATGCACAATGTAACGCCTGGATGGATAAGAACATCTTTAAAGGTTGGTTCTTGTTTTATTCCGGCAGTAATAGAAAATTTCTGCAAAATATAGATAGGAAATGCATACTTCTTCTAGTCAATTGTTCCGCTCATCCTAATGAACTTGAACTTCAATCTGAAAATATTCGTGCTTCAAATGTGACAGCTATAGTACTTCCAACGGATCAAGGAGTGATTCAAAATATGAAATCTTTTTACAAAAACTTGTTAACCACGAACACTCAATCAACGACTTCCAGAAATCCCACATGATAAAGGTGCATTGTTCAATGTAGCTATTTCATGGAATTCTGTCAAAGAAAAAACGTTGCAGCTTGCCTGGAAGAAATTATCACCGAATTTAGTAACGGAAGCTATTTTTGTGATTGATTTGTGTCATAACCTTTGCGAAAAGGTGTGGCTAACAAAGTATGTAATAGTCGTTAGTAAACTGTTTATAAAGGATTATTTTCATTATGATACAATATGTACCACTCGATAATTATTGCGGTACAGATAGGTACCAGCAGTTTTGTAAAGTACCATTTTTGTTCTTTTCAGAAAAACATAAGTAAATGTCCGTTGACCGAAAAAGAGTTGTAGGTGGAGGCTGAAAACTTTTCAGACCCCGAGCCATTTTCCTGGAGTTCTAGTGATAATTATGAGGCTAGTGAGGATGATGATAGTGACGATTTTATGGGAAAACAAGTTCCAAAAGCTAACGTGAGGGACCCAAAGGATATTGCAAAATTCTTGGCAAAGTGTAGATCACCAATCCCGAAATTTGATGATTCTAATTTACTGGCACTGCAGACAGTTCAAAATGACCGCAACCGTCTTCCTGATTGGACTATTCCCGATTATATATTTCAACCATGTAAGATTCTTCCTATTGAAAGAAGTTCTATGCTAAGAGCAGATATTACAGAAAACTTGCGCCAATACAAATTTTTCATAAAGTTTTTCCACATTCATTGCACCTACAGATTGTGGCCCGTACAAATCACCACCTGGAAATTTTGAATAATACTAAAAAAAAGGAAAAAAGACAGATAAAGGGGAAATTCAAAAACTTATTGCTTGTATGTTCATTATGTCGTAACTGCCGGTTCTTAGGCATTACTGGAGTCTTAGAGAGTCTGTGGGAAACCGAACAATTGAAAAATCAATTTCTCGCGACAGATTTCTGTTGGTAGTATCAAAACCTCTAAATGCACCGCAAACATTACATAGAAGAGATAATAGCCTGCCTCAAGCACACATTTACCAACTGCCGTAAAGATACCGTTTATCAAAGCTTAGACGTATCTGGGACAACATTCAAGGGACAATCGGAACTCGAGCAGTATATGCCGCTCAAACCTACTAAAAAAGGCATAAAGTTATGGTTCCAATGTAAAGGTGTATTCTCGTAAAGAACATAATACCGTTTCTGCAAATACGACAACCACTCTTGGCGAAAGGGTTGTAAAATCATTAGCTGCAACTATAAAAGAAAAAGATGTAATACTCTGTTTTGATCGATTTTTTTACCAGTGTCAACCTTTTGGAAACAATAAACTATGCCGCCTTAGGTACTTGCATGACCCATCGAAAAAAGGGCAATCATAAAGCAGCATTGATGAGGAGTACTAAGAAAACAAGAAGAGATCGATTATCCAGAGACCATAGCATTTTATCGTCAAAAATGGGAGGGATCGATCGTGTCAGAAAATCTACCACATAGTGGAAGAAGGCCTTTACACCAGTCTTTCATTTTTGGTTACGCATGCTGAAGAACTTATAGCGGAGGGCAGGAGAAACACGAGCCTACCAACACCAAAAAAGGGACCGCCTTCTAAAAAAAGGAAACTTTTTGGACCCTTTTCATCTTCCGGTGGAGGGGCAGACCCGAAGGATATGTTCTCTAGAAAAGCAGCAGACAAGGACTAAAACCCTATGTATGGAATGTACCCTTATGCAAACATTGTTTCATGTTATACCATACTCACTGATAGATATACCGTATGTGATCATTATTTGTCTCAATAAAAGGTGTGTTATTCTTGAATTTATGTTTTTACTCGAAGCTGTTATTTGTACTACTTAAAATTCCCGATGGTACAACTATGTACATGGGGTTGAATCATCCCCATTTTCAGAAATTAAAGTTTAAAGCCTAAGAACTTTTTATTTAAGTTACTAATGATTCAAATAATAATAGATTTCAATAAAATCAAAACAATTGGTATTGAGGGCCGAAAGTGTTAAAGGATGGTTCCCAAAACGATATTGAAGGCTGGGTATTTATATATATATATATATATATATATATATATATATATATATATATATATATATATACATATATACATATATACATATATACATATATACATACATACACATGAAAATACGGACGCGTCACACAATGTAACCGAAGAAGCTTTAATAAGGGCAGTTACAGAAGTAAAAACAGTTGATAGTGAATCGTCAGTTGAAGAAATAATTCAAGAAAAAGTAAACGTTTCGTGTAGTAATGCTTTTGCAACGCTTTTAACATTTGTTGAAGGTGAGAAATGTTATTCGGCTCAGGAAGTTTTGTAAGTACACAGACATGGTTCATTAAAAATTTATTCAGAAACGATCACGTAACAGGCAGACTGTTTCGCGACCAATTTACGTGCATCGAGACAAAGTTCTATTATCCAGAAATTTCCGATAACTGGTAACATGCCGGCCCAGGGGCCTTTTACTGTAATACCATTTATTTGTACTAAACTTATAACCCGAATTCTAATTTTTGTGCAATTTATTGTGGATGTTCACTTCCATAATTATACAAAAATAAAAGAGTGAGCTCTTTGATAACTGTTATATTTGAAATAAATCTAGCAATAAATCGTTAAATAATTATTATAAGTTTTTGTTATGAACGAATAAGTTCAAAGATAAATATGTAATTAAAATTAAATAATTAGTTATATCAGTTCTGGTGTTTAGAGTCAAACCTAACTCATTTTTAAAAAAGGTTGGATATATACTTGACATCCAGATAGTGTAAGTGTAGAATTAATTCATTGTGAACACTTATATGTTAAGAAAGTGGATTAGGATGGACAAGATACATTTTATAGATGGTTGGGAAATTGCAAATGAAGTACTATTTTATAGTAGGATTTTTTGAGCGATGAAAGTAGATTTACAATTAGGATAACTACCATTATTAGTAAAATACTTATCTTTTTTGGGTTTTTTTTAATGGTATACTTTAAATTATACAATCTAAACGTTTCGATAACACTTACAGTTATCTTCGTCAGTAGTAATATTTGTAAGAATTGTTAAAGATGTTGTAAACAATTTTGTCAAAGTTGAAAAATTAAAACATAAACATCAGCCTGCTATTAATATAACAGTTTGAGAAACGTATAAATGTTTTAATTTTTCAACTTTGACAAAACTGTTTACAACATCTTTAACAATTTTTAACAAAGATTACTACTGACAAAGATAAGTGTTATCGAAACGTTTAGTTTGTATAATTGTGGTAATGGTGAAAGTTTACATTTTCATACCACTATTAGTGTTACAAAATCTATTATCAGGACCGATTCGGATTTAACTAGTGGTGGAGAATTCTAGGAAACTGTTTAATAGGTCTGGTTGGTTTTATTGATAGGTTTAATGTAGATAGATATTTGCATTTGCTGCAATATGAAATTTATTAGAGAGGAATAGTATATTTCAACAGAATAGTGATTTGTCACATAGTTCTGCAATCGTTACGAGTTTCTAACAACCAGATAGTGAAACCGCTGGATTGGAACAAATAGCCTGATATGATAGCCAATGAGATCTCAAGATTTCACCCCACTAGACTTTTATCTATGGAATACATAAATAATTACGATTTACAATGTAGTGTCATGCAAGCATTCAATACAGTTGCCATTCATCTGTATTAATAAAAGGTGTTGACTTCTCACTCACTCACTGATTGACGTAGCCGCACACTAAGGGATATTTTGAAACTCAACCGTTAAGGGGTAGAAATTAAAGCGAAAAAAACGGGCCTTTTAATAAAACCAGGCAAAAAAGATTTGAAAGTTGGGGAATCAGTTCTCATTAATAATCAAACGGGTACCTGTTTCACCGATTTTTGCAATTTCACCTCGGAGGGTATGAAATTGGGTTCCGAAGGGGGATGAATTGTTTAAACAAAGTGAATATACCTTAAACGCTGTTAATCCGAGAAACATGAAAATTGATATTTAGATTATTATTAGATGTTCCTTAACAAATACAGAAACACCTGTTTTGACTTTCCCTGAGATCATCCTCTAACACGCAGAAACGGGAGGGATGAACAAGGAAGCAAATTAAATTTTCTGAACCAAGTATACCGTGTGGAGGATGACAAGGATGGAAAATAGTTGACAAAAACAAGGGAAAGGGAATTATGAAATTAATTATCTCTCAAAGGTAGTTTTAGAGGTTGAAAGTTCAAAATACTGTAAAATATCATTTTACGTATTAAACTAAGCAGCGTTTTACAACCAAAGTGAATATCGTCAAATTTACGAAATCACTTTAGTAAACGGCTAAGGGGGAGGAAATGGGGTGAGATGAGGATTGTTGGGTTACTTGAAATTTATATCAAAAGCATCTTAGAGATCTTTTAAAATTCAAATTAAACATGATTTCGGGATTATGTTTAGAGGCGCCCAATTCAGACCGTTAGACCTAGAAACTTCATCATGTTGCGAAGCCCGGGTATTTTGCTAGTCAACTAATAAATTGTCATAGGAACTTGGAAAAGCGAAATATTTAGAAGCATATTGAAAATCTCTTGTAGGAAAATGTTAGTGTATGTGGTTTTTGTTCGTGTTATTGATATTGTTAGTGTTATTGCCATTTATTTTGCACACCTGAATTAAAATTTCTTCTCACTGTATATTTATTGCACGTTAAGTATGACACAAGATTTACATATTGTTCCATTTAACTTACACTTACTGTTTCCAAGATACAGTGTGCATTTAATTTTGGACACACTATATTTATAGTCGTTTAAATTAATGTAAAAATAAATTAAGCTCTTATTTTTAAAAGATCATAATCAAGGTGAGTAAATGAAATTTTGGGAGGGAACTCGAAATTTGGTTTATTGCATCGTTTTGTTCTTGATCATAAAACATTATTTTTGAAATTTTCATCACATGAAGTCTGTGCTAGGATAGTCATTTTTATTTTGTAAGGTAGGGGTACCAGTGGTTAATACTACAACAACACATTTTAGTTGAAAATCCAAAAAAAATTATTTTTAAGAATTTAAGAAAATGGACTAATATATTAAATATTTAAATGTTTTGAAATGTAAGTTTTGTCTAAAATCAGTAATTAGAGTAATCTCTAGTTACTTTGTCCCAGTAGTTGACATGCCGAAAACCGCCATGTGCCAGAAGTTGACAGTGACTTCAACCAGAAGTTGACAGCAGATCATCTGTCATGTTTATTTGTTATGAATACACATTTCAACATTAAAAATTCTTTATAGAATACTACAAACAATACATCTTAAATTCTCATTTCTGGTAAATCATACAAGCCGCGATTGTTTTTTAACGTCCGCTCTTCAATTTTTTGAATAACATCTTCTTCTGGATACCACATAAGATCCTCATTTTCAGGCCATTTCCAATTCAAAAATCCACTCTTTGTCATGGTTGTGATGGAATATTCTGAACCATCACTGCTTGTAATTTGACCTGTAATAATTAAACTTATAAGAAACAATAATCACAAAACTGATTACCAAAATTTACCTGGATCATATTCATTAACGTATCTCACTATGACATAGTCTCCAATATTAAGCACGCTGCCGAAATCTTCATCACCTTCATCTTCGGACTCAACTACCGTACTCACTGACGAATCTGAAGAACTTCACGGGTGCTAAAGAGTTTCGTTTTTCTGTTTTTCTTTTCAGCCTTTAGTCTGACATTTTTGGCAAGAAAAGTGATTTCTTGAATGTAGTAGGAACATTAGTTAACCCAAGATACGTACTGGTACTACGCTGTTCTGAATTACTGAATTACTTTGTGTGTTTTCTTCATTTTCCGTTGCATCCCCACTGCATATTGGTACGTTTTCTTTTTCACGAACCACATTCTGGGAAGTATCATTTTCAGGTGTCGTTTCATTCCTTTTCTGCATTTTGTTTTCCTTGTTATTTTGTTCACGAGTATTACCTCTACGTGTGTTCTCTGATTCGCCATTGAGAATGTTCAGGCTATTTGAATTAAGAATATTCGGATTATTTGGTTAAGTATTTGATTTACTGTCTGAAACCTGTCAACTTCTGGAGTTGTTTACTCTCTTTCTTTTAATATATTTCTGACGTCTTTCCTCATTTTCTCTAGTCCATTCGTCTTGATCTTCTTGTATAAAATGATTTAATTTTTCTGGACTTATTTTTGCTTCTAAATACTCCAGAAATACTTTTTTTACCGCCTGAGTTTCCACATTTGTCCTAGTACCTACGGAAGCATTTCTATTGTTATCGCCTTTGAAATATTTGGCGTAATTAATGCCGTTAGGATCAAACGGAAACAGTCCACATGTTCTAAAACCAGATCTGGCCATGTCTTTCGAAATTGCTTTCTCAATTACTTTCTCAAGAACTGGAGCAAAATATTCGCGTTTAAGCTTCTGACCGTCATTTTCCAATTTGTAATTGTGTACGCCGGTCTTCCAAGCACTTTTAAAGGGTGGAAAATCGCTACATCCATGAGCTGCAATATATGCGTTACATTTGGATACAGAGCAACTAATATTGTCTGATTTTCAGTGCAAAAATTGTTCAGTTCCATAGTTAAATGATAAGCGTACCCATCAACAAAAAAACCGCAGCTTTTGGAATTTCATTTTCTGTTAGCCAGGGGCTAAAATATTAGCCACATATTCATAAAAAGTCTTACCGGTCATCCAGCCCGACTCAGACTTGCCTATGGCCCATTTTCTAGGCATCAAATTTACAATATGAGTTGGAAGTTGCTCGTAACTGTAAACAACCATTGGTAGCAATAAATCTCCTGATGCATTTGCAGATATGAGAGTAGTCAAGCTTTCCTTCTCATCATTTCCAATAAAATTATATGTGGTTTTGTCACTCTTTTGAATTAAACATTTTGATCCCTTTGGAGCCAAGAAGAAAGCGGTGTCGTTGGCGTTAAAAATTCTTCAAGGATCTTTCATGACTTCTTGAAGATTATTCAGCGTCAGATAAGCATTTGATCTCTCCAAACCAAGAACGTAGTTTTTCCTCTGTCAGATCACTTCTACATTTTGTAAATTCTGTGTAACCTTTCAGAAATTTCTGGATGCCTGGACATAAATCCATTGTACCATTTTCTTCCCGGTCTTCCATCCTTGAAAACGTTAGGACGTTCGAGATGTTTTACTAACATTTGGACCGAATCTAACAGCTGCTGTTTGGTTCAGATAAAGAACACATTTTTCAATGTCAAAAAAAAAACGGCATATAGATAAGAAAACATTAATGTTCCTTTAATTGACATGGGTGTCAACTTTGGGAATATTTTAAAGGGTACCAGTAGTTGACACCCCCTTAATTAACCAAAAAACAACGGCGTTTTGATTTGTTCGGTCATAATTATCCATTTTAATGTAATTCTACGTACCTTTAAACATTTGGAATAACTGAAAACAATGATTTGGCACAACATTCACTATTCCTAAAAAATCAAACCTTTTAATAAAATTCGCAAGCAAACTCTGGTGTTTGTCAACTATTTGTCGCATACTTAAAATGGCAGATGTAAAGTTGGTCAGGAGTCCACCAGATGTCTCTATATGAATATTTTATATCCAGTAGGTATCTGTTTATTAGACTGGAACGAATATTGTACTATTCTAACACAGATGGCACAATTGGTACAGTTACCTTACTAATTACTAATAAACAGGTGCATGTTGTTCTGAAAAAATAAGGAAAGATCAATAATTCAATTATTAACATTAACTTTAATCATTATTACACAATTAAAATACTTCATTCTTTTGAGTTTTTATTGGTGTATTTTTGTATTTGTGTTGTACACAAATTTATACGTTTCGATAATACTTACACTTATCGTCCCCAGTAGTAAAATCTACAACTGAGGACGGTAAGTGTATGTTGTAAAATCTTGTACTGAGGACGATCACTGTTATATACAGTGCGCTCAGAAAATAACGGATAAATTCATTATTTTCGCACATGTAGATGGCGCTGCGCACTTTCCGGATATGACGTCAAAGTTCATATTTTTAAATGGCAACTCTGTATGTTCTTCGTGGAAATCGATGCAACTCTTTCTCCTGAGTTCTAAAATACCCTATTTATTGGGATTATTTGAAACAGTATGCGCGATAATAATTATTAAATGTGGAATAATTTGAAAAGTAATGCGGTATTAGTGTTGTCAATGTTTGCGTTAAATTAAGAATCTGGGTACTAAACAGTGCAGAACATTTATTAAAATAAACATAAACTGAACGAAAACAAACATAAACTAAGACTTGAAAGGCTTTTTGTCTTCCGGTGACAAAAATACGTACTTCAAGCCTACCTATAACGATACATAAATATGTGGTTTTGGGCCGCTTGAAAATAAACTCCATATTGAGTTACCTAGTTGCTTGTTGTTTTGACAAAAGCCTACATTTCAATCACACCAATTTCGTTATTGACTAACACCGCGCACTTTTCCAATTATTCCACATTTAATAATTGACATCGTGAATACTGTTTCAAATAATCCCAATAAACAGAGCGTTTTTGGAGAAAGAGTTCCCTCGATTTCCGCGAAAACAATACAGGGTTGCCATTTAAAAATATGAATTTTGACGTCATATCCGGAAAGTGCGCAGCGCCATCTACATGTGCGACACTTCATAAAGTCCAGAATCAAAATGAAAAATCGACGTTTCGCAGGATTTTGACCACAAATTAACGATTTCGAAAATAATGAAATTACCCGTTACTTTCTGAGCCCACTGTATATGCATTACGTATAAAAATAAACCCTGTATAAATGTATAAATAAATACATTTACATCTGTCAATAGTAATTGTAATAATAGGCCAGTCAAATAGTACACTAGAAATCGTTAAAATCGCAAACTAACGGCTAGTTCTGATTTTTTATATGTTGTTAGGACCATTACCAGTAGTGCATATCCAAGTTTACATCTTCGAAAGACCTGTGCTAACTTCGTAACACTCGAAAAACCGAGTTTTTTTTTGTTTTTTCACGATATCTCCTAAACAATGCGTTTTTAATAAAACGTTTTTAAAGTAGATTACATTTTCTAAAATTTGAGATCAGAACCAGCGCTGTAGGTACAATTGTTACCAAGATACAGCCCGCAAAAGATTGGCAATTTTTTCCAAAAAAGTGATATGTTAAGAGTTGGTGAACTTTCGACCCCGAAATCGGGGAAAATACTCATTGTACGGGTAAAGTCACAGGAAGAAATGTTGCAGTGAATGTAATTAGCTTTAATTTAAGCACAGAACGACGCCTGTAGGCCCCATAGTTTCCCCACAATTCTAATAAATAAAAAAAAATTGGAAAACTGCATTTTTCGCAAATTTGCTCTGTTGCTCACGCCGGTTTGAGGGTTATTTGACTAATAGTGGAATCATTTTAAATGAAAAGTTCTCCATTACCTTAAAACACTCGTATAAGCATAAGACTTGGTGGTTATATTGAATTCTACATCTGGAATAACATACTAAAAGTCGTCGAAAGAAAACTTGTGCTATGGCCATCATATTGGAAGATCGCGTCCAAAAACCAGTTTTTTAGCCATAAAATGCAATATTTGGAAAAAAAATTGACAATTCGTTAAAAAACCAGTAATTTTTTTGCGAACAGTTTCATACCAATAACATGACTTTCCTCTTTGCATTCAACCCATCACCACATCTGAAGTGTTCCTCCAACCTACTTCGATCCACCATGCCACCTCAGATGCCGGAGCGAAGTGCCTAGCAGCTCTGTATGGAGGAGACTACACTGAGGAGCTTGTGCTATAATTTTTTTGTGAAAACATCCGCCTCGGCTAAGGTTGACCTCGCCTGTTGCAACATTCGACGCCTACCGAACTTACCACCAAGTTCAGATGTGATTGGGGGTGGAAAAATATGCCACTCAATGAAGAAGGCAGATCAGGGGCTCATTCAAATAACAATTATACACGAAGTCGCACCTCCTCCCTTCCGAAAACTACCATGCGGGTGCAAGAAAAGAGTTTCCTTTCAAACTACCCTTAAACCGTCGTGAGAACTTAACAGAGCAAATTTGCGAAAAATGCAGTTTTCCCATTTTTTTCTATTTATTAGCATTGTGAGGAAGCTATCGGGCATACAGACGTCGTTTTGTGCTGAAATTAAAACTAATTATATTCACTGCATCTCCCCCCTATGGCTTTACCCGTAAAATGAGTATTTTTCCCGATTACGGGGTCTAAAGTTGACCAACTCTTAATATTTCACTTTTTTTGGAAATAATTGCCAATTTTTGGAGGGCTGTATCTTGGTAACTTTTACACCTACAGAACTAGTTCTGGTTTCAAATTTTAGCTTATGTAATCTACTTTAAAGACGTAAATAACACGTTTTATTGAAAACGCATAGTTTAGGAGTTATAGTGAAAAAACAAAAAAATGCGAAAATTAGCGGTTTTTGGAGTGCTACGAAGTTAGCGCAGGTCTTTCGAAGTTGCAAACTTGGATATGCACTACTGGTAGTGGCCCTAACAACATATTAATTTAAATCAGAACTAGCTGTTAGTTTGTGACTTTATTGTTCTATATGACTGGCCTATAATAAAATTGTTATCGGTTTATTCTCGTATTTATTGTGATTAAACATAACAATTGGCGACGAGGATGGAACACGCTTTAGAAGAATTTACAAAAATTTTAAAAAGCAACCAAAGACGAGCGAAAATACAAATTCGGTGTCAGGTATTACATTTCATGCATACGATGAACTAAATGAATCATTTGATTCATATTTACAATGATTTTGAAATTAAAAACTTAAATGATGACTCTGAGGATGCAGCCAAGAAATGTGTATAGATATTAATTTCCTGTTCAAGTCCAAAAATTTACCATGTGTTAACAAGTCTAACTGCACCTGATTTACCGAAGAAAAAAAGTTACAAGGAACTGATTACCGCTCTTCGCAATTATTTATTACCAACACCCAATCAAATTGCAGAGCAGCATAAATTTACTAGTAGACTTCAACATGAGGATGAAAGTATTGCAAAGTATACTGTCGGGTTAAAGAAATTAAATACGAATTGTAAATTTATGTGCGAGGAATGTAAAAAACCTACAATAAATTTACATTTACGTTCTCAATTAATTCGTGGTATTCGAGATAACGAAATAAGGCAGAGACTTTTTCAAGAAAGTACCAGTTTAGCTTTTGAGAAAGCTGTTGACATTGCATTGTCAGTAGAAGCTTCAAAACAATCCAGTTCCCAAACAGCAAGGCCAACGGAAATAAACTTGATTCGTCATAGTAATAATGAAAGAAATGTTAATAAGGAGAATTTTCAGTGTTTCAAAGGTGGAAGAAACAATCATACAGCAAATAACTGTAGAGAAGTTAATTTCAAATGTAAGTTCTGTAAAAAAAATCATGACACGTGGCATCGGCATGTTCTAAAAACAAAAAAAATGTTTGGTCAAAAACTTTTATATGAAGATGTTTCAGAATCAGATGAGGAATTTTTCGTACATTCTTTACAAAGTAAAGAAAAATATAGCAAAATATTACTTGATACCTTGATTAATAGTATTCCTTATCAAATGGAATTAGATACAGGGGCTGCTGTGTCTACTATTTCTTTAAATGATTTTGGAGAAATGTTTCCTGATGATATATTATGTACATCAGTTAAATTAAAAACTTACGCATCAGAGATCATTAGAGCAGTGGGTAAAGTGACAAGGTTAATCATTTATCGGTACATTATATGTAGAGGAACTGGTCCGAATATGCGCTATGCATTTAATATGGGCCCCCGAACTATCTATGACATCTGTCAAAAAATAGCTAAATATACTAAAAGGCACCTTTCCTACACTATATCTACAAGTGCCGCGATCAGTACACGTATTGCTGTTGCACAGTGAGGTTTCTATGTTTTTGACAGTTGAAAGAATTTTATTGGGTAGGGTACAACGGGGTAATGGTGGTCACTTAAGCAATAAATTTAATAAAACTACAATATGAGATCATATGTTTAATACAAGTTACCAGTAGACAGTTAAAGTATTTATCTACACAATAGAATTACAAAAATAACCAAACTTTTAATAATATATTAATAAAAAATTAACAAAAAAAAACGCTTTTGACCGCCATTACCCACACTGCTGGGTAATGGCGGTCGCGCTGGGGGTAATGACGGACACGTAGGGGATACTGGCAATCAGTGCATGAAACAGTTTTCACACACATACCCAACAGCTGAATCCCATCCACTGCATTCTGAGTGGGCCCACAGGCCGCATGAGGTGCACCTGTACCACATTTCATTATCTTGACCAAATTCGTCACAGATAATGCATCTGTTTCCAGCATCTGTCATATCATCATCTTCGCTATCATCACACAGATCAGCCGAGTTAACATCGGACTCGGACGTTTCATTATTTTCTTTTTCTTGGAAACTTTCCTTTTGACCTTTTGGAACCCTTTCTTCTGTATATTAGACTTTTTTCCTTTGCCTTTATCTTTAAAATGTTCTTTCTGCTTTTTAGCTTCTTTTTCGTTTTCTTTTGCTACCAAATCTTCTTTATTAGGCGTTGATGTCAAAATTGTCGCATGTTGCTTCTGTCGACACTTTCTACTCTTTGCAGGTGGCAGCTTCGTAGGCACTGGAAGAAGATCTCGGACTCTAGTCAGCGTTTTTGAGGATGTTGTATCTTCTTGGGAAGTCGATGGAATATCTTTTCTTGATATTGGAGGAATTACATCCAAATTCGTTGATGTCCCAGGAATTGGATCCAATTGTGTTGATGTTGAAGTAGTAGACAGGTCTAGAAAAGATTCGGAATCAACGACCACGGGCTCAGATTGCAGAATTTCAGAACGAATGAAGTCTTCATCAATAAAGTTATTAGGGTTTAGTGGAAAGATTCCAGCTGTTCTAAATCCTGATTCACCTTTACTGATAGACGCAACTTTAGAAAAAACCTTTTGAAAAAGAGATGCTACCTCATAAGCGGTTATCTTTTCCGCAAGATGGGTCTTAATGAATAAATCACATTCCTTTTTATAGGCTGCTTTGAGTAGACCAAAGAAGGTGAGATCTAAGGGTTGCATTCTATGCGACATGTGTGGCGGTAAGGATAACATAATAATATGGTTTGATTTACAATGTTCAAAAATTGGTAAGGAAATATGGCTTGAATGATTGTCCAAAATCAACAGAATTGGTTCGTCTTTCGAAGGTTTGGCAAAAGATGTAAAGTGCTGAAACCATTCTCTGAAAAGATTTTCATTAATCCAGCCATTGTCTGAGCATTTATAAATTGCCCCTATTGGTCCATCTTTCTCAAGGAGAGGCGTCATCCGTTTCCTTGGATAAATAAACATAGGAGGTATAAATCCACCCGAAGCATTCATGGCACATAATGCAGTTATATTTCTACCTCTTTCCCAACTAGTTATTTAGCCAATTCTCTTTTGCCCTTTTGCTGCCAATATCTTTCCGAGCTCTTGCACAGTGGAAATCCCTGTTTCGTCGCAATTGTATATATTGTTTGGGACGAATTTATACTTTACCATTAGTTCTTCTAACAATTTTTAGAAAGTCATGACCTCTGTTTTGTTAAACGCCGTGATTCTATTGACACTTGTAGCTTCCGGCTTTCGAACGGAAATTTTGTTTCGTGTTAGAAATCCTGCCAACCAGTCTGGTCCTGCCATTTTAGAATCAGTACTGAAATTATGCTTCATATTGTGAATTTCTGCATACTGGTATGCCATTTTCCTAATTTGAATGGGCGTACAGCCGTAGAAAATATTTGCCAGGTATTTTATTTCCTTTGCCATTTCGTTTTCTACTTCAGTACTAAATCCAAGTCTCGGATCTGAGTACGATTGCTTTTTAATTCTTTCTTGTAGAGTTGAAAAGGGTATTTTCATTGCTTTTGAAGCTGCCCGAATTGAATTGCCATCTTGAACAAGCTTTACGGCTCGATTAAGTGTCTCTGAAGTCCAAGCGGTCTTTGTAGTTACTCTGGTATATGACCTAGGCATCTGAAAAGTAAAATTGTTGGAATTAACTAAGGTATTCAATGTCAAATAGTAAAAAAGCACATTCGGGGTAATACCGGTCACGTGACCGGCATTGCCCCCAATTACGTTATTCAACAAAAATGTATATCAATCATTTAATCAATGTATATTTAGCTTTCTTTTAGCGACAACCCTTTACCTTGTAGCTAAGTTGGATGTTAATAACGATAAACAGTTTAAAACGTCTTTAAAAAAGTACTTACCTCTTACGTTGGGCACGTGAAATATTAGATCAGGTATAAGAAAAATAAAATGACGTCCACCATACACTGATGTCAAGCGACGACTGAACCGAAATCACTGTAGGCGACACGCGGTGGTATTCTGATATGTATGCAACTTTTCTTACTCCTCTAAGATGCTTTGTTCCTTAGTTACAATGGTGACAGGCATTACCCCCTTACCACCATTACCCCCTGGTCCCCTAAGTATATATTACGTGATATTGGTATTTCTTTGTATTACTTCGGAACTGACATATACCAGTCTGGCTCAGAAAAGGTTTAAAAAGAGATTCTATAATAGGTTATGAACGCACCAAAATTTACAGAATTATAAATTAATATTTATTCTGAAATATGGGCCCCTTGTGTGTGTTAAATATGCGCCAGGGGCCCATATTCGGACCGAAACAATAAAATGTTGTTTTTTACAGACTAACAATGTCCGGCAATAACAGAAAATTTATTCGTCGAAATCTGAGGAAAAAGTGGAACGAGGAGGATATGAAACGAGCTGTTGACGCTGTACAACAAAAACACATGGGTTTAAAAATTGCGTCCAAAAGTTTTCGAGTCCAAGATCGACTTTGCAGAGAATGGCAAAAAAGCGAAAATGAGTGACTTTCCCGTTGCTGATATTATAAGTACCAAACTGGGACGAAAACCAATTCTTGGATATGCTATAGAAGAAGAATTAGTTGAGTATATTCTCAAAATGGAGTCTCAGTTTTTTGGTTTAACCAGAAAAGATCTATGTAGAATGGCATACACACTGGCTATTAAAAATGGAATTAAAAATCCTTTTAAAAATGGTATTGCAGGTCGTAGCTGGTTAGATGCTTTTTTAACTAGGCTTAAAAATCAACTATCCCTTTGAAGACCAACTGGAACCTCTTTTGCAGGGGCTTTGGGGTTCAACAAGGAAAATATCAAAATATTTTTCGATAACCTTGAGGCACAATATGTAAAACATAACTATGGACCACACCAAATATTTAATGTGGACGAAACTGGTCTTTACGTTGTACCGTCCAGGATTCCTAAGGTCATTGCACGAAAAGGAAAACGTCAGATTGCTGCCATTACATCGGCTAAGAGAAGTTCGCTAGTGACTATGGTTGCATGAGTGCAGGAGGGCAATTTGTTCCCCCAATGCTTATCTTCCCAAGAAAAAATAAAAATGATCAGCTTATGCGCGTAGCACCAGCTGGTAGCATCTATGCAGTATATCCAAGTGGCTGGATTCAGCAAAATTTATTCACAGAATGGTTCACTCATTTTATCCAGTTTGTAAAACCAACCAAAGAGTCACCTGTGTGGCTCATAGTAGATGGCCACACCAGAAATTTGGACATAATAAAATTGGCAAGGGAAAATAATGTCTGCATCATATCTCTCCCTCCTCATTCAACCCATAAACTCCAACCACTTGATAAAACGTTCATGGGACCACTAAAAGCGCATTACAGCGAAGAGGTCAGAACTTGGATTCACATTAATAACAGAGCATTAACACAATTTGACTTGGCGGACATGTGATCCTGCCCAAAGTCTTGCTTCAGAAGTTCCACAACCAAGTTGTTCTAAAAATCCAGATCCACCATTAAGTTGCACAATGGCCTCAACAACTGTAGTATTAGAAGACTGTTCAAATACATTAATCAGCCCATTCATTCTTTCACCTGTCCCTTCAGTTACAAAACGAACACCTACAAGAGGAAGAAATTATAATTATAACTTCATCTCCGTATAAAACAGATCTTGAATTATCTATTGAGAAAATAAGGAAATCAAAAGAAGCAAACGGGAAAAGAAAAGTATTTTCAGTGGAAACGGAAGAAAACGTAAAGACAAACGAGAAAAAGGGAAAGCAAAAAGTATCTGAAGTAAAGTTGAAAGAAAATGTAGCGAAACCCAAACGAAAAACTCAAACCAGATTTAGTTCAGATGAAGAAGAGGAAGTTGAATTTTTGCCTGCAGATGATGACTTTGACGTAGATCAAATCGGCCAAGATACTCCTGACAGTGAAGATGCTTCGTGTATATTTTGTGAACAACGATTTTCTGATGATATCAGAGGAGAAAAGCGGGTTCTGTGTATAATGTGTTATGTGTAGTCTCTCGGCTCATGAAGAGTGTTCCGGAGTAGAAAAAGACTTACATTTGTGATTTTTGTCAATAATTTTAGTTTTTCCATTTCTTATTTCTTTACTTAAGCATACATTGTTTTTTATGTTGTTTTATTTAATATTTTTTATCGCGTGATGGAAATTTATTCAGTTTTAATAAGGGGCCCATATTTCATACCTCCTAGCCATCTTGAAAAAAATGTACCCCACTTGTAACAACCCTTTTTGAGTTGTATTAAAATATACCTTAATTTAAGGTCTTTCATTCGTTCTGCTGTAAATATAAGAAAATTTTAATTATTGAAATATAGGCATGAGGTAGGCAACTTAATTTGCATTTCTTTTTAGGGGTTTATAGTGCATATTTTCTTAAAGGTTTATACTTCCACTTCCATAAATTATTGTCTTCTGATCATTTTATTTGCGCAACGCGTCATCAACATCATCTGACATCCTCCGACTTCCTAAGCATCCATTTTTTACTTCCTGATGAATGTTGAAGCAGGAAGCTTTGTTTTGGTTTTCCACCTAAATTTTAGAGATAAGTGCCATTGATTTGATGGTAAAATATCTTTTAACTCGTTATACAAAAAAATTAAAACATTTGCTCTTTTCAGGCACTTTTATTTTACTGTTCCTTTTACTTTTACCGCTTTGGATTACGCATTTAATTTTACTGTTGCGTACGCTTTCATTTTATGATTGCAATTTTTATTGGAAAATTTCACGATAATGCATTAAACGGATTATTCCATTTCATGAAGATAAATTTTTAAGAAGGAAAATTCCAGTTTTGGGTGTGGCTTACTACGTAAAGCATTATTAAAAGATATTGCGCAATATTGATGCAAAGATGACATCATCTCAGTTGAAAATTCCGTAATCATTTAGATACCAGAGGGTATTAAAAAAATTTGTGTAAAAAAATATTACAAACAGGTACTTAATGTTTAATGATTATTTAGTATTTTAATTTTTTTACAATTAATTTTTAAGATATATTTTATTTAACATTATCACTTTAAATATTTAATAAACATAGATGCATATTTTTTATTATTTTACATTTTGATAAATTTTTAGTGTAGAACTCGGTTTAGTTATTCCGAGCATTATTAAAAAAAATAACTTGGCGTCCGAGATCATTTTATTAGTGTTACATTGCAATTTTTTTATATTTATATTTAAGTGGAAATAATTTAAGCACAAATTGTGGTAATCAAGCAAATCAAAAGACTGGCCCTATGTTAATCTACCGATTCGAGTCGAAGGCATTATTTTGGTGAATGGTTAGTATCTGCAGTTAGTTTAACGATTTGGGTGTTAGGAGAACTTATTTCTCTATTTCTTTATTACATTATTAATTTTTTATACGATTACCATTTACACCATTTTTATTATACATTTTATATATTTTTTTATAATATCAATATACTTCATTTAACAAAAGATATATTTTGCAATTTTGTTACAAATGTCCTATGGTATCTATAGATGAATTTTAATAGTTTTTGTGAATATAATAAGTAAGTTACAATAAAAAAACAAATCAGGGTTCCATATTCGGACCACTTCCTCTATCAGATGGTAAAGTTGATTCAATTTTTGGTAGAGAATGGTTAAACCTAAGTGATTTTAAATTGAATATCAATAATGTTGAAAATAAAAAATTACAAAATGACAAAGATCAATATTTTAAGAAACTTGATGTTTTACTAAATGAATTTGAAGTCGTATTTACGAAAGAAATAGGGAAAATACCAACATTTAAATGTAGTTTAAAATTAAAAAATTATGATTGCAAACCTAAGTTTTTGAAATCACGACCAGTACCATATGTATTAAAAGAAATGGTCGAAAATGAGTTAGATAGTTTAGAAAAACTTGAAATTATAATATGAATTGCATATTCTTGGGGAACTCCGGTTGTATCAGTTGTAAAGAAAAATGGTGATTTAAGACTATGTGCCGATTATAAAACTACAATTAATTCAGAATTACAAGATGATAAGTATCCTATTCCTAGAATAGAACAAATTTTTGCTAAATTGGCAGGGGAAGATATTTTTGTACATTAGATATTAGTGAAGCATACTAAAGCACTTTATTACAAGCCATTAGCACTCACAAAGGAGTTTATAAATGTTCGGAGTAAAAGTAGCTCCAAATAACTGGCAACGGTTTATGGATGAAATACTGATGACATTGTTATACAAGGTAAAACATATAATGAACTATTACAACGTTTACGAGTCGTTTTAAAAGAGTTTGGAAGAAATTAATCTATATCTGAATAAATCCAAATGTCAATTACAACAGGATTTCATTACGTATTTAGGACATATGATTGACTATGAAGGACTTCATCCAATACCTGACAAGATTAAAGCAATTGTTGATTGTAAGCCACCTTCCGATATTTCTAGTTTACGAGTATTTTTGGGATTAGTAAATTATTACCAAAAATTTATACCAAATTTATCTAGCATGTTAAAACCACTATATAACCTTTTACAAAAAAAAAATTTCTTGCTACCACTTTGGTAAGTTGTCATTACATTGTCAAAACGTCGACAGTTACGGAAACTAAAATAACCAAGTGCCTACTTTCAGCGGCAGGTCACTTACCTCGCAAAGTGCTCCTGCCTTTACGGTATAAATAATCAACTAATTAGAACACGTTTATTTATTAATATTAATACTAATAGTACAATTAGAGCAATTTTGTATATTAAATTGAGGTGTGTTTACAAAATTTGTATGTTTAGTTCTCATTATTTGCGTTATTTGAGACAGAAATAACACCATGTAGGTACATCATTCACACCATCGTCTATCTCATGGTCAGCTATGCCAATTATACTGTCGTTTGTTATGTTGTCTTCAACGGCAGGCCCTCGAAATGAACTTTCAGTGATTCCATACGAAATTCTATAGACTGTTTTAATTTTGTTATAGTAGCGGGGAGATGTACCTTTAACTTCCATTATCCAGGTACGCTAATAATTTTCACTATTTAAATTTATATTTATGTAATATTATGTTGCAGCGAACTGCTCTCGCATGCGGAATTTCCGAGAAAACCGTAACTCGGACAAGGGCAAGAATGGCTCTCGCTTTAGAATCTGGGAAATCGGCGCCGGATTCACCGCAAAAACATAGGCTGCGTTTGAAGTCGAAGTCAGAGGATGTTGATAAATACATGAAAGACATTTGGAAACGAAAAATTTACACCATGCATGCAACTGGTAAATAATTCAGAAATTATTGTTGAAATGGAGTTAATCACTGTTTAATTTTGGGCTCACATGTTACTATCGAAAAACTCCAAACTGAACTTAAAGAAGATAAAATATTTACCTTCAGCAAAACGAGTTTGAAACAATTGTTCACAAAATTGGTTTTGAATTCAAAGTTGACGATGGAAGAAGGCGTTTAATGGAGCAGGTTCATATTGCTGGTGCTGGAGCAACATTTTTGCGAAAATATTTTGCTAATAAAAGTTGTGAAATTAGTTACGATCCTGTTTTTAGGATGAGACGTGAATTTGGTAGCGTTCGAAAATCATGACATGATAATGATTTGAAAAGCACAAAAAACAAACCGCTAGGAGAAGGGAAACGGTAATTAAAATAGACCGATTTGTTAAAACTATTTTTAAATTTTAGTTTTATCGTGCTGAGTGCTGGCAACAAGGATGGTTTTATACCTAATTCATCATTGGTATTTTCCAGTAAAAGTAAGAGAGCAGACTACCACGATAATATGAACGCTGATTTATTTCAAAAATGGTTTCAAGAACAGCTTTTACCAAACTATAAAAAGGGTTATGGTACGAAGACGTTATGTTGGTAGATCATAGACTAAGTGTTTAAAAAGTGCTTAAGAAGTTAAAGTGCCTTATAAATATATCTAAGAACATGAACAACACATGTGCAATGTGAAATTAACAATATAAATACAATTTTTGTACAAAAACTTACAAAATAAGTTAACATTATGAAAGTATGAAAGTTAGAAATTGTAGAGTACAGATAAACAGTGATTGTGTTAGAGACATATATAGGAACAAGTTATTACAAGTTATTAGCAAGTTATTACAAGTTATATAAACGTTTAAAACGCAAAGTTAAATTAAATTATATAAAGTTGGGTTAAGTACAAAATTGAAGAATTTTACAAATTTATAGCTTATTAGGACAAGATAAGTTCAGAATAAATTATAAAAGCATATAATAATAGGTTTCCCTTATTTTTACAAAGAAATTAACATTAAATATGTAATTTAAACATAAATTTAGAAAAGTTGGGTTAAGTACCTAACATTAAGGTATTAAAGTAGGATTTTGCTAAAACTATGTAAAATGTTTTGAAATAAGTGTATTCTTATACAGTTTTTTATGTAAAAGCTGAATATGTTATCAGTTTAGCTGTAAAATATGAAATTTCTTAGATATTAGTAATTTTAGGTATAAAATTGTCAAAAGCTAAATTGATGAAGCAAATTATAGCATGTGAGGTGTCTATTTATGCAGAATTTTGCCCTGAGTTCAAAAATGTATTTAAAAAGCAAATCCGAATTGAATTGAAAAAGTTATAGCATAATTTATGTTTTAGTTAAATTAATTTTTTTGTTTAGACCAATCGAATGCAAAGATCTTTTGTATGTAATGTTAAAAAAAAATTGAAAGCTTTGGTATCCATGAGAAGTTATAAAAGGAATTGCTGCTAATTTCTCACCCTCTTTTTTTATTCTTTTAATCCTTTGGTGGCTAACAAGTCACAGTGCTAATAGTGCATTTTTTAACATGTATGTTAAATTTTCGTAAATATTATCGGAAGTGAACCGCGATTAACGTAGAGTCTGAGATTTCAGAAACAATCGATATAACGAATAACAATTTTTAAAACTAAGACTACCGGTTATAATTTTCGATACTATTGTTTCATTTCGAAATCTTGTTCAACATCGGTTGATGTGCATTTTTTTTTGTTTAAATAAAATTCTTCTGTTATTTTTGGATGTGATGTTTATTTTTCTCAAAATTGATTGAGGTTATAAAATCATTTTAACTTCAAATTGGTATCTAAAATAAAAGTGTTAGCAATTATAAAATTTTATGAAAGAATAAATTACAAGATTAATCCGGAAAATTGGTGAATATTTAAATCAATAGTTAAATAAATATTCAATTAAAATAAAAGTGCAATTATAAAAGTAAATGAGCATCTTACCCAAGTGCAACGTATTTATCACAAAGAAGATCTATTACAAGTTAGTGAAGGTGGATGAATTTATAGAAATTAAGCAGTACCGTTTTCAACAGGAAGGCAGTAACATCGTTAGATGGAATGAAGTTTACATCCAATGTTAACATGGAACAAGTTTAAGGTGATCATTTAATGGAAAAAGTCAACGACACATGTGAGTTTATTTTATTATCATAACCTAACAAATTGCATTGAGTATTCTTTTGATGTCCTATATTTATGTTTTTTGAATTTGTGTATAATTGTTGTGCGACGACGTGTATCAATATCTGGAAAGGTAATGAACAAGTGTAATCATAAATATAATTCTAATTTAAATAAAATCAAAATCGTACTTACTAAGTAAAGATCGTTAGTAGAAGGGGGACACCTTAACACATCTGGCAACACTGCATAGATTTTGACGTCACAAGACCGCCCACGTGGGGGACCGGATTTTCCACCCTTATTTTTACACACTTACGTGTAGGACGTGTTTTTCACACCTATTTTTGCACATCCACGTGTGAGACCGGGTTTTCCACCCTTATTTTTACTCGCTTACGCGTACGACGCATTTTCATCCCTATTTTACACACTCGCGTGTGAGACCGTATTTTCATCCGTTTTCATCCCTAATTATTTTATATACCCTCGTGTGAGACCGTATTTTCAACCTGTTTATCCCTAATTATTTTTACATACACCCACGTGTGGGACCGTATTTTCAACCTTTCTTTTTATCCCTAATTATTTTTTACTCGCTTACGTATAGGACGTGTATTTTCATCCCTTATTTTTAATAAACTTATGACGCCGGTTAAAGTTGTCACCTAAACAAAAGGCAACACTGCTTTGGATTTTGACGTCACAAGACCGCCTGCGAGGGACGTACATTTCAACCCTGACAGTATTTTCAACCTTTTGTCTGTATTAAGAGCCCTTTTGGTGGGATCCCTAAAGGATAGGCAAATGCATGCGCACGTAGGATCGTTTTTTTACCTATTTTTAAGGGTTAATAAACGGTAGGATATTTTTTAGTATTAAAAGAAACTAATCAAGGTAAAGATAACGTATACATTTGATTTTAAAAATACACTATTAAATACTATAATGACAATAAACAGTTAATGGTATTGCATAATCAGTTAATTACCCTGTTATACAATGTGAATGTACGGTTTAGCGACTATTTAAAATATGTTTATTAATATTTATTAGGATTCCGTTTTTTGTCAAAAAGAGATTGCATGATTGTTGTTATTAAATTATTAGGTTCCTTTTAATTCCATATCTAGATTGTGGTCCTCTTGTGGTGAAAATTCATTTGAATATATTTTAAAATGAAATTGATTTAAAAATAAAACGTGTAATTAACTAATTGATTAACCTGCTTACAGCAATAGTAATTATCGAAAATTAAGGAATGTCGCTTTTATTTATTTACCTTTTTTAATACGTATTATTTACATGCAATATATTTTGGTTTTAAATATGAGTCACAATGTGTCGCAATCCTTTTTGCTTTAATTATGGGTCATAATTAAATCTAGTTGTCGCTCAAGGTAATCACTACCAAATTAATCTCATGTACAACAAGAAACTTAATATCAATAATGTATAACAAAGTATTTTTTATAATGCCATTTTTCGCATAGTTTAATGTCCATGTAAGGATCGTATTTTAGCCTTGAGAGATCGGATTTGGTCTGGGTCAGACTAGGGGTTGGTCCAGTATCGGAGATTGTATTCTAAATTGTCTCCTGTGAAAGTTAGCTTTACAAAAACACAGACACAACCACAAGCACGAGCACAAGCATAAACACAAGCACAGGAACAATTACAAGCCCAAGAATCAGGACATGCACAAACACAAGCACAGGAACAAACACAAGCACAAGAACCAGTACGAGCGCAAGCACAAACACAAGTACAGGAACAAGCACAAACACAAGAATCAACACAAGCACAATCACAAGTACAAGCACAAGCGCAAGCACAGGTACATACAAACACACAAACACGAAAACAAAATCGCAAAACGAAAACGAAAACGAAAATTCATACGAAAATCGTCACGAAAACAAAACGAAAATTCAAACACGAAAATCGCAACACGAAAAACGAAATTCAAAACGAAATTCTCAACCACGAGAAATGAAAACGAAATTTCGCAAACACGAAAAAAAACGCAAACACGAAGAAAATCACAAACACGAAAACGAAAACGAAATCAACGAAAATCGCAAAAGAAAATAAAGAAAATTCAACACGAAAACGAATAATCGAAAACGAAAATTCAAACACGAAAATCGCACAGAAAATAAAAACGAAAATTTCACCGAAAAACGAAATGAAAACGAAAATTTCGCAAACACGAAAAACGAAAACGAAAAATCGCAAACACGAAAGAAAATTTCGCAAACACGAAAATGAAAACGAAAATTCGCAAACACGAAAACGAAAATCGCAAACACGAAAGTCGAAAACGAAAATTCGCAAACACGAAAATCGTAAACACGAAAATGAAAACGAAAATTTCGCAAACACGAAAATGAAAACGAAAAATCGCAAACACGAAAACGAAAACGAAAATTCGCAAACACGAAAATCGTAAACACGAAAAAAACGAAAATTCGCAACACAAAAAATGAAAACCGAAAATTCGCAAACACGAAAAATCGAAACAAAATGAAAACGAAAATTCGCAAACACGAAAACGAAAATCGCAAACACGAAACGAAAACGAAATTCGCAAACACGAAAATCGTAAACACAATCATAAACACGAAAACTCGCAAACACGAAAATGAACAACACAAATCGCAAACACAAGCACAACACAAAAGACAACCACAAGTCAGAAAATCACAAACACATCGCAAACACAGCAGGAACAACAAACACAGAATCAGCACGGTACAAGCACAAAACAGAATCAGCACAAACCAAGAATTCAACACAACACAATCAAGAACAAAGCAAGCACAAGTACGAAAATTCGCAAACACGAAAACGAAAATCGCAAACACGAAAACGAAAACGAAAATTCGTAAACACGAAAATCGTAAACGAGAAAATGAAAACGAAAATTCTGCAAACACGAAAATGAAAACGAAAATTCGCAAAACACGAAGCAACACGAAAGCAAAGCACAAAACAATAACACGAAAACAAAACGAATTCAAACACGAAAACAATCGCACAACAAACAAAACGAAAATTCGTAAAGCACAAACGAAACGAAATTCGCACAAACAAATGAAAAACAGACAATTCAGTAAACACGAAATGTAAACAAATTCGAAAATTCGCAAACACGAAAATACGCAAACACGAAAAACGAAAACGAAAAATTCGTAAACACGAGAAATCGTAAACACAAATATCAAACACGAAAATTCCAAACACAGAAATGAACAACAAAACTCGCAAACACGAAAACACAAGCACAAATCGCAAAGCACAAATACAAAACAGCAAACACAAGAAAAATCCAAACACGACAACAAATCGTAAACACGAAAACGAAACAAAATTCGAAAACGAAAATTGAAAACGAAAATTCGCAAAACAAAAACGCAAAAATACAAACCAATCAAACACGAAAAATGAAAACAAAACGCAACTGCGAAATGAATCGCAAACACGGATTAAACTAAAATGATATTCTTGTCAAACACGTTTATATTAATCCGTATAACACAATTCGGAAATACGAAAGTTTTCAAACACGGAAATAACTATCAAACTCGTCAATAGGTCATACTAACACAGTCACAATTCACACCATCACAAATACTACTTCAAGTTTCTTTGTCAGTAATGAATGTAATGACAGGCGATTTCAAGTTTAAAATTCGATTTTCATTGTTTCATCTGTTATATTTAGCCTTGATTTCCGAATGTTGAAGTATATCAAGTTTTCAAGTGCTTGTACGTCGCTTAGCAGTACTATTCACTAGGCTTTGTTGATCTTGGTGTACTACACGTTTGTACAGCATGTCTCGAAATCTGAAATCTTTCTTTCGTTTTTTCTGTTTGAATGCGTTTGTATTGTTTTGAAAACGGTATAATTCGTGTTTCTGAATCTTATCGTTTTCAAATACTTTCGTATTTCTCGTGATTTTGTAATTCGATTTTCGTCGTTTTCGTATTTGCTGTTTCGAATGTTTGACGTTGGATTTCGATAAATGTTTTTTTGTTTGTGCTGCTTGTGCTTTATTTGGTTGCGCTTTTCCGATTTGTGTTTGATTGTTCAGTTTTCATGCTCGCTCTGCTTGGTATTGTTCTATATTGTTGTGATGTTGAGTTTCTTGTACTTGACTATGATTGTGTTGTGACTTGTGTAGCTGAGTTTGTCGTTGTATTTCTCGTCTTTCATTTCGTGTTTATCGTGTTTGTCGTTTGTATTGTTTTGCGTGATTTTCGTGTTTCGATTTTGTCGTTTTCAACTTTGCGATTTTCAGTTTTGTGTTTGCGAATTTTCGTGTTTCATTTCTTGTTTTTCCGTGTTTGCGTATTGTTTCGCATTAGCGTGTTTGTGTTTTGTATGATGTGCTTGCGCTTGTCTTGACTGTGTTCGTTGTGTTGATTCTTGTGTTTGTCTTGTTCCAGTGTTTGTGCTTGTGCTCGTGCTAATTCTTGTGCTTGTGTTTGTTTCATGTTGTTGTGCATGTGTTGTGATTGTTCTTGTACTTGTGCTGTGTATTTGTGATTGTGCTTGTGATTGTGCTTGTGTTTATGCTTTGAGTTTTGTGGTTGTTATTTCTCGTGTTTGAGAATTTTCGTGTTTGTGAATTTTGTGTTTACGATTTCTCGTGTTTGCGAATTTTCGTTTTCTTTTCGTGTTTCGATTTTTCGTGTTTGCGAATTTTTCGTTTTCATTTTCGTGTTTGCGTTTTTTTTATTTTTCGTTTCAATTCTTTCGTTTTCGTTTAGATTTTGTGTTTGCGAATTTTCGTTTGTTTTCGTTTTGCGATTTCGTTTTCGTGTTTCGTCTGATGTTTCGTCATTTGTCGTGTTTGCGATTTTCGATGTTTCATTTGTCTGTGCTTTGCATTTTTGTGTTGTACATTTGTCGGTTTGCGTTTTGTGTTGATTTTCGTTTTGTGTTTGTCGTTTGATTCTCGTGTTTGCGATCTTGTGCTTCGTGCTTTGATTTCTTTGTGTCTTGTGATTTTGTTTCTTGATTGTGCTTGTGCGATTTGTGTTGTGATTGTTCGTACTTGTGCTTGTGCTGTATTTGTGATTGTTGTCTGTGTTGATTGTGCTTGTGCTTTATTGCTTGTTTTGTTGCGAGTTTGTGTGTTGTTATTTCTCGTGTTTGAGAATTTTCGTGTTTGTGAATTTGTGTGTTTACGATTTCTCGTGTTTGCAATTTCGTTTTCGTTTTCGTGTTTGCGATTTTTCGTTTTCGTGTTTGCGAATTTTTCGTTTTCATTTTCGTGTTTGCGATTTTTCGTGTTTGCGAATTTTCGTGTTTACGATTTTTCGTGTTTGCGAATTTTCGTTTTCGTTTTCGTGTTTACGATTTTCGTGTTTGCGAATTTTCGTTTTCGTTTTTCGTGTTTGCGATTTTTCGTTTCTTTTCGTGTTTGCGAATTTTCGTTTTCATTTTTCGTGTTTCGATTTTTCGTGTTTGCAATTTGTTTTGCTTTCGTGTTTGACGATTTTGTTTTTCGTGTTTCGAATTTTCGTTTTCGTATTTTCGTGTTTGCGAATTTCGTTTTCGTTTTCGTGTTTGCAAATTTTGTATTTTCGTATTGTGTTGCGACTTTGTTTACTTGTTCGATTTTGTGTTTGATTTTCGTTTTGTTTGTGTTTGATCTGTGTTTGTGCTTGTACGTCGTTTGCTGTATGTACTTGTGCTTCGTGTTTGTGATCCTGTGCTTGTGTTTGTGTTTGTGTTGTTCTGTGTACTTGTGTTGTACTTGTATTTGTGCTTGTGCTTGTGATTGTCTGTGTTATGCTTTGCGAGTTTGTGTGATTGTTATTTCTCGTGTTTGAGAGTTTTCGTGTTTGTGAATTTGTATGTTTACGATTTCTCGTGTTTGCGAATTCTCGTTTTCGTTTTTCGTGTTTGCGATTTTCGTTTTCGTGTTTGCGAATTTTTCGTTTTCATTTTTTGTTTCCGATTTTTTCATGTTTGCGAATTTTCGGTTTTCATTTTTTTTTGTGTGCGAATTTCTCGTTTTCGTTTTCGTTTTTCGTGTTTACGATTTTTCGTGTTTGCGAATTTTCGTTTTCGTTTTTCGTGTTTGCGATTTTTTCGTTTTCATTTTTCGTGTTTGCGAAATTTTCGTTTTCATTTTCGTGTTTCGATTTTTCGTTTCGTTTTGCGAATTTTTCGTTTTCGACTTTCGTGTTTGCGATTTTCGTTTTCGTGTTTGCGAATTTTTCGTTTTCATTTTCGTGTTTGCGAAATTTTCGTTTTCATTTTCGTGTTTGCGAATTTTCGTTTTCGTTTTCGTGTTTGCGAAATTTTCGTTTTCATTTTTCGTTTTCATTTTCGTGTTTGCGAATTTTCGTTTTTTTTTTTGCGATTTTCGTTTAATTTTTCGTGTTTGCGAATTTTCGTTTTCGTTTTCGTTTTCGTGTTTGCGAATTTTGTTTTCGTGTTTGCGATTTTCGTGCTGATTTTCGTTTTCGTTTTCGTGTTTGTGATTTTTCGTTTTCGTGTTTGCGAGTTTTCGTTTTCATTTTCGTGTTTGCGAAATTTTCGTTTTTCATTTCTCGTGGTTGAGAATTTCGTGTTTGCGAATTTTTCGTTTTTCGTGTTTGCGAATTTTCGTTTTTGTTTTTCGTGCTTACGATTTTTCGTATTTGCGAATTTTCGTTTTCGTTTTTCGTGTTTGCGATTTTTCGTTTTTCGTGTTTGTGTGTTTGTGTGTTTGTATGTACCTGTGCTTGCGCTTGTGCTTGTACTTGTGATTGTGCTTGTGTTGATTCTTGTGTTTGTGCTTGTTCCTGTACTTGTGTTTGTGCTTGCGCTCGTACTGGTTCTTGTGCTTGTGTTTATTCCTGTGCTTGTGTTTGTGCATGTCCTGATTCTTGGGCTTGTAATTGTTCCTGTGCTTGTGTTTATGCTTGTGCTCGTGCTTGTGGTTGTGTCTGTGTTTTTGTAAAGCTAACTTTCACAGGAGACAATTTAGAATACAATCTCCGATACTGGACCAACCCCTAGTCTGACCCAGACCAAATCCGATCTCTCAAGGCTAAAATACGATCCTTACATGGACATTAAACTATGCGAAAAATGGCATTATAAAAAAATACTTTGTTATACATTATTGATATTAAGTTTCTTGTTGTACATGAGATTAATTTGGTAGTGATTACCTTGAGCGACAACTAGATTTAATTATGACCCATAATTAAAGCAAAAAGGATTACGACACATTGTGACTCATATTTAAAACCAAAATATATTGCATGTAAATAATACGTATTAAAAAAGGTAAATAAATAAAAGCGACATTCCTTAATTTTCGATAATTACTATTGCTGTAAGCAGGTTAATCAATTAGTTAATTACACATTTTATTTTTAAATCAATTTCATTTTAAAATATATTCAAATGAATTTTCACCACAAGAGGACCACAATCTAGATATGTAATTAAAAGGAACCTAATAATTTAATAACAACAATCATGCAATCTCTTTTTTGACAAAATACGGAATCCTAATTAATTTTAATTAACAAATTTTAATTAGTCGCTAAACCGTACATTCACATTGTATAACAGGGTAATTAACTGATTATGCAATACCATTAACTGTTTATTGTCATTATAGTATTTAATAGTGTATTTTTAAAATCAAATGTATACGTTATCTTTACCTTGATTAGTTTCTTTTAATACTAAAAATATCCTACCGTTTATTAACCCTTAAAATAGGTAAAAAAAACGATCCTACGTGCGCATGCATTTGCCTATCCTTTAGGGATCCCACCAAAAGGGCTCTTAATACAGACAAAAGGTTGAAAATACTGTCAGGGTTGAAATGTACGTCCCTCGCAGGCGGTCTTGTGACGTCAAAATCCAAAGCAGTGTTGCCATATGTTTAGGTGACAACTTTAACCGGCGTCATAAGTTTATTAAAAATAAGGGATGAAAATACACGTCCTATACGTAAGCGAGTAAAAAATAATTAGGGATAAAAAGAAAGGTTGAAAATACGGTCCCACACGTGGGTGTATGTAAAAAATAATTAGGGATAAACAGGTTGAAAATACGGTCTCACACGAGGGTATATAAAAATAATTAGGGATGAAAAACGGGATGAAAATACGGTCTCACACGCGAGTGTGTAAAAATAGGGATGAAAAATGCGTCGTACACGTAAGCGAGTAAAAATAAGGGTGGAAAACCCGGTCTCACACGTGGATGTGCAAAAATAGGGGTGAAAAAACACGTCCTACACGTAAGTGTGTAAAAATAAGGGTGGAAAATCCGGTCCCCCACGTGGGCGGTCTTGTGACGTCAAAATCTATGCAGTGTTGCCAGATGTGTTAAGGTGTCCCCCTTCTACTATCGTTGTTGGAATTTTGACAAGTTGCACATATTTTGGTTTAGCAAGGATGCAACGCATGTGTACATTTTGCAAATTCCATAGTCTTTTACACATGAACATTTCCTTGTGTGAAAATAATTTTATGATTTCACGTTAATATTTCAATTTATAATTAACAGGTTAAATGTATTATTTTATTTGCCAACAAAATTCAATTGAACTCTATCCCCAAGTATATACTTATTAAATTAAATGAATAATTATCAAGGCAATTATACATAGCATATATATATATATATATATATATATATATATATATATATTGACAAACTGTAAACTGAGATTTTTAAAATCGGTTATATTATTAACTAATAATAAATCTCATTTTTAACATCCAATACAGTGTATTTATTTATGACAAAATCAGTTATTTATAAGTGGTTTCGATAACCAAATTATAGTCTTGACTCTTTTGGCACAGTGAGATCTGCCGGTTAAATACGATCCTCCGCAATTAACTAAACTTTTCGCACTTCATTCGGGCACTGCCTACTGCTAGTTAATTCGTTTCTTATTGAAAATTATTGATATAATTAATTTGTAAAACAGATCCAAAACGAAATTTTGTTGACCCGATCTCGGTTCTGATAATCGTTTACAGTTGTACAATATATTTTTATCATATGACTACCCACACTCGGTGGATTTTACATGCCAGAATAAGTACGAACAGACCTTAAACTAAATTCGACTTTATTTATACGAGTGGATGAGGATTTTTAAAACATTTAGGATGCTAAATCCCGAGATATTCGAACAATAATGTTATTTAAATTTGACATAGCGGCTTACATTTGAAAATAACCTAGAAACATTGACGATGTTTTGTTGGTATTCAAAAATACTAACTATATGAACGAATAACGACATACGTTTTTAAAATCTTAAACCATGCTTTACTAAAAGATGAGTCATAAGATACCTCTCGCGGGTCCGGCTATATTTAACGAGTCTCCCACATACCCCTCTGCAACTGTAGAGGATTTACATTCGCCGTGGTCGATATATGCAAAAGTACGTGTAGGGTGATTTTGAAAATTTTGTTATTTACAAAGGTCAGTGGTTCAAACGGAACACCCAGTATATTATTATTTTTTTTTAAGGAGAATTAAATTCTGAATCGATCGAATGACATAAATTTGTATGTACCTATCTTTTAAGGTAAGTTTTCAGTAACTAAATACCAGAAACACAAGTAGTTATAACAGGAAAATAATTTGGTAAACAAAAATTAAAAAAATATGAATTCAATAAATGTTCAAAATTTTGACCTGCGACCTCTAAAAATATTTCGCAATTCAAAATTAAATTAAATTTGGATAGAATGACATTTGTATGTACGGTTGCGGCCACTGAAAAGTTACCTTTTATATATATTTATCTAGCAATGGTTTTTTGAAATTTTGGAATGGAGTGAAAGGACTTTTTATGTCAATATGACATTCATTTACAGTAGCGTATTATAATGCAATTAATTAATGTCTGAGTGACAGCCTATGGTGATAGCAGTTTCATTTTAATGAAGTTCGTACGCCAATGATTTTCTATTGAATTACAAAAGAAAATTGCTAGCGGTAACTTTTCCCTGGCCGCAATTGTACCTATCTTTTAGGATTTCCCAATTACAGCAAATTTTGTTATAAAAACGTGTAAAAACTGAAGTATTTCATCTCGAAGCCAACGATCTCATCCCCAACAGCCAGTTCGGCTTCAGGCCAAACCGATCCTGTCAAGACCCTCTAGTAAAACTATACACGGAATCCTCAAAAGTCCTCAACCACGGTGACTGTTGCCTCGCAGTCTTCATCGACATCCAGCAAGCCTTCGACAAAGTATGGCACGCAGGACTATTACACAAAATACGACAGCTAGGCTTTCCGACCCCCTTCGTCCGACTCCTTCTCTCATATCTGACAGGCAGATGTGTAAAGGTACGAGTAGGTTTCTCCACATCCACAACTTTTCATCCAACAGCCGGAGTTCCGCAAGGATCTGCCCTGGCACCCATCCTATATACCATCTACGCCTACGACATTCCCCAAAGCAACAATCCGATCTTAACAGTAACCCAATTTGCCGACGACACCGCTCTCTGGGCGACCAGTACGAGCATGGACGGGGCAAACAGACTAATAACACAACAACTTACCCACTTCTCCAACTGGGCCAACCGATGGAGACTAACAATCAATCCAAACAAAACACAATCAATACTTTTCAAACATCCTAATCTACCCAACCGTGACAAACAAAACTCAAACAACATCAACTTGACTTTACGCGACCAAAGATTACAACTCCAAGATACAATTAAATATCTAGGTATCACGTTCTCCCGAACCCTACACTGGCAACCCGATGCGAGCGGGTTGCTTAGTTATTTTAAATTACTATCTCACGTCATACAATTATATATAACTCGGCAATATCCCAGAATGTCAGCAATCTGTTTTCTCCTTTGAATGCCTACTTTCACATTGTAAATAAATTAAAAATGAGTTTAAATAGTCTCTACATGTGTAACTTATTTTAACTATTTCAGTGTGACGATATGCTGCATTGTTTTATTTTTTCAGTCTACTTGGCAAAATCAAATACTTCAGTTTTTACACGTTTTTATGAACAAAATTCGCTGTAACTGAGTAATCCTAAAAGCCTTAAACACTTAAAAGATAGGTAGGGGAGACCGGGTCACAATGAAACATGGGGCACATTGAAACATGTAAATTTGTCAAAATATAATTTATAAATAGGCTGGCGCCACCTCTTAATACAATATACAAAGTTTATGAGTAAAGTGTCAAACCTGGAGTTACGAATTTATCAGTTCGTTCGAGGCTGTTTATGATACATGTGATTATTTGTGATCCAAAAGTATTTTTTTAGTTCTGTAGTAATTTTGTTTTATGTGCTGCTCTTATTAGACAATTTAAATATTTTAGTGGTTAATCTACAGTTGGAGGAAGTAGTGTTCGGTTGGTAAGTTTAAAATGTTGATATAATTTGTATAAACATTTTTTAACCTAGAAATATGTATAATTGACAGTTGGGGTACAATAATACACGTGGGTACGGGGCACAATGAAACGTGTGTCATTGTGCCCCAACCTGTTTTATTGTGCCCCAAACTGAAAATGAATTTTATGCAGGAATCATGGTGCGAAACAAAATTCGGAAAACTGAAAAAGGAAACTTTTCTGAGGACTCTATGCGAGCCGCCGTTAATTTGGTTAATAAAGGGATGAGTTTAAGGAAGACAGCTGAGCAAACTGGTTTAAACTTTTCAACTGTATTTCGGTGAGTTTTTATGTTGATTTAAAAATTATTTATCGAAAATTTTGTATTGTCTAAAAATCATTGTTGTGTTGGCTCGAATGTTTTCATTTCAGGTACGTTAGGAAAAAAACCCAAGCACAGGAAAATGAAGAGATCCGAATGAAACCAAATTACCAGGTAAGACAAATTTTTACCAAAGAGCAAGAGCAGAACTTATCGGAGTACATCGTAACTTATGCTCGTATGTTTTATGGATTGACAACATTCTAAATTAGGAAAGTTGCTTGTCAGATGGCGCAAGTCAATTCCATTAATTGTCCAGAAAAATGGTCAAATGAAGAAATGGCTGGCGTTGATTGGCTGTACGGATTCATGAAGGGACATCCAATGCTTAGTGTCCGGACTCCGGAAGGATGTAGTTTGTCAAGAGCGACAGCATTTAACGAACACAATGTTAACATGTTTTTGACAATCTGGAAAAAATTTATAACAGTAACCCTATGTTTGCTGACGGAACAAGAGTATACAATCTTGATGAGACCGCAACCACAACGGTCCAAAAACCTCCAAAAGTTGTGGGCAGAAAGGGGAATCAAACAAGTGAATAAATGCACTAGCTCTGAGAGGGGTGTACTTGTCACAACTTGCTGTATTGTGAATGCTGCTGGAATACTATTCCGCCTGTAATGATATTTCCTAGAGTGTATTTTAAAAATCACATGATTTCCGGTGCACCTTCTGGTACTCTAGGTCTAGCTAACCCATCCGGATGGATGACTAAGGAACTTTTCGTTGAAGTTATTCGACACTTCGTAAAACATACTCAGAGCTCTAAAACTCATCCAACAGTTCTGCTGTTGGACAACCACGAGAGCCATCTTTATATTAAGGCCTTGGATTTAGCAAAAGATAATGGGGTGACAATTCTTACGTTTCCTCCGCATTCAACAAATAAGATGCAACCCCTTGATGCCGGCGCTTACAAACCGTTTAAAACATATTACAATATGGCAATTGACAGCTGGATGATCAAAAATCCCGGAATAACGATCTCTATTTATGAAATTGCAGAATGTGTAAATTATGCTCATCAAAGAGCTGTGACTCCTGCGACAATCATAGCATCATTTAAAACGACTGGCATTTTTCCGTTCGATAAAACGTTTTTAGTGATATCGATTTTATGTCTAGTTCTGTGACGAATCGACCGGATCCTACATTAAAAGAAGATTCCATAGATGATGGGACAAATCCAATAGCTTCTACATCTAGCTCTGCAACATCTTTAAATATAAACATTTCTATATCTAGTTCTGCAACACTTTCAACAAATTCATTTCTAAGTCCTGCAGAATTGATAGGTTTTCCTAAAGCCAAGGACAGAAAACCGGATAGATCTGGTCGCAGGAGAGGCAAAAGCATAATAGCTACTTCTACTCCTGAAAAGGATGCCATAGCGGAAAGAGAAAACATAAAAGTCAATCGAACAAAAAAGCAGATGGTTACTAAAAAGATTATAGTTGAATCTTCCGAAGAATCATCTGAAGGGGAAATAGAATTTGAAGAGTCCGATATCAGTGATCAATTAATGGAAGAATGTGAGGACTATGAATTTGAATATTTGAAATCTGAGCCAGCCAAAGGTGACTACGTGCTCGTAAAATTTATTACAAGAACAAAAAATAAAATGTATTATGTTGGTGAAATTGTCAATGGTAAAGATGAGAACAATGATTTTGAAATTGATTTCCTGAAGAAGAGTGATAAAATATGTGACCATTTTTACAAACCGGAGCTTCCAGACGTATCACTAATTAGTTTGACTTCAATAAAACAAATTTTGCCAAAACCATCTTTCTTCGGAAAAACCAAGCGTCAGAAATCATATATGAAATTTGGCCTTACTTTTGGTTCACTAAATGTTCACTAACTTGTCATTATATGCTGTTCACTTTAGAAAATAGATTTGTTTGTTACATTGTTTCATTGTACCCCAAAGGATGTTTCATGGTACCCCATAGGTGGGGCACAATTAAACTCAAGACACCTGTTGTTTCAATAATGTGTAAATCACAAAAAAAAAAAAAATTAAAGATTGAAGTAACGTGAATGAATGCCAAAAGTTATAAGAATTCTGGTACCTTTTCATATTTTACATAAATATATTCATTATGCATTTTTTCGTTTCATTGTGCCCCGGTCTCCCCTACATATAAATTTATATCATTCGATTCAGAATTTAATTCTTCTTTCGACCGTGAAATAGTATACTGGGTGTTCCATTTGAAAAAATCAAGTTTTGTAACTTCTTAACTTTTTAAATTGGCTTATCAATTTTGAGGGCCCTGTATGTTTCCTTGACATTATGCAATCAGTTTCAGATGTAGCGATGTCTAAACCATTAGTGTTGAAATATTGGAATTAAAAGTCATCCATTGTTCAAGATTCGACGAACCATGGTGTTGTAACTATCACTTTTTTCTTAAAAATGGATATATCTCGAAAATAACTGAATTGAGGTATAGACAAAGTTGACTTAAAATTGAGCGTAGAATCCAAAACTGCAAAAATATACAGGGTATTCTATTTACATAAGCAAGTTGGTGCTGACTTTCGGTTATACCGGAAGTGCCAGAAACGTGAAAATATTTTGAAAAGGTAGGCCCTAGTGACCTTTGTAAACAACCAAATTTTCAAAATCACCCTACACGTACTTTTCCATATATCGGTCGCGGCCCTTCCGGGTGGGACACGCTGTATAATGTCTACTTCTTATTTCACGAGAGGAGTTTTTTATGTTATCTACCTAGCTATAAAAGCAGGAGTTACAGGACAAACAAAATTTTATTTGTTAAGGTAAGAAACTATTAACAGTAACGCACTTATTCCAACGTTTTTTGAATAACGCTATGCCTTCGAAAAAAATTCTTTTGATAATTCTGCAAAATACGACTCCATAGCGTTTTCCAGGTCGTCATTCGATAATAAACGATCCCTTGTCAAGTGTTTTTTGAGTTTCGAAAAGAAATAATAGTCACAGGGGGTGAGGTCGTGACTGTTAAGGTGGTTGTTGTAATTCCTTCATTAATTACTTCTTGAATAATTCGTGTTATATGGACCCGCTTTCAAGTTCTTAATTGTGTCTTTGTAGACGTTCCCCGTTATTGTAGTCTTGTTTGGTATATAGTCAATTAAGAAAACCCCCTCAGCGTCCCAGAAAATTGGGTCATCTCTCTTGGGTGGTGGAGAGCCCTTATCAACTCATTGCATGGACCCTTGTTTCGTGGAAGGGCCCCAGTGGTGTATCCAGTTACAGTTCTATAGAAGAAGACTTCATCTTGGGATAAAGCAGTCCAATTCTCCTCGGAAATTTGTCGTCTGCACAGTGTGTTCATTCCCATATCGTCATGTAGAATTTTAAAAACATTCGTTTCTGATATTCCTATTTCTCTAGCAATAACCGAAAATTTTACTCGACGGTCCATCAACAGCAATTCTTCAACTTTTGGGTCATCATGAATGGATTCCCAGCTCTACCATTCTCTCATGTATATTTTTCAGGCTACTGCCTTCTTTCGATAAAAATTTCAGGACGCTTCTGTGTTCAAGTTGCAAATCATTCATTTTCACCTTATTAAGCTGATATAAAAATGACAAATGTTAAGCGATTGGAACCAAATTTGGAGGTGACCCTATAAAATGTCACAGAAACTTTTCACGATAGCATATTGTTGTTTGTTTTAGATAACTCCAGTTACAACTGTAAGTTTTAGAAAACTATGTACTTTGTATTTTGTTTTTTTATAATTATTATAATTAAATAAAAACTTTCTTTTTTGAGGAAAATGCTTATTAACTTAACTGATTCTAATATAACATTGTGAGCAGTTAACTGACCACTTCAGAGCAGATGGATTTTGCATTATGTAGCATATCAGCGATACGGAGCCATGTACTCGACATACACCTAGTTAAATGTAGTGTTTCTATTATAATAAATTTCAAAAGAATATCTTGGTTTTGGTTACTAGCCGATTGGTATATAAATAAATGTACTACTTAGTTAAAAAAATATAAAATAAATATTTTATTATATAATTCTGTTATTCCCTGTTATGCTTCGATGTCCCAGAACTGGTTCAAATACAGGGTGTCTGTGCATTACACCGACAACGCTTAACTGTAGATTCAGGGTATATAATAAAGACGATTTACCGAAAAAAAGTTTAGTAAAAAGTTTTTACTTTTCAAGATATAAGCGATGAAAGTTACCATAAAATAAAGGTTATTTGATAACCATTTTGCAATCTTACCCAATTAGGGTAAGGTTAGAAGACCTGGGTGGCCACTTTATTGGTGCATCAGCTCCTCTACCGATCCACCTATCTCAATTTGTAGCATTTAAGTATTCTCGCACAGGGATGGTGCTCCATCATGCATAAAAATTAGATCGCGGCGTAATTCTAACAGTACATTCTCAAGTAATGCTGTCTCGGATAAATTCTAAATAAGATTGACCATTTAATCTTTGTGGCAGAACAACAGGGCCTACTAAAAAATCTCCAACGATTGCAGCCCATACATTAATAGTAAACTGGCGTCGAAAGGAATTTGGTCGAATTATTCTAGGATTTTCATCACTCCATTCGTAAAGCTTATGAAAGTTGAAAATTCCATTTCGTGTAAAGCACAATTCATCTGTAAACAAAATTTTATCAAAAAACCTATTATCGCCAATAAAACCATTCATAATCCATTCGCAAAATTCTACGCGTAACGCAAGATCCCCATCTTACAGTTCTTGGACACGTTGAAGATGATAAGACCGCAAAGCTTATAAAATAGTGGTTGAAGTGGTTTAAAAATTTAATAAATTAATGGGTGTTAAATAACTGAGTATATATGTTCTCGTAACAAATCGTTAACTAACTCGAGATACAACCCCTTCACCAAAAATAATACCTTCGTCTCAGTCGGTTGATTTAAGTGGGCCGATTCAATCTTTTGATTTGCTTAATTACAACGAATTTATGCTTGGTTATTTCCACTTAACATAAATAATAAAATTGCAATGTAACACTAATAAAAATGATCTCGGACGCCAAGTTATTTTTTAATTATCCTCGGAATAACTAAACCGAGGTTTACAATAAAAATTTTCCAAAATGTAAAAAATAAAAAATATACAAACTATGTTTATTAACTGTTAAATTTTGAATTATATAAAATATATCTTAAAAACTAATTGTAATAGCCTTAAATTACTAAATTATGTATATAAATACCTGTTCGAAAAATTTTTGTACACAAACTTTTTAATAACCTCTGGTATCTAAACGATTACGGAAATGTAAACCAAGGGTGATGTCATATTTGCACCAATATTGCGCAACATCTCGAAATAACAATGCTTCTTTGAATCCGTTGTTTATTGCATTCTCTCGAAATTCAGATAAAAATTGGGATCTACATTTAGATCAGCATTAAAAGCAAAACGCAATCATAAAATGAAAGCGTACGTAAAAGTAGAATTAAAAGGTAATTAAAATAGAATTAAATGTGCAAAAAAATAAAATAAAAGTGCCTGCAAAAAGCAAATGTTTTAATTTTAATATAAAACCAGTTAACTATTTCTTACCATTAAATCAATGGCACTATTCACAAAATTTAGGTGGAAACCCAAAAATGGATTCCTGCATCAGACAGCGTACCACAAGAAGTGAAAAAATGGACGCTCAGGATATCTGGTGATGTAGAGCGCGCAAAAAATGTGTGCAGAAAAAATAATTTAAAAAGTGGGAGTATAAACCATTTAAGAAGATATGCACTTAAGTTACACCAAAATGCAAATTAAGTTGCCTACCACATACCTATATATCAATAATAATTAAAATTTGTTTCTTATATTTACAACTAAATGAACGAAGAACATAAATTACGGTATATTTTAATACAACTCAAAATGGGTTGTTACAAGCTTTCTCTTGGATTTTCTTCAACAGTGTTTAGGATCGCTTCTTCCATTTGAACGTGAACTCGGCGAGGGCGACCTACATTTGCAGTAGATATGTTCAATGTCCAAAATTCCCTTAGCCGTCTATCTACTGCAGCAAAGGTGGAATAATGGTGAATACCTGTTTGGAAATCTTTCTCCGTACATTCGCACTGCTGCTCGACAATTCATTCTACACTCTCCCAATATTAAATGCATATCGGTGAGTTGGTTAAAAGAATATTCCATTTTTACGAATAGTAACTAGAGTATTCAAAACAAAAAACAGGAAAACGAAATTTAAACGTCAAACGTTCCGTATGTGTTCTTCTATTAACAAAACTATTAAATTGACAGATAAGACAAAACATTAGATATCACATGAGAAAAGCCACCTTCGATTTTGGTTTAAAAAAATGCGTGATCGTATACATTTTTTGCAAAGACCAGAATTTATTTAAATACACACTAGATCTTTTGTTTGACATGAAATACGTTCTTCCATATTGCTACAGTGATGAAAGTATTATTCAGTAACAAAATCTTAAAGTGATTATTCTCAGCGACAAATCTACCAAAATTTAACAATTTTTTTAATTAAAAATGGGAATTCTGCCGAAATAACGAAACATTGCTCTAATAGCCTTTCCGATTTAACGATTTGCAGGATTTCACAAAACAGTTTTTTTCTCAAAAATGGCTTTAGCAAAAATTTGCAAGGGGGCTTTTCTCTTGAAAAGTTAATGTTCTATTAAATGGCAGTTTTAAAATGTTATGATTGTGTCGATAGTTCTGAATGATACTATGACGTCATAGTCGTAAAAATCTAGGAGTCCATGACTTAAAGTCGGCCATATTTTGCTAAGAAATGGTTAGCAAAAAAACCATTATTTTATGGTAACTTTGATCGATTATATCTCGAAAAGGAAAAATTTTTTACTAAACTTTTTTTCGCTAAATCGTCTTTATTTTATCCCCTGAATATACAGTTAAGCGTTGTCGGTGTAATGCACAGACACCCTGTACATTAGAGGTAAAGATGATGAATTCATTGGAAATATTGTACTCACGGTAAACAAACATTTGGTTTTGTTCATAAGTGGAAGCAGTATTGCATTGACAGCTACAGTAAAATGTGGAAAGAAAAGGACGTATTTAAAAGAATGGTGCAGGGGAAAGTGGGGGAATTGGATCCATGCAAGGAAACGTTTAGAAAAATACGAGTTTCTGTTGTAATCATTTATTGCATTAGGTACTAAATCCGACTAAGGTGAGTCGGGGCAAGAGCGATATCAGTTTCTAAAATCACCTAAAATATACATTTTCAAAATTCCTATAATTTAACTATATCTCGCAACTATTGGCAACAGTGTGCAATGTATTACAGATCGCCACCGGCTCCTACCCTGAAGTGGTTCTATTGTGTTTATGACCTTGCTGTAACAATACGTGTTGTGAGTGTACATGCGAAACTTTATAAATTTTTGGTGCTGAAATTATTCGCGTTTATCGAATAATAATATATGTAAGGTAAGTGTTTTATAGGGTAGATTAATACAACGTGATCAATCTTAAGTGCACTGTAGTGGTATGACAAAAATCCCTAGTTGTTAATATTGTTGTGTTTTGCAGTTGGCTGCTTTGGATTTTTAGTGTGGTTTTAGTCGTTTTAGTTTATGTCATATTATACCTTCGTTTTTCACTTTTGTATTTTCTTGAGTTATTTACAAACTGTCTATATCAAGACAAATTATATATTATCAATTTCAAATTGTGATATCGAATTTAATCGTCATGCCGTTTTCAAACATGTACTGTAAATTTTATTTAATTATAATGAAATTATAATATTTAAATACTTAAGATTCATTATTTTGTAATGATTTAATCCAATCATTAAATAATATTTTATTTATTTTGTTGTATTTTATAGGGATGCAATCTAATCAAATACAAAATAGTCATTATTTAAATTAAGATAATATTTTATAATATGTATAAGTTAATGACCTTCATACAGATTTGAAAATGATTGTAGTTTTTACTCGAACCATGCTCTAGAGTAGCTAGAACAATACAGCTTCTTACCAACCTATCAGTGGTACCAACTTAAATATTTTGATCACGTGGTATACACTTGAGATTGATCACTCGTTAGATGGTACTGTTAAGTCTACATCTCTATTTAGTTTTTACGTTAAAGCGGGGGTTGCACTTGCCCCTAAAGAAACTGCTTAAGGGGCAAGTGCGATTTTTGCCGGTGGGGTAAGTGCATTTGCTGGCGCACTTGCCCCAAATGTTTTTGTATCTTAAATTAGCTTACTTGCGTATTTATTGTTTTCAGAATTTAAACATGTACGCAAGTATAAAAGAAAGAGTCAGCGAGGCAGCACATATTCAAGAGAAAACCTAGAACGAGCAGTAAATGAAATAAAAGCATCAATTCTTACCTACAAGGTTGGCCAGTAGAATATATAACATTCCAGAAACTACATTAAAAGACTAAAGGAAAAAGGGGCGTAAAAAGTTCCAGTTATGGCCGACAAAGTGATCTATCTCCAGATATAGAAGCACTTCTAGCAACAAGTCTTTGCTCTATGGAAAAGTGGGAATTTGGTGGTCTAGTTTAAAAATGATCGACCAGGGCCAGATTGGTTTACGAACTTCAAAAAACGAAATATGCTTTCAATAAAAAAAGCCTCAAAGTGTTGAGATGGCTAGAAAAAAAAGTGTAGATCCATTTATTATTCAACAGTATTTCGATCTTCTAAAATCTACTCTAGATGAGTTAGGACTTAATGATAAACCAGATCAAATATGGAATCTCGATGAATCAAGCTTTTCCACTGATCCCTTAAAAACAAAAGTGGTTGGAAAAAATAGTTTTCCCGCTACAAGAACAACTAGTGGGTCAGGACGCGAGAATACTACCGCTTTGCTTGCTTGTAGTGCTGATGGATCCAAAGCAACTCCATTAATAGTGTATAAAGGAAAGAGCATTTGAAGTGAATGGGTAGGGACTGAAGGAACATCGTATGCAGTTGGATGGAATCCTAAGTATTTGAGAATTACATCCGGAACACATTCGTTAACGACATTGGAAACGAACGGCCAATACTTTTGATTTACGATGGCCATTCAACTCATATAACTATTAAAATAATTGAAATGGCTTTGGCTGAACAAATAGTTATACTGAAACTACCTCCACACTCTTCGCATTTACTTCAACCGCTTGACTTTTTCGATCCTTAAAGGTTACGTGGGATGCCAAATTGGTGGCTTGGTGAAGAAGAAATCTAGGTATGAAGATTCCAAAAAGGCAGTTTTCGGAATTAATCGGTCAGTATGTCGATGCCAATGTTGAAATAATTAAAAATGGTTTTAAGAAAGGAGGGATTCATCCATTCAATAACAAAGTCATACCAGGTAAGAGTTATGACCCAGAAGCTCTAAAAAGATGGAGAGCTTCTGAACCAACAGCCCCTGAAGTAACAAATACCCCGAATAATCGCAATATTATTAATGATTGAAAACAAAAAGAAAGTTGTAGCTAATGAAGAAATCTCATCAACAAGTAAAGAATCTGAAACTGCTAATACATTTGAAAAACTTTTGCTAAGTAATATGAAAAGATCGACGTCAAACCTAAACAAACCGAAAAAGAAAAGGAAAGTTTGCAATCGCGCTGAAGTTGTAACTACTAAAGAGTATTGCAACGACTTAAAGATAAAGAAGAGCTGTTGACAAAGCCAAAAACTAACAAAAAATAAACCTGCTGTTTCCGAGTCATTTGCCAACGAGAATGATTTACCTCTAAGCAAATTAACCTACGGAACTTCCTCTGGAGAAAACAAATCGAAGCAAAAAATCAAAATAAAAAAGAAACCTGTCGTGCAAAGTGATACATCATCCGACGACGATTTAAGTTTAATTGACATTCCAATTTTAAGTGAGGATGAATTTAATATGGAGACGTTTGAAGAATGTTTAAAGAATGAAAAAGATTTAGAGAATTTGACAAAAGATATCACAAATCTAAAAGTTGTGATTGGGTACTCATAAAGTTGGCAATGAAACATTATACAGCCGGTCATCAAGATTTGCAACTAGTAAGTTACTGTTAAATATGCCAGGAAAAGTAGTTTTTTGAAGAAAAAAAACATTTTTGTCTTTCCTGCAATTGAAGATGTTCCAGATGTTTCCAGAGATGACATTATTTCTATTTTGCCTACACCCAGAATTGGTCGCAAAGGTGAAATAAGCTTTGAAGTGTCATTTACCACATATAACATTCAGTAAAAGTTTTTTTCTATTATTACCACCTATACTTCCTCTGGAAGACTCAACTTTTATAATTACTTACTTAGTTGATAATTTTTTGTTTTTATTATAGCAGTAAACTGTTAAATACGAAATAAAATACTTATATTTATGTTTCTTTATGTATTTGCTTAACACAACATATTTTGCCGGTATTAAAGTACTTAGTCGCTTATTTTAAACGGAACACCCGTATATTAATACATTTTGGATTCTATGTCGAATTTTAAGGCAAGTTTGTTAAATAAACTAGATACGAAATTTCAGTCGTTTTAAAACAAAACATTTTCTAAAAAATTGACATATGCTGTCTTAGTAATAACTCGTTAATTGTTCTCTTCCTGTCAAAGAGGTGTTGTAGGCAAAGGTTTATTGCAACAGTCTACAAAAAATGACATTTGTATTTTTCATAAAAATAAAATTATAAATGTCTAAACTTGACTATCAAAAAATGCAAGTTACTCAAAAAAATCAAATGGAAACCCCTATTTTTTATTACTCAGATCGATTTAACGTCAAAAATTAAGGTAAGTTTGCTTAAAACTTTATTTGCCTAAACGTAACAGTTTCATACTTATTATCAAAAAGTCCCAATTTTAAAATTTGTGATAAAAATGAGCTACATACTTAAATCTAGTATTCCTTGTTCGTGGTCACCATGGAAACCAAATAATTGAGAATTGAAATAAAGAAAAATATTTGAAAAAGTTACTGCAAAAAATTATAAAAATTGATAATTTTGTGATTCAAAAGTCATTTTTGCCAAATAGAAATTTTCTAAGTCATTTTTTTTCAAATTCCAATGAGTAAATCGAAAAAAACTACTTTTTACTGCGGAGGTAGTAACTACATACTTATCAGTGCATTCTTACACGATAAAGTCGCTTATTTAGTATTTCTTGCTCGTGATCAAATGTAAATTAATTTACAATAAATGTTCAAAATGTTGCCCGTTAGACGCAAGACATTGTTGAACCCGTCTTATAATGACTTCATTTGTAGCCCTTTGAATTTCTTGTGGAGAAGGAGAATTGAAGGCATTTTTCACTCTTGCAATGCAATCTTCTTTAGTCGTTAGTGGTGTAGCATAAACAATATTTTAATTCGACCCCAAAGATAAAAATCCATTGGCGTAAGATCAGGTGACCTAGGTGGCCATGGAAAGCGACCATTATTGGCAAACCAACGATCTTCAAAATGTCATACAGTTTCATGGAAACAGCGTTGGTGTTGTGAGGGCGCACCGTCTTGATGGTACCATAAACTTTCCCTTTCTAGATTTAATCGGGGTTGCATTCGAGTGTTTAATATCTCAAGATAATTTTATCCTAGAAATTAAATTTGTAATCATACATCGCAACAATCAACTATTTTAAACCTCTAAAATTTTCGTTGTAAAAATACACGTCAAATTTCGTTATTCCGAATAGCACAAAATACGTTAAAATTCCAAATTTCCTGAAAATGACATTCGCGAATTGGATTGCTATTTTCGTTATTCCAGTAACGCGAGTTTCGGCGATTAAATTTAGATTCGTCCGTCTATACGATATTAGTCAAAAAATTAGGAATTTCTTGTATTTTGAGCAAAATTGTTTCACAAAATTCGATAGGTACGTTTCAAGAAATCCGCTTCTTTCAAATGTTGAACTAATTGTAAACTTATGTTTCTTAAGAATTCTTCTGATAGTTGTTGGTGTTAAGCCAATATCTGTTTTCGCGTCGTTTATGGAATTACAAGGATAGGCACGGAAATATCCTAAAGTTATAACTTCATTCTGTTCGTTATCAATAGCAGTTTTTTGCGAGGCGCAGAGTGTTTAAATGTGCCAAACTGTTCCAAATTTTGGACCAGACGTCTTATTGTATCTGCTGATGGTCGGGGTGCTCAGGATAGTGTTCCATAAATGTTCTTACTGTTCGTTTTACAACTCTATGACATTATCCGTGAATTAAAATTAAATTCAAATACTCTGTATTAGAATATTCAAGTCGAGCGATTTCATCAAGAAAAACACAAACTGTCAACATTTTATTAAATTATGGACTACAAAAGAAAAACAAAATATATAAGCATCTTTATCGTGTAATGATGCGCTGATAAGTATGTATTACCTCCGCAGTAAAAAGTAGTTTTTTCGATTTACTCATAAAGTATAAAGAAAATTTAGAAAATTTCTATTTGGCAAAAATGACTTTTGAATCACAAAATTATCAATTTTATAATTTTTGGAGTAACTTATTCAAATATTTTTCTTTATTTCAATTCTCAATTATTTGGTTTCCATGGTGACCACGAACAAGGAATACTAGATTTAAGTATGTAGCTCATTTTATCACAAATTTTAAAATTGGGACTTTTTGATAATAAGTATGAAACTGTTACGTTTAGGCAAATAAAGTTTTAAACAAACTTTCCTTAATTTTTGACGTTAAATCAATCTGAGTAATAAAAATAGGGGTTTCCATTTGATTTTTTGAGTAACTTGCATTTTTGATAGTCAAGTTTAGACATTCATAATTTTATTTTTATGAAAAATACAAATGTCATTTTTGCAGACTGTTGCAATAAACCTTTGCCTACAATACCTCAAAATTTTATTCAAATTGTTTGACAGGAACAGAAAAATTAACGAGTAATTACTAAGACCGCATCTGTCAATTTTTTAGAAAAATGTTTTTTAAACGACTGAAATTTCGTATCTAGTTTATTTAACAAACTTACCTTAAAATTCGACATAGAATCCAAAAATGTATGAATATACGGGTGTTCCATTTAAAATAAGCGACTAGTACCGACTTCCGGTATAACCGAAAGTCGTACGAACATGAAAATATTTTAGATGAGTTAGCCCTAACATCATTATCCTGTCACCAAATTTTCAAAATTATAGTAAGTTTGGTTTAGCAGATACTCATAGGATCAGCTCCCAAAGGCGGACCCTGTATATATATATATATATGTATATATATATATATATATATATATATATATATATATATATATATTATATATATATATATATATATTGATTCAAAATAAGACAAAATGATCATAAACGCTTTTCCGAAAATGCTTCCTAACCGAGATACAGGTTGATTAAAAAATACTTTTTTAATTTTTTTTAAGATTCCTCAAAAACTACAAAAGATATTACACTGAGATTTGGTACACCTAAATGTCTAATTAAATACAATTAATCAGGTGAGTTTGAGTCAACTGGCTCCATCCAGTGGCGTAGAATATTTTAAAACGCACGCCCCTGGTTTTTTTGAAGAAATATTTTTTTGATAGATTCAACATTTAATTCTGCAAATAAAATCATAAATGCAACTATTTTAGCAAACATAAGATAGGTAACTGTCAAATGCAAAGTAATCTCTGATTTATTTAATTTGGTTATTACTGAATAATGTAGTCGTTTAAGTTAATGCAAAATATTTCAAAAACGGGGTGCCGAATCGAAAAAATACTAAGTACAATTTTATTTGCAGAATTAAATGTTGAATTTAACAAAAAATATTTCTTCAAAAATAGCAGGGACGTGCGTTTTTTTTACTTAATATCTGCAATGCACATTATTACTCCTGTGTTGATGAAAACCCTCGTACGATAAGGGAAAGTAAACATCAGGAAAGGTTTAGTATTAATGTATGGATAGGTGTTCTTGGTGATAATTTGCTTGGAATTGCCTTTATTTCGAAAACGGTGCGTCGTAGCGACTTCAGACAAGAGTATCATTCTTTTATGAAAAAATCGAATTTTTTTTTTAAATTTTATGTTAAAATTGCGAAATTTTGAAAAACAAAAACTTATGAATAGCAATGTCCAATGCCCGGCCCAAACGAGCTGCTTATGAGTACAACTAAAAAATCATATTCACGCCATACGATTGGGCATATTCCACTAAATAAATGTACAGAACGCTATCATTTAAAAGGAAACCATTTTGAAGATATTTGAATTAAACCGATGTTAGGGTGCCATCTTCCAAGAGCTCCAGCTCTCTTAGGAAGTATTTTTGTATTAAGGTAATTTACGTTAAATGCACATAAAATCAGCTCTAGAATCTGCAGTTTTCTTTTGTGAAAAGAGTTTGTGGACACCCTGTATAGTATTATCGCCGTATATTTAGGATCTTGTTTTTGGTTACTCTTTCCCTGTTTAGGTTAGGTGTTAGATCGGGGTAGCCATTTTCTTTAAGTGTTTTAGCGATATTTTTTTCAGGTCCTCTGGTTTTGAGCATATTGTTTTCGCTCTATCGTACAAGCATTCTGTCACGCCTAAGTTCACGTTTTTCTGGTGATTGGAGTTGTAGTGTAGGTACCTCCTCGTGTGGGCAGGTTTCCTATATACAATTGTGAAAGTGTTGTCATCCCTGTGTACAAGTCCATCCAGGAATGGTAGTTTTTGTACCGACTCCAATTCCATTGTGAATTTTAGAGGGTGCGCGACTATTCAGATGATCTAGGAATTCATCCAGCTTATGCTTGACGTGTTGCTAAACTACGATGGTATCGTCCACGTATCGAAGCCACATCCTTGGTTTTCCGTGAACTCGGGTATGGGTGATAGTGGGGAACCCTTCGATCATAGTACTATATGATCGAAAGGGGAACCCATCGCCACCCCAAACTCTTGTTGGTAGACTTTGTCTTCTACTTGGAAATATGTAGTTCTAATGCACATTGTCAGAAGTTCCATTTTTGTGTTTACCGAGATTTGCGTGGGTCCGTCTAACGTTTCATCCTTTTCCATTGCGTTTACCGATATTTGCGTTCGTTCGTCTAACGTTTCATCCTTCCAAAAGATGATTCACCGGCAACTCAATGGGATTGGCGTCGGTATAAAGTTGATGTTTTGCGATTGGGGTGTAATAAAGCGATATGAATTTATAGAAAACCTAGCAGACTAAAGAGCACCACATTATTTGGCCTGTCTAGATAAGGGTACTGTGCACAGTACAAACACCTACTTAGTAGGCAACTCAAACATAAGGGAACAAATCGCTTATTCCAAGTTCAATTGGAAATCTCCGACATTCATCAAAGTTCTACCCTAATTACTCTTATGCGCCTTTTAACACCATTGCTCTTATTTAACACTCAATAAATTAGAATTTGTAACGTTACATTAAGCATTGATTTTAATAAATCAAAAGAAAGATTAAAAAACAAACAACATCCTAAGATTTGGCAACCACATCAAAAGCAATTAATTATGCCCGCACTGCTTCCGTTTTCCAATTTTAGTTAATATGTATTGGTTTGGTAAATAGAAACTAGTCATACCAATTGAAGATCTAGTCTAATCTAACCAAAATAGTTTTTTGTTAATAATTGTAATTGTTATTGTACTGTGGAAATGCAATGTAGTACGTTTAATATAGTTTTTAATTTGACCATATATATTAGATTATTATAGTACTGAGGTATCGTAATATATAATTGGTAAAGCTTAACTTCAAGGTCACAATTACAATTATTAACAAAAAAACTATTACTTTGTTAGATTTGACTAGATCTATAATTGGTATGACAATTTTCTATTTATTTTTTATCAATCTCAAATTAAAGTTTTTCTCAACTTTACATTTATATCATTATTTGATTAAATATTGTTAAATTTGCTCTTTGATTATGACATTTTTCACTGTTAGTCTTGAACCGTTAGAGGGTATTCTGATTTGTCATCTTCAAGGCAGTTTAATAATATTTAATTTATTAAGAATCTAGTTATTTGTGGAGTTGATCGGCCTATTTCCACAGTTTATGATTTTTGAGCGCGACGTTTCGGAAGCGGTCTCTGCTTCCGTTATCAGGCTTAGTTCTGAGAAGGAATGTTTTCGCACTTGAGTCGAATTCATATATAATTTTTTCCCAAGCACTTGACTACTCTTAGATTCGAACCTGGTACCTTTCATTTACTAGTCTGACACCTTTGCCACTGAGCCACTGAGTAATCCAATATATATTTTTTAGAACTTATATACATATTAAACTTTTTCGTGGTTGCGCAGAAGTTTATTGCGCATGTTGCGCCGTAACCTCTTGCGCAGGTGTATTGCGCTTAAGCTCTTCGCGCATTATTGGAATCGATATGGGTTTCATTTCTACACTAGCTTGGCTTATTGGATTTTCTATGTTCCTGCGTTCGCACTTTGAGTGGTCTGCTGCTCTCTCCTATGTATGCCATGCCGAATTCGCATGGTAGGTTGTATACACAATTCTTGGAATTCTGATCTTCATTGTATGGTTTGGTTTTGGTTAGTATTCCCCTGAGCGTTCTGGTCGATTTGAAGGCAGTGCGTATCTTGTATTTGCTGCAAATACAAGATAAGCATTTTGATTATGTACAATAATGGTGAAAGTTTATATTTTCATAAAACGCTATCATAATTTTAATAACTATCAATTAACAAAGTAATTAAAGGTTAATGAAAAATATCTAATTTTATTTGAGAGTGTACAAATTTCAGAAAGAACCCTTTGTTAAGGAACGCGGATACTTATGTCAGCAAAAACAAAATAATTAAAACGGACAAATTAGCAACGCCGTACCTGACCGTGAACTCGATCTTTGGAGTTCACGTAAATTTTAACAGAATGTAAAACAACATTTGCAGTTGCAATTACTATAAATAAAAAAACGTTACAGTTATGCTATAGGGAATTACTCCAAACTTTAACGACTGACCCTTGTAAGTTTCATAATATAACCTCATTTAACTACGTTCTAATTATAGATGTAAATTCACGCAAGTGCGAAAATATAATCGAAACGCCGGCAATAAATAATACAGGGTCCGCCAGTGAAGCGGGAAATTTTGAAGTACCCAATTTTTATCAGAAAATGTTTGTTATCAAAACTTTTTTACAGGTTTGAGTAGAGGAAAGTATACCATTTTATGTCTTAAAAATAATTCCGCTCAAGTGAGAGCCATTTTTTTAATATAATCTAGATTGGGAATTTTCCATTACCCGGCGGAGCAGGACAGGTTAAATTCACTCAATTTCTTGTGTAATGTTTATTGATAATTCTGGTAAGGTTTGTGGTCTATTACTATATACCCTGTTCTTCAGAAATCCCCAAAGGAAAAAATCACATGCTGAAAGATCAAGGAATTTTGCGGGCTGCGAAATGTCACCATGTTTGAAAAGGAGTCAGCCCGGGAAAAGTTCCTTTAAATCAGTCAGAGGCACGCGAGCAGTATGACTTGTAGCACCGTCCTGCTGAAAAAAATTGATGTCCGGAAACCTAGTTCTGATCATGTGTGTAACGGTTTGCCGTTGTGGTGTTTCCTCTATCGTCTTGGAAAAAATATGGCCCAATAATACTAGATGATAAATATGTACACCACACTGTAAGTTTCGGACTATGTAATGGCTTTTGGTGTATCTCTCCTGGGTTTTCGTCATTCCAATACCGACTATTCTGCTTGTTTACATATCCGTTTAAATGGAAATGTGCTTCATCTGACATAAACATGTGCTGAATAAAGTTTCCATAATCATGTACACGTCGCAATATTTCTTCGCTGAAAATCTTAAGAGCAAGTATATCACTATCTTTCAACTCTTGGACGACTTCAATTTTGTAAGCGTGGAAAGATGTCTTTATGTAAAATTCGTCGTGTTAATGCTATTCGCACTTTATCAATGTCCTCCGTTCTTACAGACTTTATTGCCCCTTTATTTCAAGTTTAATGTGGAGCCAGTTTCTTCAAACTTTCTTACCCACTGTGTAATTGCATGAGCGGACTGCACACTTCCATGTCGTGGAACATTAAAATTATTACAAAACAATCGTTGTACCGAAGTCACACTCACCTCAACACGCCTGACCACCTCTACATGTTACTGTTTAAATGTTACCAACTGTCAAACAATAATCAAGTCATGGAGACATAGACTTTTGGCAAAAAAAAATTGGGCGCAGAATCTCTGAAGAGCGGGGTGTACAGTAATATACCGGAATTAGCATCGAACATCAAACAAGAAATTGAGCGAATACAACCTGTCCTGCTCCGTAGAATAACCGAAAATTTTCAATCTAAGTTAGAAGAGTGTTTACAAAGATATGGTTCGCATTCGATCTGAATTATTTTTAAGACATAAAGTGGCATACTTTCCTCTAATCAAACCTGCAAAAAAAAGTTTCGAAAATAAACATTTTCTGAAAAAATGTCCCGCTTCACTGGCGGACCCTGTACAATAAAAAATTTTTCAAAATTAACGGCTTAAATGTCGTGCAAAATAAAGCAATCAACAGCGTTATGCCAAGCCTTACTTGGCCTACACACAATAGCAGATAATTATTTTCAACAAAACCATAAATGTACTTGGGAGACGCAGAATGTTATCTTCTCGCTACCACAGATCAACTTTTACTGTTAAGAAAAAACGCCGCATCCCCCTACGCTTTAATTTTGAATGAGGCGATATTTAATTATTAACCAACGAGAAAAACCAAAATAAAAACGCTAATATAACAAATTGCATGAGAAACTTCACGTAACTATAGGTGACCGGGTGCAAAAAGAAGTCTGATTGTAATCCATTTCAATTCGCAATGAAACCGAGTACTATTTTTAATTAGATTAAACTTTCAAGCAGCAGCCACAGTTGGCCAAATAAAGTTTTATATACAAATGGACAAATCGATCATCAATTAACATGGTTTATTTTGCCTTACACAATTTTGCTAAGAAAATGCGCCAGAAAACTGCATCCTATATTTACTTCAAGATAATCATCCTAATAAAAATGATAACTGGAAAGCTAACAAGCATCGGCGATTTTAAAGCTTCAATAATTAAACAACTTTCCACCAAATTTTACCTTATAATACGCGGTAAACGGTTGCATATATATATATATATATATATATATATATATATATATATATATATATATATATATATATATATATATAACAAAGTCGCAATATCGTGTTAGTTACACCATTTATAACTCAAGAACGGCTGGACTAAATTTCATGATTTTTGATTTGTTTTCGGCCGGAATAGCAGAACAACTATTATAGAAAAGAAAAAAATTAAAGATTAAACCAATGCACATGAATAACTGTAATTGTTATCTATATATAAATCAAAGTATAAATGTATATAATTAAAAAAGGCATAATGGTACGCTTTAACTTTAATTTTAGCTTTTGGTATGTTTAGGTTTCATGCTGTGTTTTTCCTAGCCTTCAAGTCAATGCTTTACCAACTATATGTTGAATTACCACAGCACTATAATTTAACGTATGTAGTGGAAATTAAAATTAAAAATTATATAAAACGTACTACATTGTGTTTTCAGTGTTAAATAACACTTGCATTTATTAACATTTATTACTTTGTTAGATTAGACTGGGTTATTTTAATAGATGTCAAGCTTCTATTTGTGAATGCTGTTATCAATTTCAAATTAAAGCTTTTCAAAACTTTACACTTACATCATAACTTGATTAAATTCTGTTAAATTTGTTCTTTGGGTATGACATTTTTACTGTTAGCCTTCGACCGTTAGAGAGTGTTCTGATTTGTCATATTCAAGGCAGTTTAACAATATTTAATTCATTAATGATGTAGTTATTATTTTCTAAAATTGTATTCCATACTTGGCTTTATACGTTTATAAAACTGTTATATTAATAGCAGGCTTACGTTTGCGTTTTCAATTTTCCAAATTTCGCAAAATTAATATTAATTTTAAACAATTTTGAAAGATAATTTTACTACTGACTACTGTAAGTGTTACCAAAACGTTTAGATTAAATATAAAAATACACCATAAAACCTCAAAAAAAATAAGTATTTTAAATATATGTAATAGTGAAAGTGTAAATTTTCATACTCATTTATCGTTTCCCGCAAAAAAACTAAATGGACGAAATAAAAATTGCCAAATATTATGTTACCGCGCAGGTTTATGTTAAAGTTAAAATTAATTGGATGTTCTCTATAACTTCTAAATTACTCTACAATTCAAAAGAAATTCAAAATTTCCCAGTCGTTTGGGTTTACCAAGATGGTGGATTTTTGTACAGGTAAGATAGGGCACATTTTTGTCCTCCTCAATGACGATTAACCAAGAATGACCTATTTGTTTATCATTGTATATGTCCCAACATAATGGACAACATTTTATTCTGACGATTGTTTACTGATTATTATTGCAGTATTTTTTCGAAGGTTTAGATAAGTGCAACGTTATTATTTGTTGTTTATAGTAATAATAAGTATATAACTTAAATTTTATAGTTAAAGCCAAACAAAGTGGCGTCACGTTATCAGAGTTTGATGACGTTTACATTTAGAGTATTGCCAGATTGATCAGGAAATATTTAATTTCCCAGCAAATAATATTTCTTATTCAACCAACTGAATTGTTGATTTCATAAATAACGACACATATTTGTAAATGATGTTTTCACATTTTTTCGATAAGTAAATAAATAAACTCGTAACTAATTAAATGATTTATTAACAGATAGGTAAGCTATTTTAAAAGTTTCACTAAAAAGCGTCAAAACCTGATTCATTTTCTAAATCTGATTCGTTATTAGTGTAACGACACTTTCAAATTTTATAATCAGAGGACAGACTTCTGGGCGCTCACATTTTCCACATATCAGGAGTAACCAGTAATGTCTCGTGCCACATATTCAGGCAGTCATTCTCACTGTTACCATCCCTACCAGCATGCCTATTCTAATAATTTTTGCCATTCCCCAAATTAATTCAATAGGGTAGAATATGCAATGGTAAGAAGGAAGACGTAAGACTTTGTGTCCATACTGTTCTGCCAGCTCGTCCACCACACACTTATTGGGTGGTTTGTTTCTAAAACAGGGTTGTGCGTAATAATTACTGTAAACACTGTTTATTTATGTCCTTACTGAGAGACAATATGCAAAAGTTCGGTTTTAAACATCATATTTGTATAGGGGATGTTTTTATTTATCAATCACTCCATAACAGCACTTTTTTTTCTATGCAGTGGTAGGCGTTTTCTCCAATAACATGCTGTGATAAGATGCATTATCCAGTATAATCAGTAGGTCTTGCAACAACTGATATTCGAACCATTTCAACAAGTTTTCCTGGTTCATTTCCCATGATAATCGCTAAGTTTACCTTTTGAACACAATATTGCTTCATAAACCCCAATAAATCAATTTTCGCTCCCTGCAGGAAGGGAGGTGATTTTGTGTAAATTTTAGTTTAAAAACTTATTTGTATTATAGTACAACCTTTTGCCATCTGTTTTAGTAGTTTTAACACTCTTTAGATTTTTATTTTGCCACGAACGACCGATAGTTCCATTTTGAAATATTCAGGTCTCATCAAGGAATACAAACTGGTAGAGAGCATCATCCTTAGCTTGTTTATTATATGATCTCAGGAATTCCACTCTTTTCAAAGCCACATTCGGTAGTTCCATGAATCCACGTCGTGGATTATCCTTTATCCATTTAAATCCAAATTATTTTGGCAATCTTCCCAAAGAAGTGGTACTGCCATTGAATAATTCCCTATCTTAGTTGGGACCACAGGGATTGAATGGTTATGTGTTGTTCTAAAACCATACAGGATAAAACGTGTTTATTATATTAATATCTTTAATGATAAATATAATAAATTCAATTTTATAAAAGACAATTGTAAAATGTACATTAACCGTTATTACTTACTTCTTTAGTACATATTATAAATAGTATCACTAATACCGCTTGTATTTAATGTTGCTGTGTTAGTAACTCGCTTAGAATAGCAGCGATCTTTCTTTGGCGACTTTAACTTCTCATTGCTTGAGAGATTCTGCTTACTGTCCTTAAACTGACGTTTAGAGCAGCAGCTACACGTCACAAATACTGTTCAGCAATTATTTTATGTATTATCAAATTTTACTCTGGACAGCATTTCAGGGCAACAGACAATTATCCCTTTCTTGCTCGCATGAAATGATGCACGTATTCTTATCGACTATCCATTTGCTTACCTCTCGGACAGCATTTCAGGGCAACAGAGACCAGTATTATCCCTTTCTTGCTCGCATGAAATGATGCCACGAATTCTTCGCATCGACTATCCATTTGCTTGGGATTTTGGCAACCGAAGAATGAAAATACAGATCTCACTATTACAAATTGTTGATGACAAAAATCTATCAAATATGCCTGTTAGAATAATACCGAGCTGGTAGCGTAGTGGTGACACGACCTGCTTAGGATTCGGTAGGTAATGGGTTCCTGTACCGTGTACCTTGTATGAGGTTTTTCAGGGGGTTTTGGTCATACACATGTAGCGACATGGTCACTGCGTATATGCACACCATTTGCGGTTACTTAGGCGAATGCTGGGGTAGTATTTTCCCCCTCAGAACCTTAACTCGGTTCCTTCCGATCCTATCCTGACCAAACCCATCTTTAATCCCACCATGCATATATACCTAATGCTTGTATGTATGCTGGGAATCCATCTCAGAAAGCTCAAGCAGCCCGCCCTCCCCATTGGGGAGGGAATGAATACGTGCCCTTTTCCTTTTCCTTCCCGTCAGAATAATGTCATCCGTAACCTTAAAATATCGATGAGTCGATGAATAAAATACGGAAACACAGCACCATCTCTGACAGTGACTAGGTTTACGTCGTTACTTGATGGCCTGTTGGTTAAAATTTTATCACAAAATTTTACATCGAGAGGCGTCTAAACCCAACAAAAACAAGCTTGTACACATACATTATTTTATCTCAAAAGTATTATATTAATAGCATTACCTTTAGAGTTGTTTTTCTTACAAATTTTATTATACAATTTGTGACGAAAACGTAACCACATAAGACATGCGTCATTGTTGACGTGCGCGACACTTTGTTTGGCTTTAACTATAGCAAAATGGACTATTTAAGTCTTAACCTCACCTTAATGGGTAAGCAAACAAACCATAGACGTAACATTAATTATTTGCAAGACCCTTAATAAGCAAAATTTTATCTGAAGCACAAATGCTGTTTCACATTTTACTACAACTTTTTAATAAAAAATAAGTACATGATATACGAGTTATTTTTAATTGTTTATTTTTTGGTTACTTTGGCGTTATTAATAACCATAATCCATCCAGAACTGTACGCAAACGTCGCTGCCAAATAGCTGTGTTATGTTGGAGCAAAACAATTCCTTATAAAACGATAAAGAATGCTGGGTCTATTCTTAGTTAATCGTCATTAATCCTCCTAATTTGTAATCCTGTCTTTGCGGAATCGATTGATTTGGCAACGTTGGTGTTTGGTATAACTTGTAGCAGCTTTCCGGGTGCGTGTGGATGTTTTGTTTCAACAACCCACGTTAATTTTAAATATCGTATATATGTATTTTACAAATATTGTTATTAATTAAAAATGAATTCTGCAATGCTAATTTTACTGAAATATCCCTCTTTACTACCTAAAAATTCTCAACTAACGGAATTTTACGGATTCTTAAACATACATGTGTGTATAAACCTAACCTCACACTTTGATAATTAATAATTTTAGGGTATTGATTATGAAATTAATCTACAACACATAAACAATAAACCTTCATTACATATTACTCAAAATTTAGAAAAATTTAAGCAAGAAATTGCCGTATTATGTGAACGAACCACTGATACTTTAGAATTTTTAGATTTATTACACGAAACTATACACTCCCACACAACACGTCCAATTCCTAAAAATTTAAGCGATTTATTTAGACGTGTTATAAACGAATACATTGAATTCCGTGAATTTTATATTAACCTTAAAAACTGTACAATTTCTGCAGATTTATCTGAAATTGTAATTGAAGTAGTAGACGAATGCAACCGTACACATAAACTTACAATAACAGTTGATTACAATAACGGTGGAATTTTTAAAATATTGCGGCATGAATTGCCGGAGAAAGAAGATTTTATGTTACCTAATACTTCATTAAATTTGTTGTACGAAAAGTTTTTAAAAGCTATTGGAGAATTACAAGAATATTTTAATTTAATGGATAGTTTCGATTCTTCATGTTGGATTTTAGATCCGGAAAATCCATTGCCTAAAGACTGCTATCGTCGTATTGGATTTGGTATGTAGTGCATTAGTAACATTTACTTATAATGATATAAATAAAGATGAAAATATTTCTATGGTAATTACGATCAACCCCTGGAAATGTAGTACTATTCCAAGTTTACAGTTTTTGGGATCTGAGAAATTAGTAAATAATTTTAGGCTTAAAGTTTCGAACAATCTAGAAAATTGGGATATCAAATCAAACACATTTGATGAAATGTTACGATTGTTAGGTATGTGTTTTGGTAAGATTGATTTGTGCACATATGTATTGTTTCAGAAATTAGCAGCTTTCCTTCAAAACCGGAACTTGATGAGGATGATGTCGTTCTTTATAATGTCGGTGATTGTTGTATTTGTTTCTCATTACGTTTAAACGAGAAATTACCTGAAATAATTTGTGAGAATTCTTCTTGTGAGCAGTTTTTTCATGCCGAATGTTTATATCAGGTACTTCTGTATGTATTTGTGAAAACAATGTGTCAACATTGTACCGGGTGGCCAACTAAAACGGCCGTCGGCCATATCTCAGGAATGGATTATAGCACATGTTCGGGAAAAAATTTTTTAGAACGAAAGTGACCTTGAGAAACGCCTGGAAATTATTTTCAGAATTGTAGGTCCACCGCTAGAGGGCGTATTTGACAGTTAAAATTTTAAAAAGCAAAATTTTTCAAAATTTACTCAATTAAGGGGCATATTAAATATTATAATCAGATTCCTCGACAAATTCTGCATATTTTTTATTTGACAAGTTTTAGTCTATCTCTTCAAATAAGGGGTGGGGGAGAGTGGGAACCTTGTTACGAAATTCAGGTTCTACTTGACCGATTTCAATAAACTTGATGTTGTTTAAAAGAGCTTTTGTTAAACAATAGAAAATTTGTAAATTTGAAGCAATCTGATTAATAACATAAATGCTAGGGGCGCTGTTTAATATTTTTTTAATATTGTGTTTTCTCTTTACAATTTTAAATGAAAGCATAAAAATTTAAGTAGGTCTTTAAAAAGTAGACTAAATTAGTAATAAAACAGTGAAAACTGCAAGTCGATATCTTTTTCCTATCCTAACATTTTTTTAATTATATAAGAATGTTATATTTGTTTTCAAGCGATGTGTTAGTAGATCAAAAGCATAAAATATCAATAAAAACCGATATTTGCCCAGCAACAACAAATACAGTTTAAAATATGAATTACGATTTACTGATGACAACAAAATTAGTAAAGAGGGCCATGTAAGATATAAAATAAATTCCCTGTTGAAAACAAGCAAGCTATGATTTTCACGCATGTCAAAAATTATTCATCGTGTTGCATTTAATAGACTTTCTTTATCTTTTCGTACCAAAATGATTTTTACAAATGAAGAAGCATTTGATATGTTGGCAGTTTATTTTGAATGTATGAGAAATGCAACCATTGCTGCTAGAGTGTATGCACTACAGTACTCAGACGGCATCACAGCAGAAGAGTTTTTCTCAGACTCGCACACCGTGTGCGTACTACTGGAAATGTGAATCTTCCTGTGTACCGAAGACAACGCAGAGGTAGAACAGAGGAAAATGTTATTGATGTTTTAGCTTATGTAAATGTTAACCCTCATTCAAGCACCAGAGCTATAGCTAGAGACTTGGGTATATGTCGAACCACCATCCAAAATATTTTAAGAGAACGCAGGTGACTACTTATTTATTAATGCATGTTTTATTCGGTATTATAATGATAAAAATGTTTTAATCTTTTTCGTTTGTCGTTGTATGTTTCTCATTTTTATCATACCGAAAATGTCATTACATCAAAGTTAACTTGTGACAGCATGACTAATGTATTTGCCGCCGTTTTATGTCAAGTTTCAGTAAAACACCAAATTATTTAATGAAATTGTCTTATGCTATGTGAATAGATTTTAACTAACAACATGATGATTAAGTGAGGCAAAGTAAAGTAAAAAGGTACCAACAATAAAAAATAATGAGAGGCCGGGCGAAAACAATTCGTAATAACATTACGAGAGTTAATGCATTTAAAGTCCTTTTTCGTTTACTAACAACGAAGGACTTCAATGTGTCTTATTAATCTGATTACTTTATAATATATACTATTTTAGATTGCTCCCATATCACATGGTCCTACACCATAGTTTGAATGCTCAAGATTTCGATACCAGGTTGGACTTTTGCAACTGGCTCTTAAATATAATACACGACGATCCTGAAATACTTTCACGAATTATTTGGACAGATGAGGCTACTTTTCATAGTGATGGTAGTGTAAATCAACATAATATGCACTACTGGTCTGAAACGAATCCCCACTGGATTCAGGAGGTCCAACATCACGGTCGTTGGTCTGTAAATGTGTGGTGCGGGATTCTAGGTGGAGAAATAATTGGCCCTGTTAATGGAGATTTTTTAAGCAACGAATTGCCACTTCTTTTAGATGATGTACCCTTGGCCATTCGTCGCGACATGCTCTTGCAACATGATGGGTGCCCAGCGCATTATTCTAGAGATGTTCGGAATTTCTTAGATCAATCGTACCCTGAAAGGTGGATAGGACGTGGAAGTTTATTTGTTTGGCCACCAAGGTCTCCAGACCTAACTTGTTTAGATTTTTATTTGTGGAGGCGAATAAAAGATCTCGTTTATGCCGATAGACCCACAACAAGAGCTGACATGATTGAAAGAATACGACAGACAATATGAAGTATTTCAAGGGCAGAAATTGAAACTGCTGTTCTCTCCACCCGTCAGCGATTGTTTTCATGCATTGAAAATGATGGACGACATTTCGAACATCTAGGGCGACACTAATTACGTAGTTATTTATTTAAGGTTTTAATTGTTAGATTTATCACATTGTTTTTTTATAATTTGTTCTCATTGTTAGTAACGACAGCATTACATTTAGGTAATCTAGCGGCAACCATAACATTAGTATGATAACAGTTTAAATTACTGCAGACCAATGTAAGATCTTTTCATCCAGGCTAAATTGAATAATTTCCGTTAACGCGAACTAGCCTACTAGACGTTGGAAGAACAATTCCCGCCATTTACCTGTTTCTTACGATATCTCAGGATAGGAAAAAGATGTCGACTTGCAGTTTTCACTGTTTTATTACTAATTTAGTCTACTTTTTAAAGACCTGCTTAAATTTTTATGCTTCCATTTAAAATTGTAAAAAGAAAACACAATATTAAAAAAATATTAAACAGCGCCCTCTAGCATTTATGTTATTAATCAGATTGCTTCAAATTTACAAATTTTCTATTGTTTAACAAAAGCTCTTTCAAACAACATCAAGTTTATTAAAATCGGTCAAGCAGAACCTGAATTAAAGGCGTTTTTTCGTAACAAGGTTCCCACTCTCCCCCACCCCTTATTTGAAGAGATAGACTAAAACTTGTCAAATAAAAAATATGCAGAATTTGTCGAGGAATCTGATTATAATATTTAATATGCCCCTTAATTGAGTAAATTTTGAAAAATTTTACTTTTTAAAATTTTAACTGTCAAATACGCCCTCTAGCGGTGGACCTACAATTCTGAAAATAATTTCCAGGCGTTTCTCGAGGCCACTTTCGTTATAAAATTTTTTTCCCGAACCTGTGCTATAATCCATTCCTGAGATATGGCCGACGGACGTTCTTAGTTGGCCACCCGGTACAAATTACAAAAAAAAATATTTCTGTAAAGACTGCCGATTTCACTATTTTTATAAATTTTGTACATTAATATTTGGGTCTAAAAAATAAGACTCAATCAATTGTTGAAATTGAAGTAATGAAAAATGTAATGGTAAATAACTTGTCGAGATTGATACAATCTAGAATACTGATCCCACAGTCAACTTAAAACCTTTCATACGTTTTAATAGCTTGAAGGAATTGTTATGGAATGAAGATCCGTGGTCAACCTTGTGTTTAACTGTTTGTTTACTTTTAAACTCTAATGTCTTAATGTCACATCCACATTTTATTTCAAAGGTGTGTCCAAAATTTTGAAAAAAAAATGATAAAGTTAATTATAATACCAACAGTCGTTTTGCAACAACCTTCTAGCACTAATGCCACAATCAGTTTTAAACAATAAATTTATTCTTATTTAGACACTACCAAAAGATTGCTCTATCTCACACTCGAAAATTGTGGCTTAGTTTATAATTCCACAGTGAACACAAAAATGGACGAGACGAAAGTGGTCTCATTTCATTGAAACCGACCTTCTCTGAAATATTTCAAGTCGATCTATTGCCACCCTTGCTATTTAAATTTGGCACAATCGAGTGAGTTTTCATTTGCTCACCGCATGTACAATATCAATTTCGAATTGAGTACTGCTTGCAGCTTGAAAGTTGTACAAGATTTTCTCACATTCCATCTACCGTTTGATTTATGAAGGTTTTTTTCAGTTCATTGTTTAACTTTCCCGCATTATATTATGTCCTTCTATATCTGTTTTCTCCTCTACTCTTTTATATTTTCTGGGTCCTTACAAAAAGTACACAGCCCATTTTTCCATCTGGACTTTTCCAAGTTATTGTTACGTGCCATATTCCCAATAGAAGTCGCGTAGGTTTATTAGGGTAAGCGAGTTGCCGACTGAACTCGCGTAAGACGGTCGTGGTTCTTAGTAAGATGTCGAGAATCTGAAAAATTTTATAGTTGTCATAAGGCTTCACTACGATCGAAATTTTTGGATAAAACTTCCTTGAGCCAGATGTTAAGAATTTTGAATCTCAGCAAGATAAATGCCCACTTACAAGTAAACTTATCCTAGTGTCAGTGACCTATTTGGCTGAAACTTGGCAGATTTTTAATACTCACAAAAATAATCGACACGTTTTTTTTTTTCAAAGAACCAACAAAATGATATAAGAATGTGCCAGCTCTTGCAATAATATAAAATTTCTTAAACCTTTGTATTCAAGGGTTTTTGTGATCACTTATTACAAATCTGAGGTCAGATTTACAACATTCAAAATGGCGGACTTAAGTTTTCAAAAGGGCTTTGATTTCAGTAAAACTATCTTTTTTTGAGGTTGCTGATTGTGAATTTGAGGTTAGATTTACAATAATCAAAATGGCGGACGGTTTTTTTAAAATTTGGGTTGACTAAAAGTATCTGGGAGGGGGTGGGGGGGTGGTTGATATTGACAAAATTCAAAATTTTCGAACAGAGATTGATTCTTGGAATAGTCCAAACTGTGGTACATTCGATGAAGTTGTACGGGAACAAAAACATGGCCAAATTTTGACTATACCCTCAGGTACGATAGGCATGTCTAACCACTGGATGTGTTTTTCTTCAGACCGTGGAAGAATTTTATCCGACACTTCTCGGACAATCTAAATTAATTTAGTAATACCATTTACAACGGAATTCCCATTATGTGAGCTCGTCTTAATTATATTTCGAGCTATCCTAGGTCCACGTATGAGTAAAACGAATTTAAATCGTAACTCCTTATCAGTAAATACTTTTGCAACACTAAACATTAAAGTATATGAACTGTAAACTTTGTAAATTAACATCTAGGATGAATCCTCTGAAAATAAATTACTTTGATATAAATATTCACTTCAATAAAGCAATAAAAAAATATGCTAGACATACTTAGTACATATACCTATTTGAAAAAATAATGCGTCAGGTGATTCACATAAACTGCAAAAGGTGCTTTATTAAAACTAACATACCTTTTAGCTAACTATCCTAAATGCTATACAATGTACATAAACAATTTTGGATGAATACAAAATCCAATTATAGAATATATTACATAGCTGTATAATCATATCAAAATGGGCGTCTATATTCAGCCACTACTAAAAAAAAAAAACAATTACCAAAATCATAATTCTTACAATATTCGTTATATTCCGATCTGAGACACTATATTCCTCTGTTAGCACTTTACTTACACTTCCAAATTGTCCAAAGCATCTAAAACAGCTGCTCTAACCGCGCTTGCTTTGCGTATACGACTCCCCTTTTACCGAATACTCCCTAACTCCTTCGTAACTCGATATATAATCATTACCTCTGATCGATATTTGGTTTGAGTATCTACAAAGTCTTCCACTTGTAAAAGTTTATTTCACTAAATATTTTCAGCACAATTTGCTTAATGCAGTTTATTCTACATAGGCAGTCCGTACTACAACCCAATCATGGGTTAAAATTTAAGTTTTCCTTCTCCTTTTATTTACGAAATTTGAAACCTTTACGTATGTTAATTATCTTTTGCGATACACTTAGTACTTTTGTAGGAACAGTCTCTTTAACAAAACTGTCGTAGACATATTTGCATAAATTGAAGTTTTAAAACAATTCCGTCCTCAACTAATTTTTTTTTGAACTTGACACTCACACCGGTATATGTAACTCGAAATTGAGCTACTGCGATATATTATAACAGTTCGCGGCGAATCACAATAATCGTTTTGTTCGAAATTCTGTAGATAGGTTCACGTTTTAAAATTTTATGAAGACTAGATAAATATTTATTTCGATGCCATCATAAGGGATGACGTTTTTTTACTCAAAATTTGAATCTGGCTAATAATAAAATGTACAAGATACGCTAGGCTTTAGCTCATGACGTATGTGTGCTATTAACACGAAAAAACAAGTTGTTGCATTCTTTTAACTTTTCTGTTTTAACAAAAGACCATAATTTTACTCATAAAACAAAGATTATTTCATATGTAAATAAGCCCTATCTGCAAAGGATTGTTTTGTAATATTTTTAAATTCGATACCATCGATTAAATGCTTTTAAACCGTGAAAACCATAACATACAACGGCATAAAACGCCAAAGATAAAATACCAAAAGAAATGTATGTATGTATGCTGGGAATCCATGATTGTGGCTGAAGGAGCTCGAGCAGGCCCTCCCCCTTGGGGAGGGAATGAAATACGTGGCCTTTTCCTTTTTTTTCCCACATATGCAGATAAATGTAGCCCCTTCACAGCAACATGGAGAACACCAGTTATGAGAAATTAACATTAATGTGAATAACGTTACAAAATGGGGGGGGGGGGATGTAGCCTTTCAACTTCAATGCAATAAACAAGAAAAATGTAAAATTTCAATGCTTAAAATCTCACCAGTAATTGGTTGAATTCTAAGAATCCATAAATGTGGCAGAAGAACTAGAAAAGCTCAGAGTAGAAATTGAATTATTTTGACTTCCTGCTTCTGCATTTCAGTTGTGTTGATTTTATTAAGAATTGTTCAATTTAAATGCACATTATCTGTTAAAAAATTACACTAATTTTTGAACTGGTGCTCTACCTCTACGGTACACGTTGACAAGCCACTACTGATGCAAATTCAAGTTATATAACTAAGAACAATAACAAACAATAATATTTATCAACATATTTTAATAAGTAATGAATGTGTAATTTAAATTAAAGCTTGAGCTTAATAAAGTTGACCACAGTAGTGTTGTATTTAGCACTGAGAGGACGCAGGTGGGTCGTTACGATTCAGATGCATTCAATCTTATATTTTATTGTCATTGTTATGTGTTAGCGGGAAAGCTAAACAATTTTTTATAGCATCGTGTTACACTATAGTAGTAGAACTAAGGTCAAGCTATAGAAACGGTAAAAATACCTGAACGTAAAATTGATAATAATCTGTATTTGAATAGTAGGGTTAGTAATAAACAGGTTTATACTGCAGCCAGGTTGAACTTGTTAACAGATTATGGCAAAAGAATTGGACGATGTCATATATGTTAACACCTTTCTGATTCTTTATGCACGAATCTCTTACTAAATTAACGAGATAACATAACTGAACACTATAGAACAACATTTGTATTGTCGTTACTTAAAACAATAAAACCTTTATCATTACAATACAAAAATAATCAAACAATATAGATAGTTACTTCCGTTGCGTTCTTATAATGTTTAATTTTAGTGGTTGATATCAATTGGCACCAAATCAAAGCAGACCTTCAATGAATTACATGGTGACTGTCCCAACTGTGAAAAGGTAAATTTAAATGCAATTACACATTTTACTAATTAACTTAATTTTAGCACATATCCTGTCCGCTGCCCTAATTTAAAATAGAAAAACTTTGTTATCATCAATATTACACTTAACAACTTTCTGGAAGATCTCTGTATTAAATAGTTCACTTCCACATATTAAAACTTGACTATTATCAACTCGAATTTTACTTAAGTACTTTTCTATGTTATCTGAAGAAAATCGAAATAAATTTATACATTCATTATATTTGGAAGTTACATTACACTTTTGTGATATGAAAATTTCATAACTGAAATTCCAATATGAAGACAGCTGATATAATTCGTCTCGTAGTAAAATATCTTGCTCACATCTACAGCATAAAAATAAATGTAAAAATGTTTCACAATCTTCGTTTTGAAGTATTTTATGTATTATTGCGTATAATGGGGCAACTCCAACTCCTTGTGCAATTAGTAATAAGTAATTTAAATTATAATTAATTTCGTATGTACCATACGGACCTCGCCATATTGTATTATCGTTGGGCTTTAAATGTCTAAAATATTTTGACATTAACCCATTATCATATAGTTTAACTAGAATAGTAAAGGTACAGTGATTATTGTGTTCAGATGGTATAGGCGTATAAGCTCTCGTGAAGTAGTTATCATTGCATTGTGCTTTTAGCAGGAAATGTTGTCCTGGTTTACAAACTACACAAGAATTATCACTTGGATTTTCATAACTAAAGGTGTAAAAATATGTATTGTGCGTATGTTGCTTTATTTTAATGAGAGTGAACATTGTGTACGTTGTTGGGAGAATACAAGATTTAACACTGGAAACTTCAAGTTGATTATTTAAGTATTTCTTTAGCTGGTCTTCGTATACATCTAGAATGCATGGATTACATCCAGAATTGCAACAATCTAATTCGTCTGGTTTTACAGGTGGTTCCATTAAATTCTTCTTGCATTTATAGAATCTTCTATTTTGTGTAAATAGTAAGGTTATGTAATATATTTGGAATTATCACCAAAGGTTGGTACCACTAAAATATTTTTATCTACAGTAAGACCTTCTAGAATTGTGGAATACTGGAACAGAAAAACCAAGTACATGAAACGTGTCCTCTAATCTTCCTAAATATAAACCTCCAGAGGTGGGTAACTATTTTGAATAGATCTATTTTAAATACCTATTTAAAATGAAAATGGCATTTTCTATTTTAAATAGTCGATGAAAAACCATTTCCTATTTTATATTTTAAATAATTTGATCTATTTACTATTTAAAATAACTTTTTTTATGACAATACAAGGTCAAAAAAATTGGTAGGTACATAAGCTGGTAATGGAAACACTTTCATCACGAGCGTCAAGACTAAAAAAATGATCATTAGTTGTATTCCATAGAGAAATTAAAAAAATAGTTGTCCCTGTTGTATTCTATCTTTATTCTTTAACGTATAATCACAGTATAAAATTCGTGTTTATACTGTGCTATAATGACTATGAATCTATCTTTCTTAAGTCATTTGCGCTCTATGAATTTCTGAGGTTATAAAATTAAAATTCCTTTTTTTTTTTAAGTTTACATCACAAAACATGCAAGGCGTGTTTTGTGGTTTACTTTTATTCTTAAAAATGTCGCAATCCACGAATCAGGACAATATAAACAGTGAAATCGAAAATCAAAATATACCGTTGATTTTAAATGGAAGGTTTTTTAAAATAAAAACTCGAGATGGAACTGATGGAAGTAATATTGACTTTTGTTATATAGGATATGAAGCAGATGCAACGCATACTAAGGAAACTAACTGTGATAATACTGATAAATCAAGATGACGACATTTTGATTGTTCCTATTAGTGACGTGTTAGAATCAATAAACCAGAGTCACTGTGATGGTAATATATCAAATATGACGGACACATTTTTGCCACACCACCAACGTTGTGTTAGTCACACGTTAAATTTAATAATAACAACTGATATAAAAAATTGGCATGGAAACACACCAAACAACAGAGTTAGCCACGGTGTATTTGCAAAATGTTCTGCAATTTGGAATTTAACTTCATAATCTCCAAAAGCGTGGGAAACATATTTTAAAATTTCTATGAAATCACCTACTTCACCCTGTCCAACTCGTTGGAATTCAACATTTGATTGTTTGCAAAATTTAATGCAAATCAAAGAGAAACTAAATGAGATTTGTGAAGCATTGAATATACCAAAATTTAAAGAGACAAGAGTTACAATTTCTGTCAGAATATATTGAAATTGTTCAACCGTTTGCAGAAGCCTTGGATAACATGCAAGGCTCTAAAAATACTTTTTATGGAGAGCTTATTCCCCAACTTGTACGCATTGAAAAAATTCTAAAATCGTATCAATTACGACAGCTAAAGTATTGTTCATATCTTATCAATATTTTAATAACTAGTTTATACAAAAGATTTGAAGAATACTTTTCATTATCTTCATCTGTAAATGACGCAATATTAGCCACAATTACACATCCCTATTTTAAATTACGATGGGTTTCAAAAGAAAATAGAAATAAATTAAAACAGCTACTATTTAATGAACTGTAAGTTCTTGCATTAGCATTAAAACCTGCAAAATCTGTGAATAATACCAACAAATTGAATGATGAGTATTTTCTATTTGATGAAAATTCTTCAGGTAGCGGTATCTCTGATATTATTGATATAAATAACACTCTAGGACTGCAAGGTCTCCAGTACCTACAAAGCGAAAATACTGATTTACAAATGTTACAGGACTTTCCTGATATAAAGAAATTATTTATTAAATACAACACTACACTGCCATCATCAGCACCAGTTTTCATACGCAGGTATGATTATGTGTGCGAAACGAAGGTGCATGACGTACGATCATTTTGAAAAGCTTTTACTAATAAAAGCAAATAAATAATTTTTTTAATACTATTTTGTATAAAAAACTTATTTGAAATACCTATTTTGTATTATGTATTTTAAATAAAAATATGTAAATTATTTTGTATTTTCTATTTTAAATACTTTTAATAAACGTATTTTATATTTTTTATCTTAAATACATTTTATTATCTATTTTACCCACCTCTGTAAACCTCATTCTCGGTGTGAAGATCCATGAATGTACTTTATGTCTAAATGGCGTAAAAATAATACGTACACTTTTGTTTAATTAAATGCAACCCACGTTAAACATCCCGGATTGTGTTAACTGTTTTTCTTTTCCTTAAGGTATGATTCCGAAAGCGGTAGACCGCAGGCGACAGTATTGGTTTCTATATATTTATATGAAATGAATTCGATGCACGGCGCCACTGTCGCTTGCGGCAGCAGTCAGGTACTACAGCGCACCGCAGTAGCGGTCACGAACCACTAGTGTCGCCGACTGCATGGAGTAAATATGCATTTTATGTAATTAAAAAATGAGTTTTTCGGACGCGTACGAAGAAAAGAATTAATAATCTTTCGGCTAAACATTCAGCTATTTATGACCCAGGCCACGCTGATTATCGAAATGTCGTGGCATATATGTGTGTATGATATATATATATATATATATATATATATATATATATATATATATATATATATATATATATATATATATATATATATATATATATATATATATATATATATGGTGTAAATATGCATTTTATGTAATTAAAAATGAGTTTTTCGGACGCGTACCAAGAAAAGAATTAATAATCTTTCGGCTAAACATTCAGCTATTTATGACCCAGGCCACGCTGATTATCGAAATGTCGTGGCATATATATATATATATATATATATATATATATATATATATATATATATATATCCGCTATACATCTGACGTCCATACATTGCAAATTTTCTATACATCGGACGTCCATGTGATATACAACGTCCGGTATACGGACGTCGAATGGAATTCTTAATAATTTTTTTGGGCTATGTTTTGCACTACCAGCACAATATCAAAATTTAGTATGGACGCCTAATGGATGCAAAATAAAAATTTGTATATTATTTAAGTTCGCGAAACAATCTCGAGGTGGCGCTAAATTCGATGTGTGTATATCTTAAATATACATCAACTTTCATGCCATGAGAAATATGACGTCCGGAGATTTGGCTACATCGCAAACCGGTTGTAGTCGTTTCGTGCTCTTGATTTAATAGACGCTGTATTTCATTTACGCACCATAGGGCGTCCGTATATTAAATTATAATACATAAATATCCATGTATTTTATTTTCATAGTTTTAAGTTTATGGTAATACTTATTAATCATCAACAATAAGAAAACAGATCACAACAATGACTGTTTAGCAATCAAAGTATTTACAGTTCTCTTCTCATTAGGTATTATGGAAAAAATCGTATTTTGTACGTATATAAGATTAATAAAATTGACTATTTTGACGAGAAACATGGTCGATTTTGTTAGTTATCGCTCAGGGCCGTCGAGAGTTAGTTCGGGCCCGGATCCCCGTCTGCGACAAAAACTTCTATAAGCTATATGATGTTTTTACCAAATCAAGTAAACCAAAACGAATTTTTTTAAATTTTATTTTATATTTTAAATTTATGCTATGTTAATACTTAAAATGTACAAACTTCATTTCAGAATATGATTATAATACTCAACACTTAAGTTTCTGCGTGCAGACATATCGTATTTTGCAAGAAAAAAAAAAGAAAAATAATGAAGTAAGTTATAATGTGAAATGTAAACACCGGCTGTAAAATGTTAATTACAAATTGTATTTATTGCCGCTTATGTACAGCGTACGGGCCCTTACAGGAGGCTCTGGCCCCGGGAGTTTGGCCCTCAACCCCCTCCCCTAACGGGCAACTTTTTTACTTGAAATGTCACCATATACAATTTTCAGTAGTAAATAACCGTTTTAGAACTTTGACTGACGTACTGATGTACACCAATCATTGACTTAAAGTATAAATTAACTACTTTGATTTTAGTAATTTCACTTACAATTTTTACATACAACAGCGATTGCTATACATTGCCGGAAAAGGAAAATTGATATTTATTTTAATTAAAAATAAAAGGTTGCTGCCGATGCTGGTAACTTGAGCCGTAATTTCTATTTTTAATTTGTTAAAATATTTGAATGCAGAATCAAAACTGAGTACGTAGATGTATAAAACTTTTGACTAGTTATTTACCATCTTGATAATTCAAAAATTTAAACAGGATTGAAATGATGGATGCTATATAACTGTGTACTATATTTGATACGTTCGCTACCCCTTGATTTTTAGAATACCTCAGCAATAGCCGCAAAGTATTTTTAATAAAAAATAATTTTTTGTTTAAATAATGTCCCCTTACATAGATTCGACTCTCACAAAAGGGGGTAATCCAGAATTGAAAGGGTGTGATATCATCATTGTTACCTTGTCTTTTGTGTTTAGTTCCGGATTCTTTTATCTATTTAATTACTAGGTCATCATGGCCCTTTCGCAATTAACATTATGGAAATTGACGTCACAAACATGTAATTTGTTAACTATCTAATACATTTTTAAACATCAAAGTTTTTCCTTCAGCTATCATCTTAATGTAGTTTTTCATAAGTTGCTTGAAAATGAAACTGGTATGGTTTCGAAACATGTCGCAGCTATTGTAATTGTTCAAAAATTTTAATACCTTTTTATAATTTAAAGTACTTTGATTTGAGGATTGCAGAGCCACCCAATTGTTGTAATTGTTACACGGGGCTTATATAATCTAATAACCGTCAAATTTTACTACCTGTTGGATTGCGAACCAGCAGTTTAAATACTTTAAAAAGCATAACTTCATCCATTCCTCATCATTCACATTAAAGTTAGTTAAAGAGGAGGTAGTGTTTTTGTCACACCCTTTTAATGTCCCTTTACAATGTCTAAACACCGTTTACTCCAATCTCAAGTGTAGGGCTATCAATTAAAAATTTTATTACATAGCCATAATTGAATTTTCTGTTTTGCATTTTTTGATAATTTTTAGGTGATCAAAATCCTAGCCCTAGTTATGGCCGCGCAAACACGAACGGTGCATAGCGCATGTTCTAGGCCACCCGCGTAAACGCCACCGAACGTGAATGCATATCTAATGTAATAAGAAAGCTAACAATTGAATCACATTAGATGTGGCATGTATGTTTAATAGAATAAAAATTTTCTATTAACCGTAATAATACCTTGGTTCTATACATTCCATGAGAGCTTGGACAATTAAAAATTTTAAACCTAAAAACGTTTCAATTTTTTGAATCGAAATATGCAGAAATGGTATATTTCGTAGTGTTTGGTGTTCTACAGAAACATATACTCGTTCTGGTATTAGCAAATGGTTGGTTTATCCTAGTAGCAGACGTAACTACAGTGGCCAGACAAAATTTCGAGAAATCAAGTGTACGAGTAGAAGTAAGTGTAAGAGCAAGTGAAAGAGCAAGTGCAACTACAGGTGCACGCGCAAGGGCAAGTGCAAGTGTAAGTGAGAGTGTAATTGTAAGTGTAAGTGTAAGTGTAAGTGTACGTGTAAATGTAAATATAAGTGTAAGGTAAGTGTAAATGTAAGTGTATGTGTAAGTGTATGTAAGTGTAAGTGTAAGTGTATGTAAGTGTAAGTGTAAGTGTAAGGTAAGTGTAAGTGTAAGTGTAAGTGTAAGAGTAAGTGAAAGTGTAACTGTCAGTGTAAGTGTAAGTGTAAGAGTAAGCGCAAGTGTGTGTGTGTGTGTGTGTGTACCTGTGTGTGTAAGAAAGCGAGAAACAAGAAATACAACATTAGGAGAAGCCCAGACTGCATTATAGAAATGGCAAGAAACTGTAAAAATGAGAAAAACACATTTTTATTTTTATGTAAAGTACAATTTATTTATTTTTAGTATATGCATTCTGAACAAACACTTTAATCTTTAACCAATTTTTATTATGCAAGATTTCTTGGTATTTTTCAATTAATTCTTCGCATTCGAACCTTTTTGGTGGTTGTCTTGATTTTATATGTTTTAAGAAATACTTTGTTACAATTATCTTTTGCTCCTCTGTCCATGGAACTAATATTCGACGGTTACATTTGTTAGGTTTTTCATTAAAATCAGTTTTGGCTTCCTTATTACAGATCTTTTCGGTTTTATTTTTGTTTTCGCTATATTTTCCAACACTTCTTCAGTCAGCTTATCAGAATTTCCTTCTTGTTCCACAGTTTCTGAAATTGGTAAATCATCTTCATTTTCACCTTGAATGTTTGCATCATCTAATTCATCCCTTTCATTGTCTTTGTTATTCTCATTCGTGCACAATAAATCTTCATCCATGTTTATTTTAATGTCATCTAACGACTTTCCTTTATATTGCCCAGCTTCACCTTTTTCCATTAGCATTAACAATTTGGATATTTTCGCTGTCTGATATACGTCATCTGGCAGTCTGTAATTTTGTCTATGAACTGAAAGAGTATGGCCCATGAAAGTAGCTAGTTGTTCTATATCATTTTCGGACATGTTAAACAGTTGAGTTAGTGTTGCTAGATGCTTTCTTAATTTTGTGCACGTGATAGCGTCGGGATTTCTTGCCCCACATTTTACTGCATATTTTTTTAAACTCTTGTATCCATGGATAGGTTGCGTTGTTCCTGGATTACCGAAAAGGTATAAATTGAATTGTGATACAAACTTCTCTCTGACTTTAATCAAGGTATCTAAATGATTTTGAACATCGGTACTAAATAAAACTGGAACTCCCCTACCTCGCTTTCCTCTAATAACAATACGCTTGAAATTTTTTATTAAAATTTTTTCTGTGGTTGATAATACTTCTTTAAATTCTTCATAATTTTGAGCGCTGATTTCCAAATTATATGTACGTAATAACAATCTTTGGAGTTCTCCAGGTCTTCGTCGATTTAATAAAATAGTTCTGCAATAAATTGTTTCTAACAACGTTAAATAGGAACTTGCATCGGATTTTCACCCTCTAGTTTCCTTTGAGCATCATTTCCAGTTGATACCAAAAAGTCTTTCAATAATTTTAAGTCGTCGGCTAAAGGAAGCAAACTTACTTTGTTCCATTTTTTTTAAATTCAAGTCATTTGATGCTTGAGACGATATATCAAATTTCCAATGAGATTCGATTAGTTTAATTAATGTCTGTAAGCTTTTTTCGGTTTGATTAGCTGAAGTGGTCGAAAACACTTCTTTTTTTTTGAGAACATTCATAATTGAGATTTCGCAACATTGTTTTAAATTTGTGCCCATGTTTATAGCAAAAGTGGGAGATACGTAGAATTCTTTTTCGCAGTCATATTTTGCAACTACTTTTGTTGCATTTATCAAAATATCATACTTTTCCGCCTTTAGTACATCAAATAAGGATTTAATGGAAGGATCTAATTTTCTAGTTTCAATTAGCAGCCTTGATAATTCCCGCATCTTACGTGAAACCACATTGACAAAATGTGTCTCGCGATGAATTTTTAAATATCTTGAACCAAACGCACATATTAAATGATCTTTTTTCGCAACTAATGATATTTCATCGGCCCTCATCCGTGGAAAAACCAATTCTCTCAATTTCTCATCAATCTTCAAATTTCTCACGATAAAGTTATGTGCTTCAGCCTGAGTATAAGATCCAGTTGCATGCTTACATCTCTTTTTATGTTTCCAGAGACTCTTAGACGAATAAAAACCGAAACAGAATTTGCATGGTAAGATCTTCCTGTTTACTGAAGGCTTTTTGATGGGTTTCCCAGATTCGTTGCTTTCAATAAAGTTTCCTTTTTTTCTTATGGCAGTAATCAAGTCTTTTCTTTCTTTGCTTTTGAGTGGGTAAGATGCGATTTTTTGCACTTCAAACTCGGTAGCATGATTGCGCAATATATGGCGTGCAAAATTCAATACCCACTCTTCACAAAAATAACAGTAGTTTTTTTCATAACTCTTTTTCTTCTTAGGTTGATTTTTTTTCTGCACCTGCATTATTGTTAATACTATCGCTAGTTGTAGAAAGTTTTGTATCAGATGATGGTCCAGCAATTAAAATATTTTCGATTATTACTATTTTCTTTTGTTGAGTTTCTTCACCACGTTCAGGCTACAATATAGCATTAAATAAGTTTAACAAACCAATTTCTGTTTGATCTATACACATTTACCTCGCTTTCCGAATCCAATGAATCGCAATTGATCATATTCTTCCTTTTCTTTGCCTGATCTGAGATTTCTTCACTACTAGCCTGCAAAATAATATGAACCAATTACACGATGTACTTTCGTGAACGTTATTTATAGAAAAATAGATATTTTTAATCTAGTGCACGAAATGTTACTTTGGTGATCGAGAGCTGAAGCTGCGCCTCGTTAAAAAATCAGTTATCGATCACCAAAGTATTTCGCACACGAAATATTTTTTTACAAACGTAAAAATAGTATATTAGATCTTTTAAAATTGTTCTAAAATAATTAATATGGGTTAAAATATATTTCCAAATCATTAATTAATTGCTGCAACTATGGAAATAAAATGGCAGTTGTTGACATGGAGGATGGAAATCTTCGACCGTGGCCGAAGGATACGTGGAAGATTCTATCAATAATAAAATTCAAATATCAAATAAAATTGTAGACTGAAATTTCAGGATCAAGTGCCATCACCTCTACGGCAGTTGCCTCCAAGCCAAAAATGGATCTCCAACCCGCAAAACTACAATATCACGAGCTGAATTTGAATTATCTGGTTTAGGAATAAATATTGGTTCGTGTACTGGCTGCACCATTAATGTTAACATTGTAAACAATAAATAAAATTAGATAGTGTAAAATTTTGTCACACTCTGAAAAGTGTTAAAAAGCCTTCATTATTGTAAAACATTTAGAAATAAAGGTTTTGTTGAATTTTTGCTTGATTGAGGACCATAAAGGTTAAAATACAAACATTTCATATAGTTTACATGCAGTGCGCGAAATATGTATTTCGTACACTATTTCGCGCGTAACGTAGGAAAATGAAAAAAGAGGCACTTTGCGAATTGTTATCAATGCGCGAACCTATTCATTTTTTGACGTTTGTAAAAAAATATCTTTCGGATTTAGTAGTTGACGAAAGGTATTTATAGTATAACAAATCACGTCTAATAAAACAATAAATGGAGTTACACATTTACCTCACTTTCTTTATCAGATGGAATATAGTCCGGATCCTCATTAGAATTTGAAAAAATATCTGAGGGAGTTGGTGGTGGTAATGTCTCATCACTTCCTTGAAAAGGGCTGGAAGGTAGAGTGGAAATATTCAACTATTAAATAAAAAAACTTAATAAGTACAATAATCTTATTAATAAAGTTTAACCTGATGCTGCGGTAAAACAGGAGAAAGAGGTACATTGCACATTCTGCGCCAACGATGGTGTTTTTCAGTAAGACGTTGCATAATTTTCTAAAAAATACAGAAATTCGCTAATGAGCATTATATTCTACACTTGACTTATTTTATGCAAATATGTAACACCGATTTAAATGAAATTTCATTAAAAGACTTATTTTTAAAATGAATGTTTTTTACAAATTCGCTGTTTTTGTCAAAAAGTTACAACTTTGAGAATACTCCTTAGAGGACTTTTTAATGAAATTACTTTAACACAAGGCATTTAAAACTGTGTACAATATCATACACAAATAAGAATAAAAGTTAAACCTTGTTAAAGGGAAATCTAAAACAATCTGGAGAAATTCTTTATTTGAATTATCATTTGTGCTAATTAATAAAACCAGTTAATTTTTTGAATTTGCATAAACTGGTTTTATTAATTGGCATAAAGAAAAATTAACCCTTGTTTTTATTTGAAAATGTAAGGCTTGTTTACCCTATATCTAAGAAATGAAACAATGTTGTCAAATGGCAGTAAAAGTACCTAGCTTCTCTAAAAAAAAACCATTGAGCTGTCCGGGCTTTTTTTAGTTTTAAAATGCTTCAAACTCTTTAGACATTTTCCATTCTTGCGACTTCAATATTTTTGTTAAAAATAAAAAAAACTAGAGCACTGAATTCAGAAAAGAAAGGCCTTTCAAATGACCTATCACTCGCTCCATCATACGTATTTAAATTTTAGGGTTGTCCCCACAACGCTAAGGGATGACATCTATTCAGGTTGAAAATCATGACAAAAGTTGTCCCTTTTCATTAAAAAATTGGCATGTTTTCGCATTTCTCAAAAAAAAAATTTTCTAGCCATAAACCCGCCTGTTTCCTATTCGTTGACCCACCCTGTATACTACCTACTATACTTCCAAAAAAAAATTTTTTTAAATAGAAATATAGTCAAAGTGTTTTAGCAAATTCATACTATCTTAATTTTATCTATCATTAATTTTGTTACCTAATATTTACGTTTCTTTTATATTATTTTTATTAGGGCCTCCCTCTGTTTATAGTACCATATGTTTGGTTGTTTTTTAATCGAAATTGAACCGTAAATAACAGAATTATGGTTTGGGTTGTTTAGAAGTCACATTGTATAAAATGTATGTATCAATATTACTTTAGTAGGGAAGTCAGAGGAAACGTTGTCTGAAATGTAGATGTAATGAACCCTTTAACCTGAAGGGTGCATAAAAAAATATTTAAAAGTCGTTTGTGGAAGTGTGTAAATGTGAGAACGAAATACAAATCAATCAAAATAAGTAGTTACGAAAATTGGAGATAGTATGATTATTTAAACTCTAACATACAATAATACAAATTTTACATTATGAAATTGCATACTTTCTGAGAAATCTAAACTGACTCGTCAAAAAGTTTTATGATAAATACTTGCTTAATTAACAATCAGTTTCAGTAAGATATGATCAAATGTTTTGTATAAAATGCAGCGCGAAATATTAAGGTTGTTCCCAAAAAGGCGTACATTTAGGACTTTTTTCGCTAGCAATAAAGACCTTGATTTCCTTTTCCAAAATCAAGCAAATAAATGAAAAATAACATACCTAGATAAAATGAATAACTTACTTAAGCATATTTTTTTATTACGATAAAAACGACAATTTCCCCAAAATGTTTTAGAAAAAATAAATTAATACTTACCTAAGTTTCAATAATTTTAAATTTCACTAACAGTAAACACTAAATTCAGTGCAACGCATAACACGCGCTATGGAGTAATGAGAACTAAAAACTCCTATACCTAAATAATATAGACGATATTATATTTCACTGACTTGACAAAATGCTAATATTTAATCTTGCAACATTGCTGGACTTCTAATGGATAGTATATTCAGCATAACAATGAATGAAACTGTATATTGAAGGCGTCGAATGTCTGCGATATGAAAGGATCTCTGGTTGATACTACCATAAAAGCGACAAAATTTTTTTTCAATATCTGAATAGCACACAGTATCAGGCAATCGTATATAGAAAATATACACGAACCAAATATATCATATTTCAGTTATTTCTAGTGGACGTTCAATGTTTTGACTATGCAAGGACGTCGGATGTATAGCGGGATGTATATATATATATATATATATATATATATATATATATATATATATAAAACAAAAGCCATTTTTGGGGATTTAACTTGTGTTTTATCAAGTAAAATATAAAATTCTATGTTTCGGGACTTCTATGTCCCTTTTGTCAAGGATGAAGTAATAAATTAAAATATGAGACAAGCTAACTAAGTATTAAACTATAATTATGATGAAAACTCTCTGGTAAACTATTCTTCTCAAGATCATTCCAATATCCCGGCCTCTGTTTTTTCATCATATCTTGGACCTTTGACTCGCAGCAGAGCCCGTTCATCATAATTATAGTTTAATATTTAGTCAGCTTGTTTCATGTTTTAATGTATTACTTATTCTTGACAAAGAAGTCCCCGAAACGTAGAATTTATTATTTTACTTACTAAAAGTGTTACGGTATAAACTGGCAGTAGAACGGGATAACAGGTAAAATTTGGGGTTTTGCTCGACTAGCTCGGTGGTCGGGATGGGTTCGGTGTTACTAAATTGTGCGCACCCTAGGATAGCTTGCCATAAATAAGACACAATAGGGGTTGGGGGTTGAAAAAACCGGAAAGGCCGCCTGAGTATTTGAAATGACACAATCGGGGTTGAAATGCCTAATTCGTCGGTTCACAGCTCCCTTAAATACTCAAATAACTCGTTTACCTGAACGTAATGATGCAAATATTATCGCATGCGTATCTAAAGTATTGCGTGTCGCCAAATCAGTCACTAATCTGATCAAAATAATAATTCTGTTGTTACGTTACGTTCCTTAATAAATCCAAGAAATGAAATCACTTTAAGTCAATTTACAACCAATTGAGATTAGATAAATGAATCCGCTATAAAATATGCTCAAATTCATGAAAAATTATGCCCTAACGCATCCACCTTTAAATGCTACGTTAAAATTTATCATCAATTGTTAAACTTTCGAACGTAATTACTTTGCTTAAGATAAACACAAAAAAATATTGACGTTACCGCAATGGTCTCATTCGCATAAAAAAAACAACAAACGCTTAAAATGCGCGTAATTAAGGTGTTGTGTAAGAAATTGGGGTTCACATTAAACAAACACAAGTGCGTTAACCTACAGATGTGAATTATGAATAAACCACCATCGAGATATCAACACGATCGTTACATTAATTTTTCCTATACCAATTAAATCACTACGCTTAATTAAAATGCAGTTATACTAGCTAGTTTCAATATTGGCCTTTACTAAAATTACGATATATATTTTCAACGCAATCCCCGCATAAAATTTCGATACAAAATAGTCAATACAACAAATCAAAAGAACTCATATAAATTCAGCCATTAGAAGATAAAAAACATACACACAACACTTTATTAAAATTGCCAACCACAGCAAAAATATGAACGGAAGTGATTACCTTAAATGTGAACAGCCTTTACATCGTTTGACTCTTGTAATCTACCCTCTTTCATTATAGAGTCTCCTGGTGGAAACCCAGAGGACGAACTCTGCGGTGGGTTCGTAATATGATCGGTGTTGAAATTACGCTCGAATCTCCAAGTATGAACCTTCCAAGTTGCGTTTCGATTATGTTACAATCGGTTGTATGATACACTAATGTCTATATTTACACGTTGCTTGTTAACTTTATGTATATACAAGTTCTGAGTGACAAAAAAAAAACTTATTTATTTACAGCGAGTTAACTAAATGTCTGAAAATTAGTAACGGACGTTTGGTTTCTTCTGCACAAAAGCGATAACTACTCCGTATAACAGGGAAAGCACTGGGAATTAACGCTTAACATCTTTTCGTTGGGCAAACTGCACTTAACGATAAATCAATCTCGTGTTGGTTGAACAACACAACAAAATTCCATCAAGGGTTGATTGGGGAAACTGCCCCTACTTGTGTACTTTCACTGCGTTCACTGTTTTCCCTGCTTTCACTTTCCCTTCTTTCTCTTTCTCGGTGTTGGATGGTGATGCTGTGCATCATGATGTTGGTATGGATGGTTCTGGTGATCGTTTCTTTGTGTGACGATGTTCTGCTAGTGTTATCTTCCATGTATTAGGCAGTCTTTGGGTGTGTGTGCGTGCGCGTGCGCGTGCGTGTGTGTGTGTGTGGGGGGGGGGGCGTGTGCGTGCGCGCGGGTGTGTGCGTGTGTGTGTGTGTTTGTATGCGTGTAATCGTCGGTTATAGGACCAAGGCAGTCGTTTAATAAAACACAATCAACGCTGACGTTTCGTTTTATTAATTAAAACTTCTTCAAAGCTGTATTAATTAGAAAGCAAGAAGTTACAGGTATGTTTTGAATTAATACAGCTTTGAAGAAGTTTTAATTAATAACACGAAACGTCAGCGTTGATTGTGTTTTATTAAACGACTGCCTTGGTCCTATAACCGACGATTACACGCATACATACTTGAAGGACGCGATAAAGCATTTCATATATATATATATATATATATATATATATATATATATATATATATATATATATATATATATATAGTATGTAAAATGTATGTAAATTTTTATTTATTAAACTGATTACAGTAAACTTTTTGTACTTATGAACCCACATTTCGCTAGGTTTTACACATTAACATGACTAATTTTAAATTTATTTGCGAAAACAATATTGGTATAAAGCTATAGAAATAGATATATTATTTGAACGTTGATTGGTAACAGTACAGATTGTATGTAAATTAAAATTAAAAAATACAGAAAAGAATTCCTCGACTGGGATTTGAACCCACTAGTAGAGAAATGGGTTACCAACTACGCTAGCGAGGGAGCAAATCTCACTGGATTTAATCTTAATTGGTATGTACTTTTATTAATATTGATGTACTAATCATGTAACCACTAAGAGCAAACGCGTCCTCTCCAATTAGGAAATGGGGTAACACTACATTTGTACCCGGCAAACATTTTGGAGGTGGAAGTTTCTTTGACACAAATTTTTCTCATTATTGATTTTTATCACATTCTTTACCGTAAGCAGCGACGTCAACTGTTATAAATTTATAGTTTATATCCACGATAGCCAACATCACAATTGAAAAGTAATCTTTGTAGTTAAAAATTGTTTTAGTTGCTACATGTTTACCGTCTATAACCGCCAACGCAATCAGGTATATTCAATTTCTACCACAAATCTTATTCGGCAAGTTTGTAATCGTTTTCAGTGAGAGGTGGCATCATAATTGGCATCAGTTTCCGTCTTAAAACCCTAAGCACTTGTTTCACAATTCGTGATATGTAGCTGTGCAAATGACAACGACATAACTTTCGCCTGTAGCCAAAAATCTGAAACAAATAAAATTCATTAGATATTTAAAAATAATAACTGGTTCGGCTGCCCCGGAAAACTCGAAAGACAAGGGACACCAACAATTGTTGTTCCTTGATGGTGTTTCCTAGCACAGAGTTGGGATTTTCAATATCCAGGTATCACCACCGGGAACAACAGGAAATACAGAAACTAATCCGGAAAATGAAGAAAAGCAAGAAAATAACATGGAAAACACTAGAACGGAGAAATGACGAAATAACTGGATTACTCAATAATATAGAAAATAGAGAAAACCAAATAATGCCCAGAGAACAAAGGACTCAAAAACCGAGGGGAATGCGCCCAAGACGTAGCAGTAGTGAAGATTAAATTGTAGAAAGAAAGAGACGCGAAGATGCAGACTATTCAAAATAATTTTGAAAAGAAAATAATGATATATATATATATATATATATATATATATATATATATATATATATATATATATATATATATCGACTTATTCTCATCATCTTAATGTTGTTTTATAAAATTATGAGATCATGGCATGTTGGTTTAATATGTACAGACTCCACAGATATCAATATATTTTCAACTCGAAGTTCTTCGTCCCTGTCACAATCTACGTCATACGATTTTAATGCCAACACGTATATTTCGCCAGAAAGTGCCTACCAACAGTTCACCAGTACAGCACAAGAACCTTACACACTAGGACCAGTTCATTACATGACAAACACTTCTTCTGTGCCCGCTGTATCACCAGAAGCTACAGATTTCACTTTTCACGTAAAATGAAGAAAATCAAGATTACCATAATATATCAAGTTACCTACTTTAAAGTTAAAAATAGGTTTTCTTCGGCGCTTATAGCCATTCTTAAAAGTTTTGGTTTGGTTTCGTCGTATATAAGGCTGAGTATGTAATCAAATCGTCTTTTATTTAAACAACAATAGCTTCTAAACATTTTTCACTTAACAAATCATTTTAATTAACACTGAGTAATTTCCTGCATCTTCTGTTTCTGACTAAAGACTTGGTGAGCTTTCTTCTTTTCTTGGTATAAAGTAGCAAGGAGTCGTCGTCATCTTTCTCCTCCAATAATAAAAGACTCCAAAATAAACCGTCAAATTCCTACCATCTTATCACGAAACGCTTTTGGGACTGACTGTAACCGGGGTTTGTCGCTGCATTTCACATTGGTCCACCCGCAGGCGGCAGCGGATTTGCGGTTGCCGTCTGGAGCCTGCAGTTAGTTGCTGTGGCAGACCTAATTACCCGGTCCCCCGACTATGATTAAACAGTCAAAACATGTAACAATTTAAATAGTTAAAACGGTGTATCTTTATAGGTTGTGTTTTATTATGTTTTGTTCACATTGTATTCTATTTTCTGCTACAGAGAATGAATTTTGTAATTACTTGTGACAAGTAGACTAAAATGATTTGATTTCAGCATATACTTTCCTAAATCATTAATTATTGATTTGTTGCCCACAGCTAGTGAAGTTGTAGTAACACGACCTGCTTAGTATTATGGAGATAATGGGTTCACAATACGTATTACAAAATATTATATTACACAATAAAATAAGTGATAATGTACTGAGTAGTGTTGGTGGTGTGCAGCTCAGGACTGTTCTTCCTCTTCAGCGCGTGGAATGCGTGATTGTGGGGCTGCGCGGGTATGTTATGCCTGTTGACATCTTGAGTTGAGATTTGTGGTTGCCCAAAAAAAAGAAGCGTTGTAGTGGTGATGTTAGTGGAGTTATTGTGTGAACTGTCCTGATGTCGCTCGGTTGTGATCGATGCTTCTGATGCCCTGCGTATTTGAAATAAATGGAAACATGTGTTAGAGGTGTGAATACACTGTCGGTGTTAACAAAACAGAAATTGAACAAAGTATCGATACTGTATCCTAGGGCACCAGTCTTCGCTCCGGGCCTTTGTATGATTACCCGAAAAGGGCAACTACCTCTGTACCGTGGGTGAGGATCACTCCCCACAGGTCCATCACAGTTTTCGCCTGAGCGAGCGTTGCTGCCACCTTGCGGATGATAAGTAGGGCCTTTTCCAAATTGATTTCTCCGAGTAGGGTCAATACGAAATAGAACCCTCAGGCGGGTTGGGTAGGAGAGGGTAACGACGCGGCGGGAGCCGCTCTCGGCACTTCCGCCTTCTTAACTTTGCCTGCCGTAAAGTGGACGTGCCAGTCCGGGTTGAGGGCGCCACAGTCGGCGGTGACCTCTTCGCTGTTTTCCTTCCGTCTTCTTCCGCTATGAAGGACGAGGGAACTTCGGGCAGCTCTTTAGCTAGCGGGGTGGTTCTCACCGCAGTAGCTCACTTAGCCCGGTCTGTTCGAGGTTTCGTGCTTTCACTGGAGTGGTGATCTCTGGCGCACTTTACACAGCGTGCTGCCGCCCTGCAGCAACACTGTGCGTGACGGAAACCTTAACACCGCCGCAAATCCTCTACAGTTACACGGAGGCGGGCGACGTACCCCACCTTCCGGATCTCTTTGTCCTCTTCCTCGGTAGACAGCTCTACCATCACGAGGGGAATCGGGCGTCCTGGCTCTGAGCTAACGTCGACCTTGGATAGTTCTACGGGCACGCCACGTATCACTACCTATTTTCCTGATATACCATATCGATAAACCTCATTAGCCTGTCTCTGTCCTGAAGTGAGGCAGGCTAGATCTGGATTTCCTTCCTGAAGGCCTTGGCTCTCGTGAAGGCGATCCGTTGTCGGTCTGGTTCTCGGGAGAACGTGACCCAGTTCTTCTTACGCAGGATTACCGACGGCACTTTCTCCCTGGTGTCCATTCGTGCCGTCTGCTCCATGACTGCAGGGCTGATCGTGTATACTTCAAAGGCCAGGAATCCCTGGTTACGGACTTCTCGCTGGATCGGTGTGGGGGCGGCGACGGAGCCGTTGCGACGTCTGGCGGCGGCGTGTTCTTGGATCGTCTCACCTTCTGTCGTGGTGGTAATAGTAAGCTGCTTGACTTGAAACCGTACCATATTGGTTCGTCGGAACTCGGTGTCCCTCCGATGTCTCCCAAGTCGACCTAGACCTCGTTAGCGAACTCTTCACAATCTGCGCAACATCGTGATAACAACGCGTACAGATTGTTCTTTTTTAAAAAATTTAAAATTAGCTTATGGTAAGTTATCGATTGGATCTCAACTTTGGGATACACATACACATGCGGCATGGTAACTGCGTATACGCACACCATGTGCGACCATTTAGACGAATGCTGGTGTAGTATCTTCCTCCTCAGAATCCTAACTCCGTTCCTTCCGATCCTATTCTGACCGTACCTATCCTTAACCCCACCATGCATACATACTTAATGTAATGTATGCTGGGAATTCATGATTGTGGCTGAAGTAGCTTGGAAAGCTCAAGCAGTCCACTCTCCCCTTGGTGAGGAAATGAAACATGTGTGTCATTCCTTTTTTCCACAATTTGAATCAAGCAAAACTTGAAATTTTTAATTAATGATCACTATGTACAAGCTGTTTTTTTGGTATGAACAGAAATCAACCTGGCATGCAGTTACGGTTATAATTGAGGCGCATAACGTAGTTTATAACGTTTGCTGTAATATTATACTCTAATTTAAAATGGTGTAATGGAAGTGTAATATTGTTAACGTAGGGTTGGATAATCTGAAAACTGAAGGAGGTTGGTAGTAAAATACCCCAAATGAAAAATGTTACATTCTACTGCTTGTAATAGAGTCCCTAAATAAGGTTTGTTTGCTTAAAATTATTTGGAAGAAACAGTTATCTGTTACGTAAAGGGATTTAAGCATTCCAAACAAAAATATTGTTTTCCAATACACAATCCAGAATTATTTAACTCTTGGAGCTTCCCCAGCGTATTAAAGAAGGCGTAAATATAAAATACTTCGCATAAAAAAATAATTTGTATTGTGGCGCCTATTCGTTTTTTGAGCAGAAATTCTAACCGAAATTTTTTATTGAACTAAGAAACTAAAGTAGCAAGAGAAAAACCTATCTATTTCATAACTGCGCAAGTACGAGAGGGAGAAATATTATGTCCGGACTCTAGTACAACGCATAAACTATCCTTAATATTTCGAGACTCTAGTTTAATGTAATTCATTCTATTTGTTTACATTTTTGCTAAAACAAGGTTAAGTGAAGTTATAATCAATACCAACTGTTTCTGTATTTCGGACATCTCGTCGCGTAACAAATGAACATTAATTTAAATGACGGGTAAAATTCACAATAGACGTAGCTAGAGTCCCTAAATATTAAGAGCAGTTTATGCGTTGTAGTATAGTCAGAACATAAAATTAGCAATTTTTAGCAGTCGTTATGTTTTCATTACCGGAACGATGACAAATTTGTCAAACTGTTTTCCGTCACAGAAGTCACTGGTGTATCATTATTTGGTGACTAAAACTATTTCGAAGAAATTTTACAGGACCAATGGCAACACTTAAAAATTTAACGTACTAATAATGTTGCATCGTTGTTGGTGGGATACATGTAGCTGGTATAATTTTTTAAACTCAATAAAGATTTAAAAAATGAAATAAGCACATTGTTAGAGTGCTTGCTTTTCACCCTAAAGGCGCGAGTTTAAACCTGAGGGAGTTTTTCTTAAACGGAGAAAGCACTTCTAGGATTTGAAGTAAAACTGTAGATCCCGTGGCAATACGATGTTTCCCATGTTACAGATTAAAGGGGGAATTCCTTTAGCGGGACAACATTATAGGACGGATAATGCAAATATCCATTAGTAGTTGATGGGCATACAGATATCTGACATTTCCGTTTATTTCGACCCACAAATACAAACTAAGAAACTAAATTAGAAAGAGTAAAATATAAAATATCTATTTCATACCTGCCCACGTAGGAAATACATAGACAGACAGGGAAATATACCGTCCAGACTACTACAACACATAAACTAACCTTAGTATTTAGGGACGTAGTAGTCAACTAGTCGAATGGTCGTGAATCGTAATAAAGCGCTTACCAGTGCTTATGCAAATCGTCGTTGTTGGATCCGTTGTAATCGGATGAATTAAATGTGGACGCCACACTATTTTTAAAACGGGTAAACCGTAAATCTGTAACAACTATTTTTTGTGTTGTATAAAATATACCTCAATTTAGGATCTTTCCTTCATTTAGTTCTAAATACAAGAAATTTTAATTATTAAGATATTAGTATGAGGTACGCAACTTAATTTGCATATCTTCATAGTGCATACTTTCGTAAAGATTTGTATTCCCGCTCTCAATTTTTATTTATTTCTTATCTTATAAGCAACGCGTATGCGTTAAGTGAATCTGCTCATATCAGCACCACGATGAAGTTGGTAATGCTAGATTGTTCGAGAGACATTTTCCAGTTGAAGTTGCTCGCAAAGATGGAAAATATCAAGTAAGGAGATGCAAAGTTTGTGCCCAAAGTAAAAAGCGGAAGGAGACCAAAATTATGTGCAGAGAGTGTAATGTTGGTTTATGTATCACTTGTTTTACAACGTATCATACAAAAAAAAATTCTAGGTTACGAAAAGTGTTTCTCATATTTGTTAGTTTCGTTTTTTCTTTGTTTCTGTTCTTTTTTACTTCTAGATACCTATATTTTTCATTTTGATAATTAAAACATAAATTTTTCTAAAATCGTATACGTTTTTATTGTTTTACTACTAAATAACGCAAGATTCCGTAGTGACGGAAATAGACGACAGCCGCCTGTGAGGTACGGAAAAAACTCCCGTCTGTGTGGAAGTAAAACTCCGCCGATGTTGCCGTACGGAAAGGGTTAACATGACTAATTTTAAATTTATTTGCGAAAACAATATTGGTATAAAGCTATAGAAATAGATATATTATTTGAACGTTGATTGGTAACAGTACAGATTGTATGTAAATTAAAATTAAAAAATACAGAAAAAGAATTCCTCGACTGGGATTTGAACCCACTAGTAGAGAAATGGGTTACCAACTACGCTAGCGAGGGAGCAAATCTCACTGGATTTAATCTTAATTGGTATGTACTTTTATTAATATTGATGTACTAATCATGTAACCACTAAGAGCAAACGCGTCCTCTCCAATTAGGAAATGGGGTAACACTACATTTGTACCCGGCAAACATTTTGGAGGTGGAAGTTTCTTTGACACAAATTTTTTCTCATTATTGATTTTTTATCACATTCTTTACCGTAAGCAGCGACGTCAACTGTTATAAATTTATAGTTTATATCCACGATAGCCAACATCACAATTGAAAAGTAATCTTTGTAGTTAAAAAATTGTTTTTAGTTGCTACATGTTTACCGTCTATAACCGCCAACGCAATCAGGTATATTCAATTTCTACCACAAATCTTATTCGGCAAGTTTGTAATCGTTTTCAGTGAGAGGTGGCATCATAATTGGCATCAGTTTCCGTCTTAAAACCCTAAGCACTTGTTTCACAATTCGTGATATGTAGCTGTGCAAATGACAACGACATAACTTTCGCCTGTAGCCAAAAATCTGAAACAAATAAAATTCATTAGATATTTAAAAATAATAACTGGTTCGGCTGCCCCGGAAAACTCGAAAGACAAGGGACACCAACAATTGTTGTTCCTTGATGGTGTTTCCTAGCACAGAGTTGGGATTTTCAATATCCAGGTATTACCACCGGGAACAACAGGAAATACAGAAACTAATCCGGAAAATGAAGAAAAGCAAGAAAATAACATGGAAAACACTAGAACCGAGAAATGACGAAATAACTGGATTACTCAATAATATAGAAAATAGAGAAAACCAAATAATGCCCAGAGAACAAAGGACTCAAAAACCGAGGGGAATGCGCCCAAGACGTAGCAGTAGTGAAGATTAAATTGTAGAAAGAAAGAGACGCGAAGATGCAGACTATTCAAAATAATTTTGAAAAGAAAATAATGATATATATATATATATATATATATATATATATATATATATATATATATATATATATATCGACTTATTCTCATCATCTTAATGTTGTTTTATAAAATTATGAGATCATGGCATGTTGGTTTAACATGTACAGACTCCACACATATCAATATATTTTCAACTCGAAGTTCTTCGTCCCTGTCACAATCTACGTCATACGATTTTAATGCCAACACGTCTATTTCGCCAGAAAGTGCCTACCAACAGTTCACCAGTACAGCACAAGAACCTTACACACTAGGACCAGTTCATTACATGACAAACACTTCTTCTGTGCCCGCTGTGTCACCAGAAGCTACAGATTTCACTTTTCACGTAAAATGAAGAAAATCAAGATTACCATAATATATCAAGTTACCTACTTTAAAGTTAAAAATAGGTTTTCTTCGGCGCTTATAGCCATTCTTAAAAGTTTTGGTTTGGTTTCGTCGTATATAAGGCTGAGTATGTAATCAAATCGTCTTTTATTTAAACAACAATAGCTTCTAAACATTTTTTCACTTAACAAATCATTTTTAATTAACACTGAGTAATTTCCTGCATCTTCTGTTTCTGACTAAAGACTTGGTGAGCTTTCTTCTTTTCTTGATATAAAGTAGCAAGGAGTCGTCGTCATCTTTCTCCTCCAATAATAAAAGACTCCAAAATAAACCGTCAAATTCCTACCATCTTATCACGAAACGCTTTTGGGACTGACTGTAACCGGGGTTTGTCGCTGCATTTCACATTGGTCCACCCGCAGGCGGCAGCGGATTTGCGGTTGCCGTCTGGAGCCTGCAGTTAATTGCTGTGGCAGACCTAATTACCCGGTCCCCCGACTATGATTAAACAGTCAGAACATGTAACAATTTAAATAGTTAAAACGGTGTATCTTTATAGGTTGTGTTTTATTATGTTTTGTTCACATTGTATTCTATTTTCTGCTACAGAGAATGAATTTTGTAATTACTTGTGACAAGTAGACTAAAATGATTTGATTTCAGCATATACTTTCCTAAATCATTAATTATTGATTTGTTGCCCACAGCTAGTGAAGTTGTAGTAACACGACCTGCTTAGTATTATGGAGATAATGGGTTCACAATATGTATTACAAAATATTATATTACACAATAAAATAAGTGATAATGTACTGAGTAGTGTTGGTGGTGCGCAGCTCAGGACTGTTCTTCCTCTTCAGCGCGTGGAATGCGTGATTGTGGGGCTGCGCGGGTATGTTATGCCTGTTGACATCTTGAGTTGAGATTTGTGGTTGCCCAAAAAAAAGAAGCGTTGTAGTGGTGATGTTAGTGGAGTTATTGTGTGAACTGTCCTGATGTCGCTCGGTTGTGATCGATGCTTCTGATGCCCTGCGTATTTGAAATAAATGGAAACATGTGTTAGAGGTGTGAATACACTGTCGGTGTTAACAAAACAGAAATTGAACAAAGTATCGATACTGTATCCTAGGGCACCAGTCTTCGCTCCGGGCCTTTGTATGATTACCCGAAAAGGGCAACTACCTCTGTACCGTGCGTGAGGATCACTCCCCACAGGTCCATCACAGTTTTCGCCTGAGCGAGCGTTGCTGCCACCTTGCGGATGATAAGTAGGGCCTTTTCCAAATTGATTTCTCCGAGTAGGGTCAATACGAAGTAGAACCCTCAGGCGGGTTGGGTAGGAGAGGGTAACGACGCGGCGGGAGCCGCTCTCGGCACTTCCGCCTTCTCAACTTTGCCTGCCGTAACGTGGACGTGCCAGTCCGGGTTGAGGGCGCCACAGTCGGCGGTGACCTCTTCGCTGTTGTCCTTCCGTCTTCTTCCGCTGTTAAGGACGAGGGAACTTCGGGCAGCAGTTTAGCTAGGGGGTGGTTCCCACCGCAGTAGCGCATTTAGCCCGGTCTGTTCGAGGTTTCGTGCTTTCACTGGAGTGGTGATCTTCGGCGCACGTTACACAGCGTGGTGCCGCCCTGCAGCAACCCTGTGCGTGACGGAAACCCTGGCACCGCCGCAAATCCTATACAGTCACGCGGAGGCGGGCGACGTACTCCACCTTCCGGATCTCCTTGTCCTCTTCCGCGGTCGGCAGCTCTACCATCACGAGGGGAATCGGGCGTCCTGGCTCTGAGCTAACGTCGACCTTGGATAGTTCTACGGGCACGCCACGTATCACTACCTATTTTCCTGATATACCATATAGATAAACCTCATTAGCCTGTCTCTGTCCTGAAGTGAGGCAGGCTAGATCTGGATTTCCTTCCTGAAGGCCTTGGCTCTCGTGAAGGCGATCCGTTGTCGGTCTGGTTCTCGGGAGAACGTGACCCAGTTCTTCTTACGCAGGATTACCGACGGCACTTTCTCCCTGGTATCCATTCGTGTCGTCTGCTCCATGACTGCAGGGCTGATCGTGTATACTTCAAAGGCCAGGAATCCCTGGTTAGGGACTTCTCGCTGGATCGGTGTGGGGGCGGCGACGGAGCCGTTGCGACGTCTGGCGGCGGCGTGTTCTTGGATCGTCTCACCTTCTGTCGTGGTGGTAATAGTAAGCTGCTTGACTTGAAACCGTACCATATTGGTTCGTCGGAACTCGGTGTCCCTCCGATGTCTCCCAAGTCGACCTAGACCTCGTTAGCGAACTCTTCACAATCTGCGCAACATCGTGATAACAACGCGTACAGATTGTTCTTTTTTAAAAAATTTAAAATTAGCTTATGGTAAGTTATCGATTGGATCTCAACTTTGGGATACACATACACATGCGACATGGTAACTGCGTATACGCACACCATGTGCGACCATTTAGACGAATGCTGGTGTAGTATCTTCCTCCTCAGAATCCTAACTCCGTTCCTTCCGATCCTATTCTGACCGCACCTATCCTTAATCCCACCATGCATACATACTTAATGTAATGTATGCTGGGAATTCATGATTGTGGCTGAAGTAGCTTGGAAAGCTCAAGCAGTCCACTATCCCCTTGGTGAGGAAATGAAACATGTGTTTCATTCCTTTTTTCCACAATTTGAATCATGCAGAACTTGAAATTTTTAATTAATGATCACTATGTACAAGATGTTTTTTTGGTATGAACAGAAATCAACGTGGCATGCAGTTACGGTTATAACTGAGGCGCATAACGTAGTTTATAACAAAAGACGCTTAAGTTTGCTGTAATATTATACTCTAGTTTAAAATGGTGTAATGGAAGTGTAATATTGTTAACGTAGGGTTGGATAATCTGAAAACTGAAGGAGGTTGGTAGTAAAATACCCCAAATGAAAAATGTTACATTCTACTGCTTGTAATAGAGTCCCTAAATAAGGTTTGTTTGCTTAAAATTATTTGGAAGAAACAGTTATCTGTTACGTAAAGGGATTTAAGCATTCCAAACAAAAATATTGTTTTCCAATACACAATCCAGAATTATTTAACTCTTGGAGCTTCCCCAGCGTATTAAAGAAGGCGTAAATATAAAATACTTCGCATAAAAAAATAATTTGTATTGTGGCGCCTATTCGTTTTTTGAGCAGAAATTCTAACCGAAATTTTTTATTTAACTAAGAAACTAAAGTAGCAAGAGAAAAACATATCTATTTCATAACTGCCCAAGTACGAGAGGGAGAAATATTATGTCCGGACTCTAGTACAACGCATAAACTATCCTTAATATTTCGAGACTCTAGTTTAATGTAATTCATTCTATTTGTTTACATTTTTGCTAAAACAAGGTTAAGTGAAGTTATAATCAATACCAACTGGTTCTGTATTTCGGACATCCCGTCGCGTAACAAATGAGCATTAATTTAAATGACGGATAAAATTCACAATAGACGTAGCTAGAGTCCCTAAATATTAAGAGCAGTTTATGCGTTGTACTATAGTCAGAACATAAAATTAGCAATTTCTAGGAGTCGTTTTGTTTTCATTACCGGAACGATGACAAATTTGTCAAACTGTTTTCCGTCACAGAACTCATTGGTGTATAATTATTTGGTGACTAAAACTATTTCGAAGAAATTGTCGTTTACAATTTTACAGGACCAATGACAGCACTTAAAAATTTAACGTACTAATAATGTTGCATCGTTGTTGGTGGGACACATGTAACTGGTATAATTTTTTTCAACTCAATAAAGATTTAAAAAATGAAATAAGCACATTGTTAGAGTGCTTGCTTTTCACCCTAAAGACGCGCGAGTTTTTCTAAAACGGAGAAAGTACTTCTAGGATTTGAAGTAAAACTGTAGATCCCGTGGCAATACGATGTTTCCATGTTACAGATTAAAGGGGAATTCCTTTAGCAGGACAACATTATAGGACGGGTAATGCAAATATCCATTAGTAGTTGATGAGCATACAGATACCTGACATTTCCGTTTATTTCGACCCGCAAATACAGACTAAGAAACTAAATTAGAAAGAGTAAAATATAAAATATCTATTTCATACCTGCCCACGTAGGAAATACATAGACAGACAGGGAAATATACCGTCCAGACTACTACAACACATAAACTAACCTTAGTATTTAGGGACGTAGTAGTCAACTAGTCGAATGGTCGTGAATCGTAATAAAGCGCTTACCAGTGCTTATGCAAATCGTCGTTGTTGGATCCGTTGTAATCGGATGAATTAAATGTGGACGCCACACTATTTTTAAAACGGTTAAACCGTAAATCTGTAACAACTATTTTTTGTGTTGTATAAAATATACCTCAATTTAGGATCTTTCCTTCATTTAGTTCTAAATACAAGAAATTTTAATTATTAAGATATTAGTATGAGGTAGGCAACTTAATTTGCATATCTTCATAGTGCATACTTTCGTAAAGATTTGTATTCCCGCTCTCAATTTTTATTTATTTCTTATCTTATAAGCAACGCGTATGCGTTAAGTGAATCTGCTCATATCTTGTGCGCAGAACAGCATCATCTACTTTGAAATCCTCTATTTTCACTTCCTGTTTTAATGTCGAAGCATGAAGCTGCTTCTTTTTGATTTTACCTAAATTTATGTGAAAGCGCCATCAATTTGGTGGTAAGAGATATTTTTAATACATTTACATAGAATTAAAGCATTTTGTTCTTTTTAGGCGTTTTCTTTATGTATTTTTTACCATTTTTACTTTAATTATACGTTTATCATTAATTCAATTTACAACGTAATTGAATCTTAAGTACGCATTTGATTTTATTGTTGCGTACATTTTTCGTTTTATGATTGCAATTTTTTTGAATGGACCCTTCCAATTAATGCAATAAGAAGTGGATTTAAAAGTTTTAAGAAGAAATTTATACGGATTTTTTAAAGATAAATTCAGTTTGGGGTGCGGCTGATAACATTGTCAAGATTGCACCATGATGACGTAAGAATGACTTCATCTTGTTAACCTCTTCGTAACCATATTTAGATACCAGGGGTTGTCAAAAAGAAAAGTTTGTGTACAAAAATTTCTAAGGTATTTATGTAGTGTTTTATTTAGTATTTTAAGCATAATTTTAAGACCTTCATTATTTCATCATTACATTTAATATTCAATAAACATAGTCTGTATATTGTTATTTTTTTCATTTTTGTAAAGTCGGTTTAATTGTCCCGATATTAAAAAAAAAACAATTTGGCGCCCGAGATAACTTCATTTATTTTTACATTCTTTATTATTGATGGTAAGTGGTAATTAAGCAAATCATTTTAGTGAACCTACCCTATTAATCTACCGACATGGTGTGAGTACTGATAAAGTAGTTCGTTGAAAGAATTTATATGCTTATCAAATAAAGTCAACTGCTGTTTTAAATTACCTCTTTTGCATTGAAATTGTTTTAAAACTTCTACCATTGTATTCCAATTCTTAAAGCGAAATTAGAAATAATGGTCGTTGTAGAATTCCTTAGATAAAACAATTTCGCCTCAATGATCTTCACCCTCACATAATGTTTGTTTTGCAACTTACTTTTGTATTCTTGAAATGATTTAGATGATGCTGTTTTCGTTGTTGTGCTTAACTTACCTTAATAGAGCTCAAAGGGCCAAGTTATGTTAGCTATATAAACTCTATTTGTGTGAAATTGCATTTTATTGTTAATACGTCATGAACATTTCTTATTGATTGACATTCACATACATTTTTACCTTCCACCTTCATATACATGTGTAGGTATAGAAGGTTATGCAATTGACGTTTTTTTCATAAATGCTAAATAGAATTATTACCTCATTTTCAACGTTTGGCAAAGTTTCACCAAGATCGGTCTGCTGTGTGTGTGTGCGTGCGAGCGCGTGTGCGTGCGCGCGAGCGCGTCTGTGTGAGAGTGCATGTGTGTGCGCGCGCGCGAGCGTATCTGTGTGAGAGTGCATGTGTGTGCGCGCGCGCGTATGTACGTTGTAAAGAATTGAAATCTCTTATGGATAAAGCTGAAATCAATTATTTAAGAATTAATTTTGTAATTGTACCGACCAGAAATAATCCATAATTAATTTCTTTTAATCCCCTCTATTATTGTAAATAGACAACAGAGCTCCTCACTAGTTACGGAACGCCTCCGAGAACACCAAAGAGGTTTACGTCACGACGGTAGCCACCGACTCCTAGCACTGAATTTGTATAAAACCGCGATTTTCGCTGCCGACAGATAGATTTTTCATTCCGATACCAGATAAGATATTACGGTATCCCCGAGTTTATTTCACCGTTTTTCCGATTCATTTATTTATTTTTCTCCTTTAGCCCAATTTTCCCACCTTGTGCATCTCCAGTAGTGACCGAACGCTCCCGACCAGCTTTTACTTGAGTGCTCGAGATCACCCGCACATAAGTTTTTAAGCAACATTTAAAGTAGACAATACACACACGGAAACGTGCAGACAGGGAACAAGCCCGAAACTGCTTCATAAACTCGTTGGCCGGACGAGATGTAAGTCTTGTTCGCCGACACACTCAGGCATATATAAAATAGTTAGAAGGTGACTTCATCGTACCCACATAAAGTAGCTAATAGGACGGGAAGCTTGGCCTGGTTCTACTAGTGACTTCAATTACACACCCCGACACACTTTCAAGGCTGAATAAACGTGCTTGGCAAAATCGCGTGCAAAAAGTTGACCCAGTTCTGATGTAAAATTACATACGAAAAGTAAACCTTACTTGGGCTTTATTACTTTGTGCTAAGGCGGAACAGAATAATTAAAACTACCATCTCAACCACCACCAACCATATGGTGAGAGAAATTAACATATCTATGTCTATAACCGTCATCCGTGGTAATGCACCATCGTTGGTATTTTAATTAAAGTACTCCTTTAATTGTGCCTTATCTAATTACAGCCTCCTTCATAAAGCTACCACCATTCCCGGAATAATTAAAATCAAAGCACATGCGCAAAACTCCCAATAAACTTTAAAAAGAAAACATGGATTTTATTTTTCGAGCATTGACCTAGAACATTTCTTTAGAAATGTACACAAACTGATAACATTGAAATAAATCTACCTTTTAAAAATATTACCAGAGAGAGAATTTAAACCCCTTATATGAGTACAGTTATCCGCTACCTGACATCAGAGTCGCATTTCGGAAATGTTATTCATTTATACATTGACGTATTTTGATCGAAATAATTATTAAATAATTATTGATTGTATTTTTTATATTACTAACCGATTTTCCCTCAGTTAATACAAGCAGAATAGCCGACCCAGGAGCGACACAGCCACCGTTAATTGTGGTTTTCCTCGTCCACCTTTTGGCGCATATTAAGTGGAAGTGCGAACATCTTAAGTGTACAGGGTGTCCCAACGATAGAGTAAAATAAGTTTATGCTTAACTAGAATTATTTGTGTAAATATTGTATGGACCATGGGGTAGAGGTAAGAAGTGTGCATTTTTTTTAAATATTGGAAGTTATACAGGTGTGCCAGAAAAGCAGGACGTGAAAAAGTATAATTTTTAAATAGAACACCGTATTTGATTTTAGTTTTAATTCTACGTGTCCATACAAACATATTTTGTCATACAAAAGATTGGCTGAAAGTTTTTAGTTCTTGAGATATTCGCGTTTAAAGATTATTATGGTCATTTTCATGGGTTGATGAATGGGCAATTGTTCCGTTATTTAACAATTAAAAATTGATATTTCGTGTGAAAATGAATGATATTATACTAACGTTTAGACCGAGTAGTATTTCTAATTTTCTCAACAGGGTGTTTGTTATAACCATTCAAATTTGAAAATTCTCAAATTAAAAAAAATCAGTTTTTTTTTAATTGCACACCCTATATATTTTGATTTCATTTTATTCGGGATTAAAAAATCTATCATTTTTGTCAAATATATCCTATATCTATCTTTGATAGTTTTCGAGTAATTTCGATTTTTTCACACTAGCTACTTTATTTTCGATAACATTGCATTGCATGGATCTTGGTAGCCATGGAAAACAATTGCGACGAAATAAAACAAACCACCTAAGCGAGAATATTAACAGTTTTTATTAATGAGAAACAGTAATTCAATAATTATTCAACATTGCGTCTTAGTAAATGCTGAAATAGACGGCCTTCTTGCTGAATACTTATACTTCAGCGTTGTTCGATTCACGTTTGATTTGGAGGTATCACATATCGTCGCTAATGTTCTAGAACTCACTTGGGGATTTTCTTGAATATTTAACAATATTTCAAGTTCTTTTTCTTCATTAGCTGCCCTTTTATTAACAACTTTACGTTTGAAGTACTTAACACTACCGCTAGAATCAAATCTATCCATCAAATTTTCCAAGCCAACAGTAGTAGGTATTCGACGTTCAGGATATTTCATTTTGTAGATTCGTTGTGCCAATAAAGGGTTTTTTTCAGCCTCGCCCAACACGTATATCATATCAATTAATTCATTTGTCGAATAATCCATAATTGATACAAGAATTGATAACAAGTTAAATGCGAAAACGACAAATTTAATATGTGTTTATTTTGACAAGTAGGAAACCTTTGTATCTTAGTAACGCAATTATTATTTTCCATGGACTACCAAGATCCATGCAATGCAATGTTATCGAAAATAAAGTAGCTAGTGTGAAAAATCGAAATTACTCGAAAACTATCAAAGATAGATACAGGATATATTTGACAAAAATGATAGATTTTTAATCCCGAATAAAATGAAATAAAAATATATAGGGTGTGCAATTAAAAAAACTGATTTTTTAATTTGAGAATTTTCAAATTTGAATGGTTATAACAAACACCCTGTTGAGAAAATTAGAAATACTACTCGGTCTAAACGTTAGTATAATATCACTCATTTTTCACACGAAATATCAATTTTTTAATTGTTAAATAACGGAACAATTGCCCATTCATCAACCCCACGAAAATGACCATAATAATCTTTAAACGCGAATATCTCAAGAACTAAAACTTTCAGCCAATCTTTTGTATGACAAAATATGTTTGTATGGACACGTAGAATTAAAAACTAAAATCAAATACGGGTGTTCTATTTAAAAAATTATACTTTTTCACGTCCTGCTTTTCTGGCACACCCTGTATAACTTCCAATATTTTAAAAAAATGCACACTTCTTACCTCTACCCCATGGTCTATACAATATTTACACAAATAATTCTAGTTAAGCATAAACTTACTTTACTCTATCGTTGGGACACCCTGTACATATGTTGTTATTTTTAGTATCTCTAAGTTGAGATAATAAATATTTAGTATTATAAAATGAATAGGAATATTTTATAACACCGATCTGACTTTAGTAAATTTTTATTCAGATTAAAAATCAGTGTATTCCAGAGATAATTCAACCACCCCGTCTCCGACATTTGAGCTAAGCCGCTGGTAGAGTAAAATTTGCATTAACGTGATTACTAGCCTATGGGCCTTATAGCGTGTATGTTAGTAACACGTACGTACTTAAAATTGCGTATTTAAGCTTGTTTTCATGTCTCCTCGAGCTGATTAGATTTTGAGAAAAATCAGCGGCGGAGAGGGGGGAGGGCGTTTATTAGAAGTTTTTGGTTTTTATTAAATATTTCTGAAAAAGATGTATATTTCAAAGATATAAAAATACCAACATAAAGACCTTAAACATATAGATCAATATAGCAGCAAAATAATTGCTATTGTAGAATTTAAATGTTGGTTCAAACTAACGGGCTAACTGATTTTTATAGTCCTACGGTGGTTTTCTAGCCCGTGCGCTTGGGCTCGAAATAGCGCCTCGCACCTCATTGTGCCCTTAATACATATATAACTAAAATAGAACTGAAAATGCTATACTGCATTGTAGATATTTTATAGTTAACATCTATATGTCTATAAACCTCTATCTGACATGAAGTTTTAAACGTCCATCCGCCATAGATTAAAAAAGAGGTTGTATAAATATCCTTAAAAATATTAAAATTATTTCATTTCATTTAGTTTCCACTTTTTAGGTGTGTTGTTCCATACCACACCAATTATCTTGTGGTGGTCAAAGCAAAAGGACGTGTTTTAAGTATGCTTCGTTTTCGACCTTCAGTTAATCAAATATGTGCTGGTAAAAAATGACAATTTCTAAACCAAAGATTAGTGCACGGTAAGGGCGTGTTTTTGAACAGATTTATAACCCAGCAGTTTGCATTTTAATAAACAAATAATAACATTAATCTAATTCAGTAAATTTTAACGTGTGAAATGGCTCTATAGATATAAAAATAAACACAAAAACAGGATTGTTGAATTTCTATTAACTCTATGAAAGTATACGGTTCCCTTCAAGTCCATGTCATGTGCGATTGTTAAAACTCATATACGTAAAGCACAAACACCCCTTTTGTCTAGGTTTTAACTCAAACACGTACATTTTTGTAATTACAATAATTTCTAAATCAATAAGTTCTAAATTTGAATAATAATAAACAAATAATCGAACCAATAGAGTCTTAGTAACGTGTGAAATGGCTCTTAGAAAAAAAGGCGAACAAATAGTATTCAGGATTACAATAGAATTGAAGTTCTACGAAAAAATGCTGTTCCTTTTAACGATTGTTAAACTCATATAATCATAAAGTAAACTAAAATCGCAAATACTCAAACACGTAAACATTTTGCAATAACAATAAAATTATAGAAAACTAAATTACTTATTCTATCCTACGGTAGCGCGGGTATATAAAGCAATCATAAATACGTATTTGTAACAGTAGTATAAACATTCAAGAGATGCCAGATGTGATTGAAAAAATGAATGTACAGCTTAAGAAGTAAGCGGTCAGTTCTTGCTTAATGTATATACCTGCTATAAACCTCTTTCTATAACAAAACACGAACATAATTATTGTCACAATAATTCGTTTTATTAGTTTTAATGATAAAAACAAATAACTAGATTGAATCCGTAATAAAAAAATAAACAAATATTAAATTAAATATACAAATAACTAACTCTAATTCGAAATTCGGAAAACTATTTCATTTGTTTAGTAAGTAGCACGAGTACCAAGAATCGCGTAGGGGATAATCTAATTTAAATATATGATTGAAAATTAAGTAAATAAAAAACATTCATACAGTAAGACCCTTTCGGGTATACGTCTAATTTTAATTTATTTACCGCGGTTCTAGCTCATGTCATAGTTAATGGGTGCGGGTTCTTTAAATAGGGCTGATCGTTTGCTACCAGATTTTCCACTCTGATCAATAAACACTAAAAGGGTTTGATACATATATTTTCGTATAAGCTTATATCTAAATATGTACTTAAAACTAACATACATTTGAACTATTTACATGTAATTAAATACTAAAAAAAACAAGATACTCAAAAATAAAACGTCCACCAACAGGGTTGGCCCAGGGTCTTGACTGTTCTGGGTCCTTGTGTTGGCGGCGACAGTCTGGAAACGGCAGACACTACGGTGGTCTCGTTAGGACTGCTATGGAATTAACATTACCTGCATATTTACAATAGTTAACTAAATTGATCTTCATTTCTTATATGAAAAGAATATAGAAAAAAAAATCTGGAATATTTTAAGTACGTTCCTGCCTAGTAGAAATCGCAAGCGGGCACGTGACTTATACAGTTATATCAACGTTATTTGTCGTTGGAAATATTTTCAAATGGGATAATACTGAGGGAATGGTTTGATACCTGCTTTACTAGCTTATTTAGAAAATCAACACTTTTTAGTGATATTCTCGGTTGATTTATACAATTCTTATATCTATTTTTATACTAGAATTTTACACATCTAACTAATTTGTTTACATGAGGTTTATTTAACAGAGTAGTCTTTCTAATTAGTGTTTAAAACTAATTACGGGGAATTAGAATATTTTCTAGTTATTTTTCGTAACTAGTAGAGATTTCTATGCAATTACAGGAATATTTATTTATGCAGGCGGACAGGAAAAACCATTATCGATATTTATCGATAATTATTCGCACCGCAATATTACTATGTTTGTGTAACATAACCGACCTGACTATTTTGAATACTGTTTGTACACCTTTGTACTTGAGAAACATTTTTCATTTAAAATATTCAGGTAATATTTAATTTTTAAAACACGAAGTTTAACTTTCGTTTAATTTTGGATGTTTTTTTTAGATTAAAGGTTATATACGTTTTGAACAGGTAACTAATAAGTGTACCTTGGCGTGCAAGAGTTATCTCTCTTGTTTACACTTTTACATTATTAAGATCATCCGTACTGTAGATTGAGACTCTTTTCTTTATAAGGTCGTAAGGGAATGCAGAGATAATTATCCATAGCTATAAATCAGATAAGCATGTTATGCGCCACTCAATTTTCAGATAATTAAAATACAACAAAAAATGAGAAAGTTGTACTTTAATATCACATGTAAACTTAGTAAATGATACAACAGTTGTAATTATTTGTAAAGGGTTTTCCAATAAGAGGTGTTATTTTGATATTCAAAGAAAAATGGAATTTTTTGAGATAATTGATCGGATGTTTATTTCATTATAAAGAGGAAGGTATGTCGTTAATAATGGAAAATAATATCAGCCAAATGGCTACCACAACCACGCTTACAGGACCATATCCTTTTCATGAAAATTTCCATAACGAAATCGCAAAGTGGCTGCCCTATGTCATCGATAGCCTCACGAATTCCATCTTTGAGGTCTTGAATCGACGCTGGGCTGTTGGCGTAAACCTTATCTTTCACGTGGCCCCAAAGGAAGAAGTCGCAAGGTGTTAAATCACAAGATCTCGGTGGCCAATTGTGATCACCTCTTCGAGAGATAACACGGTCCGGAAACTTTTCCCGTAAAAGATCAATGGTTTCGTTGCTTGTGTGGCACGTAGCGCCGTCTTGTTGAAAGTAAACGTTGTCCAGATCAATACCATCCAATTCCGGCCATAAAAAATCATTAATCATCTCTCGATAGCGCAATCCATTCACCGTAACTGTTGCTCCAGCCTCATTTTCGAAAAAGTAAGATCCAATGACCCCGGTAGACCATAAACCGCACCAAACAGTCACACGTTGAGGATGGAGAGTTTTCAACAATAACTCTTGGGTTTTCCGAGCCCCAGATGCGACAATTTTGCCTGTTGACGTACCCACCGAGGTGGAAATGGGCCTCATCAGTCAAGATGATTTTTCGATGGAATTCCGGATCATTTTCATGCATTTCAACGACCCAATCAGCAAAGACACGACGTTGTTGATGATCGGCCGGCTTGAGTTCTTGTGTTAACTGAACTTTATAAGCCTTAAGACCCAAGTCATTATGCAAAATACGGTGTAATGACGTTTGTGGAATGCCCAATTCCAAAGAACGACGAGGAATGGACAAACCTGGGTTTTCTTCAACACTTTGGGCTACAGCAGCAATATTCTCAGTTGTTCTTGAGCGACGTGCACGGGTTTTATTCTTCACATCATTAACTTGTCCCAACAGCTCGAATTTGTATTGAGGTCCGACAAGGTGCGTCACGACGACCCAAAAATGTTTTAGTTTTACAAACCGTCTCTGCCAAATTTTCACCATTTTTATAGTGAATTTTAATAATTTTACTGCGTTGTTGAAGCGTGTATCGTTCCATTTTTATTAATCGCGTAGTTTTTACTTGTCAAATGTCAATAAATGACAGCTTCAAAAGTGAGATCTACCGAAATAGCGGGCTATTCAAAATAACACCTCTTATTGGAAAACCCTTTATATTTAATAAATCAAAATATCTGCTGATTAATTTCATCACAAAATTAAATAAAATAGTACCAAATGTTTCGCAAAGCTTTACGATAGTGAACTAACTCTTAAACGATACGTAAAATGTAACCTATCCTTACGGTGAATTATTTCAACATAACAGAAATTTCTTTGACCTATGTCAACAAAATACCACCGAAGGAAGGTCATACACTCAAATGTTTTATCTTAGAAAACACTATTGGAGTCAGCTGTATTCTTTTCATATCAACAGTATTAAATCTTGCGAAACAATATTCGACCAGCTTTACCTTAATGTTCGTAAATCGATTCGTCTAATTTGTTCACTTAATAAAAACATAGTGTGCACAAAAAAGGATACTTATTTGTTGTACATTCAACACAAAGTTAATACTGGGTGTTTTTAAAGTACACGGAGCGTATACCTTATGTGAAAGCAAGAAAAACGATCAGTAAAGCCAATTATTTGAGACCACTGATCAAAGTTAACGTTAGTCAGGAGCGTGCGTACCCAGAGGGTAATTTGACCCCATTTTTCTAACACTTTTTCTAACACGCTAAATTTCACCGTTTCTTAAGAAATAGACAAAAAGCAAATTAAGGCAGGATAAACAGTGAGTTCAACAGTGAGTATTGTCAAGTAACTGTCAGTTTAGCATAAGTCAGTAATAATTTAAATAACGGATAGTACAGACAGTTACTTTTCGGTTAATGATGAATCATTAGAATTGTTTTTCTTATTTTTACGTAACATTTCAAAATGTTCCATTTTGTTTTAGACTCATTGTTTACCCTGTTTTAATTTTTTTGCCCATATCTGAAAAAATGGTGATATTTAGCGACTCTTACTAAGCGTATCTTTTTTATGTAATAGGTAAGGGTGAACCATATTCTGGTGTCAATATAGCAAAAAAATGAAGTGTTAGACAAATGGGGCCAACTTTACCCAATTACCCCTCTCGTACGCAGCTCCTGGCTAAAGTTAACTTTGTTCACTTATCTCTAACTGGCTTTACTGACAAAAATTTACGTCCCAGATATGGTTGGGTTAGCTGGAGATATAAACTGAAAACCTGTTTTTGAAAACCACCTTCATAGGACTCTAACTCCCCGAAGAAGCGTTTTCGGAATAGTGTTTACAGGAACTTTATTTCTTATTTTCACGTAAGGTATGCGCTCCCAACTTTTTGCCGTGTATTTTAGAAACGCCCTGTATATTATATCGGAACAATCTTGCTGTAAAGAACATTATTTCTTGACAATACGATAAGGTAATTTCCAGCACTTTTCAATAGTGTAAAGGTAAACGTAATGTATTCTCGAACCAAAGCAACCAACACAGATACGTTGTAGCTATCAAAGCGGGCGCAATTAAACAACGGGCGTAATGTGCTTCCATATTTAATAACACAAAAACGAAAGGTATCTCCAACTCAAACTTTCTTTAAGATAACGTGTTGCGTCCTCAAAACGTACTATATGCACGTCATCTTGACTAGCGCCATTCACCACGCTTCCTTCAACATGAAGTCGAGTCATACATAGTCAATTTCTAAACTCTACAACATTTTCTTAACACACGGGAAGGAGTTCTTAACGCAAGGGGCGGATTTCCCTTATGCAGGGAAGGAGAAGAGAAAGTTGCTGTGGCTAAATACCCATTATTGGTATATATACTGATGTTCGTAATTATACAGCGCCAGTCTAAATTCCCCCCTCCAACCTATAATGTGACCATAAAACTGAAATTACTAAAATTTTGGGAAACCAAACTAAGGCACATATACAACGTTATTGATAGTATTCAGTACCGCAATCATTAAAAATGGCGGACAGCCGACATTTTGTAAAATTATTTTATATGGGATCATATTGCAAATAATACCTCATATAAAACCTAGTTTCAAATCCTTTTCGACGAGATCAACAACATTAAAATATTACTACTGATTTATGAGTTTCAACCCAAAAATCTCAAAACTGGTGTGATTATTAATAATCGGTATGGTAGTTCAGATAGTGATTAATAATAATATATCGACCATAACCAACCATTTTGAGGATACAGGTATCAGTATTAGTAACGTTAAAATACTATATTATTTTTGTATTGATTTTTGACACTGTGAATTACTGAGACTGGGCAATTAAAAAGTTTCCTTATTTTAAAGGTAAAAGATTAACCTTTACGTAGAGTTGTGATACCAATTTAATGACAAATTTTGTAATTATTTAGGTTTATTGAGAAACCAGCCACGGCGTTAACCGCAGTATATACTCACCCAGGCTACCAGCTGGTCATTGAGTAATTGAGTGTGGGCGGCAGAGGTGTGGCAGCAAAATAAATTTGGTTGAGGGTTTTTGGAATACGGAGAATTAGGGCGCCACAAGTTTTCTTTAAGACCTTAAATTTGAAAAGGGCGTGAAAAAAACGAAATATTGTAGTGAAGAGAAGTTGTACATATATTTAAGAGAATTGTAAATAGCAATTTATGCATATTATTAAATAAGTTTTTAATTTGTGAATAGTTTTCTTTAACTTTTATTAATCATTCACAATTAGTAGCTAGTAGAAGTAAGGTGGCGAAAATAACAAAAAAACAGGGGTTGGTAGCAACCAAGAAAAGCGTCACGTAAAAGTATAATTAAGCTGAAATAAAATTGGTTTACTCAACAAAATGGTTAATACAATATCATAGAATCGATTCCATATACAGCTGAATTAAAAAAATGGGGGAAATGAAAATTTTTCAATCATAAATTCGGTTCTATTTGTCATCTGTCTACTTGACAATACCCACCAAAAATCAGTCATTAAATTTATACCAACTTGTGCATTTGTGCAATGCCGTATTTATTAAGGGAAGTAGATAAAGCCAGAATCGTCTCTCCTGGAAAATGGTAGGACAATTATGAATTTAGCGACAGACATACAGTCCAAATATTTTAACCTATTTTTAATAAACCATGTTCACACTATGGAAAAATTGAAAAACCTGCTAATTTTTTTATATTTCCCGAATTTTTTGAATTCAGCTGTACAGTGCACCCCCCCCCCCCGTCCCCCCCGTCCCAACCTATGTAAGCCATAAAACTGAAATTAATAAAATTTTCACATATACAACGTTTTGATGGTATTCAGTGACGTAATCATAAAAAATGGCGGACAGCCGCCATTTTGTAAATGGCCAATTCTTGTTTTGAGATGCTTGGGTTGAAACTCATAAATCAGTAGTAATGTTTTAATGTTGTTGATGACGTTGAAAAGCACAAAGTAGCCGCCATTTTGTAAAATAATTTTAAACGGGAATGTATAGCAAGTAAAACCTCATTTGAAAGCTCGTCCTTTTAACGACATTCATGAGTATTCACTCAAAAACGCCAATTCATGTTTTGAGATTTTTAGGTTGAAACTCATAAATCTGTAGTAATATTTTAATGTTGTTGACGGCTTTGAAAATTATTTTCAAAATGGCGGCTGTCCGCCATTTTTAATGATTACGTCACTGAATACAATCAAAAACGTTGTATATGTGCCTTAGTTCGGTTTCCCAAAATTGTAATAATTTCAGTTTTGTAGTTCACATAATAGGTTGGGGTGGATATTTAGACGGGTACTGAATACTGCGTACCTAAATAAAAAAGTAATTAATTAATTTTAAAATAAACAGCAGAAAATTGCATGAACGAATCTGCGTAGCTCCCTCCTGCACTCTGAATAAAACTGTAAAATAAAATGATTTGCGGCAATCGAATTCGGGATGTACTGATTTAAAACAATTAGAAGCAAGAATATGGTACTGACGGTACGTTAAACACAATAAGACGTAAGTGTAACTAGAGGGTACAGTAATTGAGACACAAAAAAAATTAGGGATGAATGTTTTACACAAAAATTCGTTTACGAAAAATATCAAAGTCTAAATTAACGGAGATTTCAATTCAATTTAAATGTGAAACAAGTGAAATTTTAGAACAATTAAATCGATAAATGGATAAATAAAATATAAAAGGGTAGGTAACCTCAATGTTTAATTTAACACTCCGAATGATAATATTAAAATGTAGCGAACCAACAAAAAATCTACAGGCGATGCAACCAGTAGCCGAAGTCTTCTTAAGGTGTCGATTACAAAAATGGTTTCGTTCGTAAATAATAACTTATAAATTCTGCTGATCTGTCCTGTTGTAGTTGTTACGAAGAACAGGAGCGGCAGGTGTAGAATGGAGACGCAGCACAGAAATGATGGATTGTTGTAAACTACCAGCGGAAATGGATACCAACTGTATAACTTGTAGGCAATAGATTCCTTCTTGATTTGACGATTATAATTCGGATTTGTAGTTCTTGATTTAGTTAATTAAATATAAAATCACATGGCATAGAAACTGAGTGCCAAATATTATCCGGCACTCCGAAATATAATTGTACAGACAATTACTTAATAAAACGAATCCATATAAAGCCTGCATTCAATATTTAATATGTGGTTGCACGATATATATCCAGAACTTTCACATTCAAGCACACCATGCGGCACGAATTTAACAGACAATGGAATAGAAAACAGAACCAGAAACAAAATACCAGCCAAGAATGATAAAATTTGACCTAGGGATCAAGGTATTGACATAAAATTCAAAATTGATATTACTGAAGACATCTATTATAGAAAACTCGCCTGAAATAAAATTTTAAAAAAGTTTACTATTTATTAATGAATGGATCAAGTTTTAATGTTAAATTAAAAATAGACTGTTACAAAGCTTGAAGTTTTTCATGAGTTTAAGTGGATTTTACGTAAGCTATTTTGAAGAAAATATTACGGGGTTAAGCTGAGCGAACAGTTTCATTCCTGCTTTCATGATGTGTTCATGACGTATCCCATTAGAAATTTAAAAGCAGGTGGCGCCACAGTAACGGTAATGTTACATAATTTGATATTTTGTTGAGCTGCAAAACCGAGCTGGTAACGTAGTGGTGACACGAACTGCTTAGTATTCGGAAGGTAATGGGTTCGATTCCCGTTACCGTCTACCTTGTATGAGGTTTTTTCCGGGGGGGGGGGTCCTCATACACATGTAGCGGCATGGTCAGTGCGTATATGCACACCATGTGCGGCTACTTAGGCGAATGCTGGGGTAGTATTTTCCCTCTCAGAACCTTAACTCCGTTCCTTGGGATCCTATCCTGACCACACCCATCCTTAATCCCACCATGCATATAAACGTAATGTATGTATGTATGCTGGTAATCCATGATTGTGGCTGAAGGAGCTGGGAAAGCTCGAGCAGCCCGCCTTCCCCCGTGGGGAGGGAATGAAATACGTGGCCCTTTCCCTTTCCTTGAGCTGCAAAGAGCACTTTATTATTAGTTTGAAGAATCACGGCCCATCCCACTGAACAGTCGGAAACATGCACTCTTTTTGGACGAGCTTATTTTTTAGAGGACAACATGCATTGATTCCCCGTAAGATTAGATCTCGGCGCACGTTAATTTCTTTCCGAAAAGCACGAATCTATGAAATGCCCGCGCTCAAAACCTCCCTATTTCTCAGTCTAGTTAGATTAACGTGGGGTCATTACAGTTCAAAACTGGAAGTAACAGTAAGTCCCACTAACACATTTTTATTCATTTTGCCCAACAATTACACTGTCATCATGCAATAACATCTAATAATCTAATAACAATTATGAGTTTCTAGATATTTATATATGGTTGAAGAATTGTTACTTAGCATCACTCAAAGCAGCCACACCAGGAAGTATTTTACCTAAAACATCAAATTAAAAAAACATTTCAAAACGATACAATTGATACCTTCGAGTAATTCTAAACTAGCACCACCTCCTGTTGAAACATGTGAAACTTTATCTTCAGTTTTCCATTTAGCACAGCACGTCGCTGTATCACCACCTCCAATAATAGTAACAGAACCACCTTCCGTTGCTTTAACAACTGCATCCATTAAACCTTTCGTTCCGTTGGCAAAATTCTCAAATTCGAAAACACCAGCAGGTCTTCAAAAAAACCAAATTTGAACTATTATAAAGAATTATGGAAATAAGAAAAAACATGGAAAAGGGAGATGGAGGAAAAATAATGAGAGTCCGGGAGAGAGGCAAACATACCCATTCCAAACAATTACTTTCGCTCTTTGAATTGGTTCAGTAAATAATTTTAAAGTTTTTGGTCCAATATCTAAACCCATAGATCCATCAGGTATACCATTACCAACATCTGCACTTCCAACTTCAGCATCTTCCGAAAATTTATTCGCTGTGACAAAATCTATTGGTAGATGAATTTTAACATTGTTTACTTTTGCTTTATCCAAAAGTTTTGTACAATTTTTGCTCCTTCTGCATCGTATAAGGAATTTCCTATCTGCAACAATTTTTAGATCAATTATGTGATTTGTTAATCGGATTGACGGAAATAATGAATGCGAAAGAAATAGAAGATAATTGTAGTTAAAGGAGGGGGCACGTTTTAAATGTAAAATACCTTTCGGTCAGAATTTAACCAAATTTTGATATGTTCTAGAACTTGATCAAGTGATCAAATGTCTTCATTGCCCGAAAGCTCAAAGCTCAACAGTTTTTGATATACAGGGTCTGCAATATCACTATTTGATACTTTCAATATATCATAAAATGGACATTTTTGCCAATATTAACGCAAAACTCAGTGGAATGTAATTTTTTTGTGCTACTGGTTACAACCTTTTCTTTACTTTCATTATTTTTGTACATACACCTGATATACAGGGTGAGACCAAATATATGTATCTGAAAAGAATTATACGGTGGTATTGTTTTGATATTTTGGTGAATGGAAGTTAACACATATATATGTCCATTTAAATTATTATTGCAAGTTAAGTCCCCTAGACGTTCGTTATACAGAGTGTTTCATTTCTTTAACAGATTTAATTGAGTATTATTATACTTCCTAGTTGATTTTCTGATAACTTTATTGAAATGTCTATAAAATCGTTAACATAAAAAATTCCTTGCAATTGGATGTCGTTGCGAAATACAAAGCTTTTGGAGATTGACAGATAGAAAGGTTAGATGTGCTTCATTTATTATGCTCACTATTTTCTAATAAAGTTTTCAGTAGATTCTTTTGATAAAGAAAGCGCTTGTCGAAGTTCATCTTTATTTTGCAAAACTAAGAAAAGAAAATTCTTTAAGATACTAGTGTCTTCACTGTTCACACCATCGACAGACCGGTTTCCCAGGTCTACCTCCATCATCACTACCGCTTTGTACAGTCATTGGAAATAAGAAATGTTTATGTAGAAACGTTAATTAACGTATTTTAATATATTAAAAATATCTAAGCTTAATAAGATATCAGTTAACTGAACTGATGAGGCAGAAAACAGTAAATAATTTTTGGTCTTGATATAACCATTGTCATAGAAATCAAAAAGTTGCATAACCAAATGTTAAAACATTTGTAGAAGGATATTTGATTAGCTCTTGATACCTAGCGTATCCTAAAAACCATAGTACAGTTGCCACATGAGAACAAGTACCTAAAGTTCTGCCACCAGTCTTGCAGGTGCAGTAAGTACCTAATATTGGGTTAGGTTCTTCTTCCTCATTATTCGGCACAAATGCAATCCACAACTGATAACGAGTAGCATTTCTGAGGCGAGAATATATCCTTACCCGTATAAAACCGGGTTCGTAGTTTTCATCAAATTGATATTGAACCTGGCGGTTCTCTATTTCATTGTCCTGTATATAAGAAGGAGCAAGCTATAATTGAAAAATACCTACAGTTAACTCTTTAAGATAGTAATGTGACAAACGTGGGAATGAGGGAACGATAATTTCATTTAAATCAACCCATCTGCCCCTTCTAGCGCGTAAGTTTTCCTCCTCAACCCTGGCTTGAACAACATTTGGCTCTTGAACTTTTTGAAGAATATTTTCAGCTAGCTCAATAGTAGCACCTTGCATTAAAATGGGTGGAAAATATTTATTTATAATTGCTCCAGCAATTTTAAGAAAATCAGCAATATTACAAATGTGGGGTTTTTGTTATAATCTTTGTTATTTTGGTATTTCAAATTTACAGTAATTTTAGTTAAAGAGCCGAATACTGACACAAACTGGTTTCAGACCCTTTTAGGTAACTAGGTGATGAAATTGGAAATGAATGTTTTGATTTATGTAGCACTTATGTTAACATTTCGATGATGATATCATGATGATTTATCACTAGTCTATTATATATATATATATATATATATATATATATATATATATATATATATATATATATATATATATATATATATATATATATATATATGTTCAAAAGTTTGCATTATTTATTGAATTTCAACGTAACTTTAACAGATTTAATATTTTTTTGTGAATTTGAGCATATTTGATAGCTGATTGTATTTAATTACGACTGGTTGTAAATGAAATATTTTCTGAAGTAACAATTCAATGAAAATCAGAGTTATACAAGTTTTTTTGTTAAGTAACAAGTCATTTTAAAAGAAGTTTTACATTATAAAGCAACGTAACATGACGTAATGAGTCGGTCGTTGAACGAACAGCTCATTAGATTTTACATACGAGGGTTTTGCGAATGTCGCAAATATTTTTCGAAGTTGCTTTTATAGGAATCAAGATACCGATTGTAGACATCAGTCATTGGCATGATTGCCAAAAGGTAAGCAGTTTGTTATTTGTTTAAAAATGAGCTGTATTTTTCTCGAATTTAGGTATTACATCCCGATATCGACGTTGCGTAAATTTTAGGATTTTATAAATTTTCAATCGCGTTTAGTTTTGTTGTAGTGGCGTATTTCTGTATTTTAAATTGAAGAATTAATTATCGTATTTTCATTTATTTTTGGTTATTTGAGACAATAATTTTTGCATTAAGGTTTATCGAGATTCTAAGGAGTTGTGGTTTTATTTTCGCAATTTTGCGGCTTTTACATAAAGCTTAGAATTTCATTGGAATTTAGGTGAACTTCGCGTAGATATTTTTGGAATAGAATTTTAGTAGTAAAGTAGTTTATTTTAAGTGAACGTTTTGATTTCCTGTTAGGCCAATCTAAGATCTGTTCATGGATTTTCCCGCTATAAATGTGTTTTAACAGGTGGTGCCTTTTTGGCATTTTACCCGATTTTGACGTTTTGGAGTTGTGACGAGTGCCCTCTTTTACAAGTAAGAGCCCTGTCCATACCACTGAGCTATGCCGTGACACAAAATGCCTTGACGGGTTCGATGTTCTAGCGAGTATTTGCTTGTAACAGGATTGCAACATTCCGTTCGTTATTATGACGGTTTTGGTACATTGTTTTTCAGAAAACCCCATAGGAAGAAATCCAGTATTGACAGATCTGGAGATCGTGGCGGCCATAACACCGAACCGAATGTTGCAATCCAACGATTTGGGAAACGGTCTAAGTTCACTGCCAAATCATTATGGGTTAGGGCACCATCTTGTTGAAAGAAAATCGGTGGAAGATGTTTTTCAGGAATGTCTATATTTTTGAAAAACTAAGATAGAACTGCAGCTGATAGTTGCCAAGCCCACTATGATTCCCATTTAAAAAAATTCAAGTTTATATTATTACTCAAAAACTGCATTCCTAGAAAAATTCTAAGCACGCCACTGAATTCGGTACTTGGCAATATACATTACCAAAGGATTCCTACCACGAGTTGGATTCAAAGAGACAATCCAAAGAAAATGCAGGAAAATTAGTTTATATAAGCACCGTTGACGAAATATATCAGTATAATAGTATTAAGCGAGGTATAAGACATTGAAAACAGTGTAGAAATATCGAAAACAAAAGAAGATACTAAATTTTCAATTTTTTCATGAAATCTAGGTGAAAAAGTAGTACGTGAATGTAAAAACCTCAAACTTCTATCTTTGATAATAACAAAGATACCTTTAAGAAACAACTAAAACAACAAAATCGGGACACACGGTACAAGGGTAACAGAAATGGTAGAGATTCAGTTAAAACAAAAGTACGAAAATATACATCAACTAATAAACGACATTAAAGTTAATTTTGTTTCGCAAAAATCAAGTGCTGTATTGTCCAACGAATTGCACCAAATTAGGCAAAATACTCAGAATTTAGAAAACTATGTTACGAAAAAAAGAAAATATTTTAAGTGAGTTACATATTTCACAATCAGAAGGTACCGTAGAAGTAGCGAATATTTTAAAAGGGGCAAACGAGAAGCTTGCTGTAATGCTTTTTGTAACGGATTGAGAAATGATAAGCTAAAAATAATAGTTAAAGTTAGGATTAGTAAAATCTTAACGGGCACCATACGTAAGCGAAAAACCAACAAGTCAATCAATCAGTTTAAGAAAGTTAATACATACAGTAATTATTAGCGCGGAAAATTTAAATGAAATAAGTTTGACAGAGACAACTACAAAAATCAGTTTAAAAGTAGATTTCGTAAACCAGTTTCACAATTAAAAAAATTATTACACCTTTTTCTAATTAGGACAATTATCTGACCGATCCCTAACAATCTACTTACAATGGTTGGACAGACCTATGAGGTGCGACAAGAAATTCTTTTGCCGCTTGCTCTTTGTCTCGGTCGGAGAGGCCGTGCGGTCCCTAACATTACGAAAAACTATGATGTCATAAATACTGGGCGCCACTGGCTTCTCCCTAGTCGCAACACCCAAGCCAAAAGGTGCTGACAGTGTTCGGTCGATTCCTCTAAGCCTTACCTTTAGTATTGATTTCCAACTTTTAATGCTTGTTGAATAATATTGTAAACAATTAAATAAATTTTTTCAACAATATCTAAACACTTATTTTTATTCATAAACCCCAAAAAAATAAGAATCTTTGCTATAAAATAAAAGGTAACGAAAAACCTATTATGTTCCTATTTCAACAATTGGTTGAAATTCACTAAACTACATTCTTACGTACTAAAAACAATTATTTTCAATTTAAAATACATATATGTTCGATTGTATTATAAATGGCTCCATCAAACTTTCGTATGGGATCCAAATTTAAACTAAATGGTGAAATTAATCCAACAGGTTAAACCAAGTTGTGATTAAAATAAACCACTAACAGGTGAACTTAGAATGTAGAGCTAGTAGTTTAACTGTTGCGAAAACCAAAAATCGCAAAGTGAAACTAAAACGGAAAATGTATCTGGAACGTAAAACCCTAGGGAGGAAGAAATGGGTAAGTATATTGGTTATTAACAGTTAGATTTTACCTTTAATAAAAAGGGTTTCCAGGTTCGTGGTTGCCTTCGATGATTGTTAGAAGTTTTATCCTCCGCAGAGATAACACGTAATGCATTCAAACTTAAAAACTGACCAAATTTAAACACTACGATTAATAAGTGATTTGAGATTAATCCCTTTTTCAAATCAGGTAACTATAATATAGTTAATTACTTTCGAAATCACTTCTCTAACATTTTTTAGCTCTTACGCTAAGATGGCCGACCAGCAGATAACAAGAATGAATCTAACATTTTTCAAAATTCTTATCATAAAGATAAAATTTAAATGTGCCATTTTCTGGACAAATTTGAAGACTGTAAAGATCCCTTTTTTTTAACTATTAGAATTACAGTGACCAGTATTTAATCAAATAAATTGTATTTGTACATTTTCTACATTTATTCCCTTCCTCGCTAGATGGCAACTATTTATCAAAAATGCTTTTATATTTACCAACATTTATATTTACATTACTACAAATCTAATTAACTTACTATTTTAACTATAACTACTTATGACACAAATATTAATTAGTAAAAACAAATTACAACGTAATAAAATAACTTCAAATTAATATTAATAATTCTAACGAATAAGGGAAAGGAAAAGCGCAGCACCATGCTTCATTCCTTCTCCAAAGGAATGGGCGGGTTACTCGAGCTTTTCACGGTCCTTAACTAACAGAGATGGATTCCCAGCATACATACATACATTACGTACATATGCATAGTGGGATTAAGGATGAGTACGGTCAGAATAAGACTGGAAGGAATGGAGTTAGGGTTCTGAGGTGGAAGATACTATCCCAGCATTCGCCTAAATAGCTGCACATAATGTGTGTATACGCAGTGACCATACCCCTATATGTGTAAAAGTAAAACCCCCTGAAAAAACCTCATACAAGGTAAACGGTACCGGGGATTGAACTCTTTACCTCCCGAATGCTAATCAGATTGTCTTATCACGAATCCAACTAGTTTGGTACGAACAGTAGCGTAGCCCCCCTCCGGCCCACCCTCTGCGCTACGCTACTGCTCGCCCGGGCGACCGTTTTTGGAGGCGGCAAAATTTCACAATAAAATAATAAATGTCTAACGGAACCAGGGCAGCGTTTCCAGGTCTAAAATTGTCTGAATGGTATTAAGCAAAAGGATTTACGGCGGGATTTAAATAATTTTACACAATTAGACTTTGCTCTTAGAAAAAGTAGGCGAATAGTAGATTTTTTTTAAAGTCTTGTACAATATATAACACGTATTCTTACCGACTTCACGTGTAGTCATACCAGGTGAACAATTTAGGGCAAAGAAAATAATGAAATTGCGAACACTCAAGATCTTTCGTACTTCAAGATAACCCAAATATAAAATTTTTCATATAAATGGGCTAAACTATCTAAATGTAAATTATGGGAATAAGAAATTAGTATTTTTAGTAGATACTGGTGCAAGCACAAATCCTATATTCTACGAAGTTTTAAATAAAATTGAGAATGCAAGTATAAAAAATTGCATAGAAATAAAATTCGAACTTTAGGCACAATAAATTTATATTTGAATATATTAAATTTAAATTTTAATCAAAATTATCGCGTAGCTGAAATATTTAACGAAGACTGTTAGGAAGTACGCCACTGAGAAATACCTTATGTGAAGTAAAATACTGTAGACATTTCAGCATTGATGCAAGAACCGTCGAGTTGGACGGTCGCTATTTGTAACGAATTAAAATAAAAAAACGTAGTACAATATTGATCTTTATTTTTTACGTTTTTAACTATTGCTTCAAATGATTACAAACAAGGACATTAATGGATTATTACGTGTAGAACTATTTTTAGAATATAACGCTAAAATGCATTACAAAAACGTTACTTTAACTGTAAATAATGAAAAGGTTTGTATACCACTAGAGTCGAAACATAATTTGGAAACATTAATTCCACCGAAGTTATAAAATATTTTACAGTTTGTACAAAAGAAAAATACGTTATATTACCGAAAGCAAACAGCGCGTTTACAGCAGGATTAGCTGTAAAACAACTAAGAGTAGCTTAATTCCAGTCTTAGTTTTGAAATATTAATGACAGCAAAATTGATCTTAAAAATGTTAAATCAGATTATTTACGATTAAAAAGATTGAGGAAAATGAAATTTGACTTAATAGGATAGACAAACAGATTTAATCAAACAGATAATGGTAACACTGAGGTAACAAACTCAATACAAATATCTTTGCGAAGTGTGCGGACGTGTTTCTTATTGAAGTGTAACAAAATATAAAAAAGAAAATATTATGGTTAAAGAAAATGTGAAACAGCATAAACTGAATTAAAAAAAAAACGTTTACGAGCTCATTCCCTTGACGCAAAAATTAGGTAATTGCGGTTACTATTAAATAAATGTGAATATCTAGTAGAAACAATCTGAAGCTATAAATCAGATATATATATATATATATATATATATATATATATATATATATATATATATATATATATATATATATATATATATATATATATATAATTCAGGTGTCACCCATCTTTCAGGTTAAATAATTAAAATTCAAAAAATAAAATAAAAAAGTAGTACTTTAACACCACATGTAAACTTAGTAAATAACACAGCAGCTGTATTTATTTGTGTATATAAATCAAAATAATATCTGCTGATTAATTTCTTAATTGATACATAAAACTATACATAAAACATAACCTATTTTACAATTACAATTATTTCAAAATGAAAGTTGATTGAACTTGTATAATTGTCATGTAATAAAAATTTTTACGACCTATGGCAACAAAATACCACTGAAGTAAGGTCATGCACTCAAATGTTTTTATCTTAGAAAACACTAACTGAAGTCTTTTGACTACAACAGTATTAAACATTCATATCTCAAAGGCATTTGACCAAGTTTGGCATAAGTGTTTACTTGCCAAACTCACCTCGTTTGGGTTAAATGATACGCTCATCAACTGGGTTTCTAGTTTCCTTGATAAAAAACGAATACGTGTCGTAGTTGATGGCTTTTTTTCAAAAGAAGTTAGCATTAAGGCGGGCGTACCACAGGGATCCGTTATAGCGCCTACACTTTTTCTGCTGTACATAAACGACCTTATTTCTTCAACAACTAACCCCATCCATTGCTTTGCTGACGATAGCACTCTTCACTGTAGTTCATCTCAGTCTACTCATAGTGATAATCCATCTTCTATGTCAAATCAAGAAATTAAAGCTGAAATGGCAAATTCAATCAACAAAGACATTCAACGTATTCTCGAATGGGGAAGCAATAATCTAGTTAAATTTAATGCTAACAAAACTCAGTGTTGCCTTATGTCCGCCAAAAAAGATCGATCATTTCCTGTTGCAAGTATGAATGGCTCAGTTTTCAGACTCTATTACTCTGTTGGGTATGACTGTATCTTCAAATCTCTCATGGGTTGACCATCTTCTGTCAGCTACCAAAACAGCTGCTCGTAAAATAGGCTTTTTGTACAGATCTAAGCAGTACTTTACCTCTAGACAACTCCTTCTGCTGTATAAGGCCCAAATTCGGCCTCATCCCCAATACGCTCTCGATATCGTTGATCGTATTTAAAAGAGAGCGATTAGGCTTATAAATGACTCGTCCTTAACTTCTCACATACAGTCGCTTGAGCATAGAAGGATGGTTTCAGTTCTTTCTTTGTATTATCGTTATTACAACGGCTATTGTGCTGGTGAATTACATTCTTTGATACCATCTCCGGCTATCTTTGCGAGAAACACTCGGTTCGCTCATTCACATCATCAGTATGCAGTACAAATCTCCACTTGTCGTACCAAACGGGCGCAATCCACATTTTTCTACACGGCTTCTAAACTCTGGAATGATCTCCCTAGTTCCTGTTTTCCTCTCACTTAAGATATGAGAAAATTTAAGGTAGCTGTTCATAGGCATCTATTGGCAATTCATTATCCCTCTATCCATCCTCCTAAGTGTTCCTGAGTGCTTTAGCACGATAGGCCTTATTTAGCCTGTTCAGGTCCACAATCATAAAAAAAAAAAAAACAAAGTTAATATATTATATCGAAACGATTTTGCGAGAACTTCATTTCTTGACAATACACGGTAAGGCATAACGTCAATATAATGGTTAGCTAATTTCCAGCACTTTTCAATAATGTAAAGTTAAACGTAATGTGTACTCGACCCAAAGCAACCAACACAGATATGTTGTGGCTACTAAAGCGAGCATAATTAAACAGAGGGCGTGATGTGGCCTGTTTCCATATTTAATGACAAAAAACAATAGGCATCTCCAACTCAAACTTTCTTTAAGATAACGTATTGCATCCTTTAACGTATGTATGCGCGCCTGCTTGAACTCGTGGCATCTGTGTCAATCACCACGCTTCCTTAATATGAGATCTAACCATACATATTCAATTTTCGAACTGTACAAAATTTTCTTAACGCACGGGAAATGATTTCTTAACCCAAGGGACGGGATTTCCCGTATGCAGGGAAGTAAATTTAAGATGATACTAATAAAAAAAAATCATCATATCCACTAAAATTTAATTATTGGAAGAACAAATATGCCTAAATATACACAAATAATGTAATGATTCCGTCGCGGCAGCTCGAAAGAAGAACTCTATCCCGAAAGACTGCAACCGAACAGAAACATTTTCCAGCGTTTGTTCAATCCGTCTAGAGGAGTTTGGAATGTTAGAAAATATTAGAATTTTTTGTATATTTTTCCCATGTTTATATACCACCATTAAAACACGCACACATGAAATATCAAAAACTTTTCAAAAAAAGACTTAAAGGGTTATAAAAGTGCGTATTAATGGTGAGGTAAATGAAACAAGTGTATATAAATCCTGGAACATCTCAGCGCAAAATTGCTGCAGAATGTAATGTCAAAATCCGGCGTCCAACAAATTCTTAAAAAACGTAAATATCACGACATTTAAGTTGAGACTACCAAAGAAGGCTCGAATTTTGCCAGTGGTTTCACAATCAGCTGGCAGAAGATGAAGAATTCCTACGTAAAATCCTATGAACCGACGAAACATTATTTACAAACAGTGGAATGTTTAATAGAAGAAATAAACATTTTTATGCGGTTGCAAGTCCACATTTGGTGCAGGAAGTAAGGCCACACATTGAGTTTTCTGTTCATGTCTGGTGCGGCCTAATAAACAACAAACTTCTGGGACCCTATATTTTACTGGAACGATTGAATGGGCAATCGTATTTACATTTTCTTCAAAATGAATTTGAAGAGATGCTGGAAAATGTACCTTAGCTACCTTGAGAATTTTAAAGTGGTTTCAGCAGTATGGAGCAGGTCCACACAATGCGCAAATTGTTAGACAATATTTGAAAGAGTGGTTTCCCGAAAGATTGGAACTCATGGTCCTGTGTGTTGGCCAGCAAGATCCCCTTGCTTAAACCCTTTAGACTTTTTTTATGCGGTGCTGTGAAAGATAAGGTGTTCGACACACCTATTCAAAATGAGGCAAAAATAATAAACCTGTTCCAATCTATAAGTGGGGAAACCATTCGTGAGGCAGTGTATACATGGACAGAAGAACAGCGTTCTGTATCGAACATAGAGAGGGTCATTTTGAGCAGTTTTTATAAAGTGCATTAATCTAGTTTGTTGTTTATTTATTAACTTAGTTTGTTTTGTTTGTTAAGAAAGATGCATTTGTTATTTCGCGTGATGATTTTATTTTTTAGATTGTCTTATGAGAATCGAATTTTTTTGACCATGTGTGATACATGGATGAATTTAAGATTTCTGCACCTTTTGGTATAAAAATCCAGTATGGCGGCCATAAGAAAATCAAAAGTGAAAACCCAACTATCTAGTCTGCCTGGAAAATTTTTAAGGAGTGGAATGGATAGCCCTTGCTCAATTATGTAAAGATGCACTATTACATTGTACTAGTCTTAACATCAAAAAGGTTATTAAACATATAAAAAAAAAGGAAATTTTTAGTTTTTTCAGGATAATTCAAAAACTACAAAATCTATCTGAGATTGCACATTAATTGTTTAAAGAGCCTAAAATGGCGCAACTTTTTCCTTATTTTTAACTAACCCTGTATCTCTTACCGTGTCTGAGATCCCAATGGTGTACATCGTAAAAGTGACCACCAGTGAAACTTAGCAACAATTAAAGTTGTCGGCAAACGTGTTGTAAATAAAAGTTATTGTTGCAGAATAATGGATAATAATAGAAAACCACCAACTGGATCCCAATTGGAACAGTTGGGCAATGATTTATCAGATATAGAAAATGTGTCTTGCTCTTGTTTCGAGTATCCTAACAGTTTTTATTATACCCAAATGCATCGTTGTTGCCCTAAAGGTTCTTTGATAGCTATAGGTACCACCAATTTTATTGTTTTTTATCGAAATCTAATAATTTTGAATTTTTTGTATACTTTTCCCATGTTTATATACCACCATTAAAACATGAAATATCAAAACCTTTTCAAAAAAAGTTTTGCGAAGGGTTAACTAAGTGCGTATAGTATTAATTATAAGTTGTTTTTTCAGACACACGCGTGCGCGCCAACACACACATACCTACGCACGCAGGCATCCACACACGCACGCACGAATGCACGCGTACACACACACACGCACGCAGCCACACTCACGCAGCCACTCACGCTGTTACGGTATAAACTGGCAGTAAAACAAGGTAACATAAACTTGGCTTTCACTCGACTAACCAGCGGTCGGGGTGGGTTCTATGTACTAAATTTTGCGCGCAATAGGATAGTTTATCATATATAAGTACAAATAGGGGCTGAAACAACATAAAACCGGAAACGGGTGCCAGAGTATTTGAAATGTCACAATAGGGGTTGAAATGCCGAATTACGATAGTTCAGAGCTCAAAATACTCAAATAACTTGCTTGCCTAAACGCAGGTGGCCCTGGGACCAGCAGTTCTCGCCAACCTGAAAGGCTACAAAAACATTTGCACACTTATCTAAAATAATTGCGTGCCACAAAATCAATCACTAAGTTGTTAATATAACAATACGCTAGTTACATTACGTTACTCCAGCGCTTGAAATCAAATTCCTCAGACTGTACTCAAATCATAAAAGAAAAAAAATGCAATGTACGTTATAGTTAAATAATCACTTGGAAAGCTTTCGGTCGTAATTATTTTATTTACACTAAATCCATTGTAATGACGTTACTTCGGTGAGAAAATTCAATAAAATTAACCACTAAATATGCGTGTCGTCAGATGCTGTGTAATATTAGGCTCACATTAAAAAAAAACAAGTCCAATAACCTAAATATATGTAATGTGAAAACAATAAAAAAAAAAATCAGAAACATCGAATTATTAATACAGATATTATGATCTTATCACCTAGGTTATCTCTTACTGGTGAAGAGAGCTAGCTGACGATGACCTCTATTAAAATTTACTACAAAACTGCTTTAAATGCCCAAAAGAATATAGGTTATTTTTCTACAACAACAATAATTAAATTGCGTGCTCAAAACGTAGTAATCACACACAATTTCGATGTGAATTTATCAGTTTAACCAAGAATAAAAACACACCTTCAAATAAAATTAGATAATGAAAATACGGATGGATACGTCTATATTGAAATTTAAACGGTAAAAATAAAGAAAAGTTAATCTTAAAAAAAACAAACGTATCCAACCGTTTACACAAACACATAACAAAAATTATACCAATGACACACCATAAACTTATTAGCATTCGTCATCCACCACAATAAAAAAAACACAGAAATGTTACCTTAAATGGAGATGCCCTTTTGTTACTCGGACCTCGGCTATAGGTTGATATTTACAAGACTCTAGCAGCTTCCCTTACAATTCTGCTAATTCCTCTTTCAATTCGCGTTCTGATGAAATTTCAATCGAGCGTGTGTACACTAATAATTATACTAACACGACGTTGATTCACTTTACCTTACTTTATACTAGTTAAGTACACAAAACAGCTGGTTTATTTACCACGCGTTACTGATTATCTTTACTCTAATAATGTACAAGTTCTGTATAATTCTTAATATTCTTAAATTACGAACAACTTTATTTACGGCAGGCTATTTGCTTAATAGCGCACTGTGAACTTTACGTTAGAAACTTTGGAACAAACGTTGTATTTTTCGGCCAAAAAGCGAAGACTTCTCCAGAGAATGACGAAAGTACTTGGTACATTAAACAGTAAACACCTTTCTGGATTTCGATAAGCCCCATGCACCAACTGCACAAAACGATAAACTAGTGTCGTGAAGGTTGAACAATGAGAATCCCTGCAACGATAGTTCCTTCAACACGGACCTGAGTGAACGTTGTTACGCGGTAATCACTACGTCACCGTAACGATAAACTTAGCGCTTCCAAGCCTAAACTACCACTGCTCTCGTGAATAATTTCACTTGCCGCCACATTGTTTTTCCCTTTATCTAATCAGCCAATTAAGAAAAAGGTACTCAAATTATACTAACTACGCGCTTTCACGAAATTGCATCGTCAGCAGAGTCTACTTCTACTCAAAACTTCATTTAAGTAATTTGATATATGGTAAATTGGAATTTTCTAGCAAACTAGCCTTTAATGTCATGTATTTAAAGTCAAATTCATTGTTTAATAAAACTAAACTCTTATCAACAGAAACGGTGCCAAACTGGAGGCTAACTTTAACTTTATTTGAATACGTTTTTAATTTAATTTTTATATGCTGCAATCTCAACTTGATTTAACCAAATTTCCCCAATTTAAAATAAGGAAAACAATCCTTATTTACAAAGACACTAACGAATGTTTACTTTAAAATGGGTAAGAGGGTTTTCCTAAATATCGATAACAAAATGTAAATCACAGTCTCTTTTTAAACTTTCATTTTACTCTGATCAGCAACAAAAGCTTCCTTTTTGTTTTAGAAAATCCCAAAAAAATTCACAAACCTTTTAAATACGTAAACGACAAAAGAAAGCACTTTTTAGAAACTAGGACGTGATAAATAGCACTTAATATAATGTAAAATATTACTTTGAAACAGTATGTTACAATGGCGCTACGGCGACTTTGAATAAATGGATAAATTCACGATAATCGCAAATAGTTGGCTAAAATAAAAAGATTTTTTTACTTGACATAAAACTTCAGATAATTTGTTCAATTTTGGAAAGTAAAAATAAGGTCAACTTAAAATTATATTGTTTTTATACCAATGTTGAATGGATTAACGGTCTTGAGCCTCCTCAAACATTTTGATAAATATGACAGTAAATTAACAAAATTGTAAGTAAAGAAGTTTCAATTCAAAACTTGAAACATAAATTTTAAGATGACATCCAAGGACTTTATAAAAAAATTTGAAATTGAAAATAAAGCTTTCCTGGAAGAATTCAAAAAGAAACCATATAGGAAAAGGAGGAAAGTACACCCACCACAAGTAAATCCAAGCGATACTGATTATACTCAATACAGTCAATGTACTAATACTGAATGGGCAATCACGAATAATAATCCTATAAAACACGTTAGAAAAAAAAATGGAGATGGAAAACACATAAGCGGTAGCATTAGTAAACATTCAGAAGAGGGATTTAGAGATTATTCAAAATTGAACCAGCGAACAGAAAAAAAAGGAAATGTTGTAGATTCCAAAAAAATTCAAGTAAATACCTTTAAATTCATGGTGCCGTATTTTTGTAACGGAGTGCCAACTCAAAAAACACAACCTGTAGCACGTACCAAATCAAGTTCATCTAGCGTCAAAATGTCAAAAAATGAGGGCTTGGTTAAAACAAAACCAACACACTCAAGTTTGGATATACCACCTAAAGATACATTAGACAAAATGCAAAACAAAAAGATGAAAAAGAAGAAAAAAAAAGTAGTCTTGATATAAGTGAAACCCTCAGTGAACTGCCAGAAGGACAACTAAAGTCCAGTACCAGCCAGTCAATAACCCTAATCGAAAAGGTACCGATTTCCAAACCAAACAAGCCATGGCTTAAGTATACTCGTAACGCCCAACAAGCTTTAAGCGTTTTAAACAACGAGGTCAGCTCGGCTCTTTGTAACAGTTTGTGTAGTATTGATGTTATACAAATGCGCGTCAGATCGACGTTAGAAGAAATTGAAAAGTGTGATAGGCTGTATATGAAGTTAAGAAATCGAAAAAAGGAATTTGGTTCGCTTTCCACTTCTATTCTTGCAGATCAGTTTAAAACATTAGAAAATGAACCAAATGAGAACCTACAACGAGCGCTTGATATTGGTTTAGTTCAAACTCAAAGCGAAAACCAGTTGCGAATTGCAACTCTACCGAGCATCGAAGAAAGTGAGATGGAAACACAAAAAATTGAACCTGAGGATGTGGGTTCAGAAGAAGGCACCACTTCTACGCTTATAGAAGTCTCAGAAAATATTCCTAAAATTCCTTATAATATTCCATCAAAATGCCCCTCTGATAGTGATAGTAATAGTACGTTGAGAGAATTGCTATCCAAACGTACCGACATAAAACCGTATAACAATCGTAGCAGACTATTTCACGCAATTGAAAGCACAAAATCAAGTCTAAATCAGGGAAAATCGATCGTATCGAATACACCCAGTATAAGTGAGAATTTATCAAGAAAATCTGGACAATCCAATATTCACAAACGATTGATAAAAGAATTTGAAGCGACCGATAGTTTGCTTGAATTTGAAAAGCATATGAAGCCAGAAACAAAGACTAAAGGAATGAAAAAGGAAAAGGCAAAAATTATTCAAGTACTTGCAGAAGAGTTGTACGTACCTGCAAAAGTCAATAAAATCGCAAGCACAAATTTAAATCCACAACCATCTGTTAGTAACACAAAAAAAAATTGTTGCCAATTTTTAACCAGAGAGAAGTCCAAGACAAATAAACCAAAGGATAAGCGTTCTCATGTTGCTAGTGTTATGGATAAAAGATATCCCGATAGTGTGTTATTTGCTAAACACGACAAAAATAAATCTAAGAGTCAAGTTGCTAGCGAAGTGACAGTGACACAATCGCATAGTGATCAATGCAACATGGTAATAGAAACAAGAGGGCACCTTCATTACAAACTTCAACAGGAAATGTCACCTCAATCAAATTCGAATAAATCTGGTCTCGATTGTTTCGATATACTAGATGAGATTACATTAAATGACGTGAAACCATTGAGATCTGAATATCCGCGTAAAGATAATAAAGGTAAATATGCGAAGAAAGTTGAAAACACGTATCTGTATAAACTTGTGAATGGTCCTATGCAAACTGAATTTTTAAAATTATTACGATTTGAAGAACCAAGTTTGGCATGCTCACAAGAATGTTGCAATGCTTGCAAGGATAAAAGAACAACAACAAACAAGTTTACGGAAGTTGAAGGTAAGCAGGGAAAGAAAAAAGCAATTGCAGCAAAGAAAAACGTATCTGATATGGCACTACTGAAAGGAACGTCAAATAAGCAGAAAACCACAAAAAAAACTGAGGATGATGATATTGCTGCAAAGCTTAAACCTTATATGCTCGACCGACACATACGATATCCAACCACAATAACAGTAATGCCAGTTATGGTGACAACTTTCACAAATCCCCACTACAATCCAAAATTCTTACCGCCGAAAGCGTTAACAGAGAAAAATCCTGGAGGTGATTTTGCTCCACCACAAACAAATGCATCTAAATCTAAAACAGGGAAACTATTGAAGTTGGGACTACTTCCAGAAAAACGTAAAGGGTGGACTACAAAACAAAGTCGTACTTGTAGCAAAACCCATACTTGCGCATCTCCTCAATTTCAAAAACCTCACTGCGATTCTTGGGGTGATTTTGAAACCCCAATGGAGGTGCCATCCTTACCCAAATTTCTAAAGCGTGACCAAACTTCCTCTGACGAGCCAATGGCTTTAGAGTGCGTAACGCCGTCATTCTGCGAAGGTCGAAGGTCTTCCAGTAAACAACCTGTTAAGTGGGAAACACACGTACAAAGTGTAATTGAATTGATCGAATCAAAGATTGTTGAAATTTTATCAAACCCTCGAAAAACTCATCTAGAAGCATTTAAATCTGTCGAACAAAAAATACTTGAATTACTGAAATCAAACAAGTTAGAAGCAATTGAAGAACATCTACAACAAGAAGGTAGTTCGAGAAAAACAATGTCATCGAAAACCACAAGTCATTTAGAAAAGAAGGTCAAATCTCACTTTGGAAGTAGAACTCATCCTTACTTAAACAAAAACAATAAACAGATAGATATAAATAATGTTAAAAATAAGATAAACAAAGAATCGAACCTGTGCTTTATAAAATGTGCAACAAAGGACCCAATGAATTCTTCCGATTCATGTAAAGGTTCCTCTACCGATATTATTAACTTTTTAGACACCCTTAGAAACATCTCGAGCGAAGAGCCTATACAAGTAAAATTTGAAATGGTCAGAAGAATATGTTACAAGTATTACATCAAATATCCCGGTATATTTCTGATACCTTACATTTTCCATCCAACAATTATTTATTACACTTTTACTGTAACAAACTACAGTATATATCCACCAAAATCTAGTAGTTCAACTAGACCGCAAAGCGCACCGCGCACTTATAAAATTTCAACATCAAACGAATCTAGTCGAAAACTTAAAAAGCCTTGCATACAAAAACGTTCCACTAGTGCAAATAAGGAAGAAGTTGAGGAAAAGCAAAAACCAAACAAACCCGATCCGATTCCGAGTGAAGAGACGTGTGTTATTGTAGATCATTTTCCTTATTATAGTCAAGTGCTAAATTATTTATATAGTACGTTGTTTACTCTCATGTTTCTTGGACTTACTTTTAATTATTCATGTCAATGAATAACCATGTAAAATTTTTAATAAAGCGTATCTCACTAGTGCATTTTACAATTTAGTCCATTTAAAAAAATTATGACTATTTCCATGAGAGTGCACAATGAGCAATGCGAATTTCGGTAGAATTTAGCATTGCGGTATTACCACAGTGCATATGGCGCATTTATTTCATGTTTGAAGACATAATGTTAATATTGCTGTTTTCCATTAAAAACCAGCCAATTCACTAAACGTAGTCAAATCAACCTTACGAAATGAACAATTTACAAATGTTAAGATAGAGTCTGTGTGGTCTCCCCCTCTGCCGCCATCTTGGTTTGTTTTTTTTTCAAACGCTCAAACCTCGGGTTGTAATTATTGCACACCGAAAAAAGCGTTTTTGAATTGGCAAGAGTTTGCTTTTAAACTTTGTAATTTATACCTTGTCTCTCCAATGCACTGGAAAAAATTTATTGGTCTCCAAAGTTGACACAACTTGGCCCAAAGGCTTTTCTTCAGATTCCTATGTGAGTAGCTCTTTTCCGGTGCATCTGAGATCCCTGTCGACATATACCAAATAAAAACGTTTGATACCTACCAAAATCATCCCAATCGGTTGATTCCACGCCCACCTACCAACGGTCCAAGTTGCGCTCTTTGTTTATATCTCCGTACAGCGAGTAATTATTATTATATACGTGTCAAGCACCAATTTTTAATACATTTTTTCTTTTGATGCTCATTCGAAAGGGTCTTTGATGAAGAGCCTAACCCTGAGTTTGCGCATTCCTGAAGTCACTCCCTTTGCCGCCATCTTAGTTTTTTTAACGCACATACCTCGAGTTCTAATTATTGCACATCGGAAAAAATGGCGTTTTTGAATTGGCAAGAGATTGTTTTTAAACTTTGTAATTTATACTTTGTCTCTCCGATGCACTGGAAAAAAGTTATTGGCTTCCAAAGTTGACACAACTTGGCCTAAAGGGTTTTCTTCAGATTCCTATGTGAGTAGCTCTTTTCCGGTGCATCTGAGACCCCTGTCGACAAATATTAAATAAAAACGTTGGATACCTACCAAAATCATCCCAATCGGTTGATTCCGCGCCCACCTACCAACGGTCCAAGTTGCGCTCTCTGTTTATATCCCCGTACAGCGAGTAATTATTATTATATTCGTGTCAAGCACCAATTTTTGATACATTTTTTCTTTTGATGTTCATCCGAAAGGGTCTTTGATGAAGAGCCTAACCCTGAGTTTGCGCATTCCTGAACTCACTCCTTTCGCCGCCACCTTGGTTTTTAACGCACATATCTCGAGTTGAAATTATTGCACATCGGAAAAAATGGCGTTTTTGAATTGGCAAGAGTTTGTTTTTAAACCTTGTAATGTATACTTTGTCTCTCCTATACACCGGAAAAAAGTTATTGGCCTCCAAAGTAGACACAACTTGGCTAAAAGGCGTTTCTTTTAATTTCTGTGGGAGTAGCTCTTTCTAGTGCACCTGAGACCCCCGCCGACGCATACCAAATTAAAGTAGAATCAATTACAAAAAGTTTGACACCAAAATCATCCAAATCAGTCGATTCCATGCCCGTCAACCTACGCTCATGGATTTTTTGGTTCCGAGTGGGGTAAAAAAATACCATCAGATGCATCGGAAAAGGGCTATTTCCAGAGCAATCGGAAGAAAAGTCTTTGAGCCAAGTTGTGTCACCTTTGGAGGCAATAACTTTTTTCCAGTCCATCGGAGAGACAAAGTATGAATTACAAAGTTTAAAAACAAACTCTTGCCAATTCAAAACACCATTTTTTCCGATGTGCAATAATCTGAACTCCAGATATGTGCGTTAAAAAAACAAGATGGCGAAGGGAATGCGCAAACTCAGGGTTAGGCTCTTCATCAAAGACCCTTTCGAACGAGCATCAAAAGAAAAAATATATCAAAAATTGGTGGTTGACACGTATATGATAATCATTACTCGCTGTACGAGCATATAAACAAAGAGCGCGACATTGAGCGTTGGTAAGTAGGCGTGGAATCAACCGATTGGGACAATTTTGGTATCAAACGCTTTGTAATTGAGTCTACTTTTATTTGATATCTGTTGGCAGGGGTCTTAGATGCATCGGAAAAAAGCTACTCCCAGAGGAATCTGAAGAAAAGCTTTTCGGCCTAGTTGTGCTAGCTTTGGAGGCCAATAACTTTTTTCCAGTGCATCGGAGAGACAAGGTATAAATTACAAAGTTTAAAAGCAAACTCTTGCCAATTCAAAAACGCTACTTTTTGCTTTATCATTACGTACAAAGAGAAAGCTATATGTAATTGGTTTAAATTAAAAAAATTATTTTGCATTTCTCGACGTTTTACGGTCTAAACAATACGAAAAACCCATTTTTAAAACATAAATTTCGTGTCTGTGTGTGCACGTTCGTTAATGAGTAAAATCCAACCAGTGGTGGGGCATTTTTAGGGGCTTAGAACATTAAAAAATTCATTAATTTTAAAAAGTTACAAAATTAAAAACCAAATACTTTTTTATACAATTTCAAAAAAAAAAAACAGTGGCGCATCGTTTTTAGAGTTCAAAATTGATTTTTTAATTTATAAACCGATTTTTTTGAAAGGTCGCTAAGTAAATTCAAAATGGCGGATCAAGTATTATATTTGTTTACGTATATAAGAAAGCGTTATGGCAGTTAATTTGGCAGCGGTTTTTCGATGTGCAATAATTAGAACTCGAGATGTGTGCGTTTGAAAAAAAACAAAACCAAGATGGTGGCGAAAGGAGTAAATTCAGGAATGCTTAAACTCAGGGTTAGACTCTTCAACGAAGACCTTTGCGAGTGAGCACCAACAGAAAAAATGTATCATAAATTCGATTTTGATGGGGGTCGAACAACATTATTTAGAATTTTGAAATGAATAGGTTACAAACGCAACCGTGTCAACGGAAGAAAATTGTATGTTTTTTTTAGTAATTGTGGACCTGAATGACCTATCGTGCTAAAGCACTCAGGATGCATAGAGGGGCATTGAATTGCCAAGAGATATTTATGAACAGCTAGCTTAAATTTTTCATATCATAAGTGAGAGAAAAACAGGAACTATGCGATCATTCCAGAGCTTAGAAGCCGTGTAGAGGAAAGTGGATTGCGCCCGTTTGGTATGACAAGTGGAGATTTGTACTGCATATTGATGATGTGAATGAGCGAACCGAGTATTCCTAGAAAAGGTAGCCCGAGATGGTATCAAAGAATACAATTCAGCAGCGCAATAGTCATGGTCACCAATAACTGACTGTATGTCAGAAGTTAAGGCCGAGTCATTTATAAGCCTAATCGCTCTCTTTTGAATACGATCAACGATATCGAGAGCGTATTGGGGAGCACCAACCCAGAGGTGAGAATTATATTCTAGATGAGGTCGAATTTGGGCCTTATACAGCAGAAAGATGTGTCGGGAGGTAAAATACTGCTTAGATCTGTCCAAAAAGCCTATTTGAACCATTCATACTTACAACAGAAAATGATTGATCTTTTTGGCGGACACAAGGCAACATCGAGTTTTGTTAGCATTAAATTTAACTAGATTATTGATTGCTTCCCCATTTGAGAATACATTGAATGTCTTTATTGACGGCATTTGCCATTCCAGCTTCAACGTCTTGAGACATAGAAGGTAGATTAGAATTATGAGTAGACTGAGATTAACTACAATGAAGCGTGCTGTCGTCATCAAAGCAGTGGATCCGATTAGTTGTTGAAGAAATAAGGTCATTTATGTATAGCAGGAAAAGTGTGAGCGCTATAACTGATCCCTGTGACACACCAGCGTTAATGCTAACTTCTTTTGAAAAACAGCCATTAACTACGACACGTATTCGACTTTTATCAAGGAAACTAGAAACCCAGTTGATGAGCGTATGTATGATTTAACCCAAACGAGGCGAGTTTGGCAAGTAAACACTTAGTTCAAACTTAGTCAAAGATATCTAGACTGTTTAAAATGTGAAATGAAACACGTAGTGGTAGCCAAAATGAAGTTTTTGAGAAAACCTCTACAGTTCAGGTCATGATGTCAGATTTCTGTATCTAAACGAAACGTGGATTTATCAAAATTGTTCTAATATCCATCGTTTGGTGCATGTGTCTGACATAAAAACATAAAAAGTAATCCATCCAAAATTAAAAGTGACGGTAAAAGCTATATATGCGTGGTGCAATTTAGGGTTTTTGGAAAACTGCGATTATTTACTCGATTCGGAGAACCAGGAGTGGGGTTATCATAAAACTATGAATGGGGACCGGTTTCAAAATTGGGTGATTAAACAGCTGATTACTGTGTTGTCCAAACTACCCGGACATTATGTGGTACTTATGGCTAACGACCGTATCATTTGGTGCAGTTAGACAAGCCATCCTCATTTTCTAGTAAGAAAGATCAGCAGCAGGAGTGGTTGGTTACGCACAGGGTTGAAAAGTACAAACTGTGGAACAAAATTCAACCTTTTAGACCCACAGGGAACAATTATGTTGTTAATAATATTTTGATTAAGCGTAGGTATGAAGTTCTACAATTGATTCCTTATCATTATCAATACAGCCCTTAAAAAATTATTTAATTTTTCGATTGAAAATATCCCACCTGTTACTATAGCTCTAGGAGAATTCGATTCAGATAGTGTTTGGCATCAACATTTACGACTTAAATGGATATATTTCTAGTTATTTACGTTTATGTGTACGTAACAGTCAAGAAAAGAACGACGGAGCAAATTTCATCACGATAGCAAATCTTAACAGTGGATTACAGCAGAGCGTCGATTATCCGAAGCCCGGTCATCCGAAGCGTCGGTTAACCGAAAGCACCAAAAAAATAGAAACATCGCAAAATCAAATCGACCACCAAGCAGAAAGTTCACCAGCGGCTGGTAGTAGCGCCCCAACGCTGCCCACGTGACTAAAGTCTCGTGCGCACAGTCGTGTGGGTGTATTCGTTTGTGGCAGGTTGTACTGTTGGCTGTTGCGCCATTATAGAAAGGTATTGCTGCGTATTGTTCTGATCGGGCAAGAAGCAGATAAATCAATCTTTCAACTTTACAAAGCAATAAACATGAAGAATACTGTTTATATTGAATAAGCTTTGTCTCAGTGGGACTGCTCCTACACCTGAAGATTCTCTAAACCAATTTGTATAAGAACTGATTCGTTTGAATCCAAGAGAATAATGAAGAAGAGGATTACGATGTTGATTTTGTTGAACAGGGGCCATCCCACGATAAACCATTTCACTGCAAGGTTGAGGCTAGAGCAGCGAAAAGAATGCGCTGTCTTTAAAACGTTTGACAAATTTAGCAGTAAAAAACGAGTTTTTGGATTAAAACAAAAAAATATTTTGGACTTTTTCTAGGTTTTACTGTCTAATGAAGTCCTTTTTTATTTTTTGTTTCATATTCTTAAAAATAAATTTGAAATTTATTAACCCATCATAATGTGCTTGAACATCATTTTTCCCGATAAGCGACGCTCTACTATACTTATGAAATTGTGCTCTGGATTTCCTGCATATTTCCCCATTATTTTTTAATTTGGAGGAGTAAAAAGAAGGTATTCTTATTAGATTTTACGTAGATTTGGTTAACAAAACATCTCATTGTATTAGATACGACAAGAGTTTAAATAGGTCACTCAAGATTCAACGATTTTCGTGCAAACAAGTTTCTAAATAGCGTAAGAAACTATATTGCAACGTTGCATTGGTGTCATTTTAAAAATATAACCTACAATTTGAAAAGTGAGAAGGCGGTAGATTGAGACCTTCGTGCGAGGCCATCGTGCCGAAATATGACGTCATGTGATTTGATATTTGCCTTAAATAGAAATAAAAAAGAAAACTAAAATCTACGGTAACCTAGGTTACAAATAGAGTTTTTCATTCAATTAATACTGGTGATGCTATACCAATAAACAACGTTATTTTCCATTATCTCCTGCTATGTTGGGCCATGCAAACTGAGAAATTGATGACATGTTAGAGCAAGGAATTATTAAACCCAGTTCTTCTCCTTGGAATTCTCCAATGGTTTTGGTACGAAAGAAGTCAGGTGAATTTAGAGTTTGTTTTGATGCTAAGAAATTAAATTCTATTACAAAAAAAGATGCTACCCTTTACCATTTTTAAATGATATTTTGGATAAATTAAGAGATGCTTGTTATTTAACTTCAATTGATTTAAAGAAAGCTTTTTGGCAAATTCCTTTAGACCCTGAAAGTTGTGAAAAAACTGCTTTTAGTGTTCCACGTAGAGGATTATTCGAGTATACTGTTATGCCCATGGAACTTACCAACGCACCCAGTACTTTACAACGATTTATGGAGTCAATTTTAGGTCATGATTTATCCCAATCAGTTTTTGTTTATTTGGACGATACTATTATATTTTCAAGTACATTTAAGGAACATATTGCTATTTTAAGAGAAATTTTTAAAAGGGTGAAAGATGCCAAATTAAATATTAATTTAGATAAATGTGAATTTTGTAAACCTCAATTATCATATTTAGGTTTTGTTATCGATAAGAATGGTCTTCACACTGATCCTTCAACCAAACACTTTTACAGAAGTTAAACGTTTTATTGCAATGTGTTCTTGGTTTAGACGTTTCCTTCATGAATTTTCCACAATTTTAGCTCTGATTAACAATTTATTGAAAGGTAAGAAGAAATCTCAAAAAGTTTTATGGAATACCGAAGCGAACGATTCATTTTTGAAAATTAAATCTCTATTAGTTGATGCTCCTATTTTAGCGAGCCCTGATTTTTCTAAAACTTTTTATTTACAATGTGATGCTTCCAATTGTGGTGTTGGTTGTGTTTTAACTCAAAGTGAAGGAAAGAATGAAGTTGTCATTGCTTATGGTTCTCGTACTTTAAATAAAGCCGACCAAAATTATTCAATCACAGAACGTGAGTTACTAGCCGTTATTTTTGGAATTATTTCCTGATTGGAGAGTTGAAGATAATAAACTCTACAAATTTATTCCAAATGATTTAAACATCGAATCGAATTTAGTGGAATGGAAATTAGTTGTTCGAAATCTTTAAGGAAAGATATTTTACAAAAATTTTATGATGAACCTCTACATCATCACATTTTGGTGTTTTTAAAACATTTTCAAAAATTAAAGAATTTTATTATTGGCCAAAAATGAGTCCGACATTTCCAAATGCATTAGAAATTGCAATATTTGTAACCGTAGAAAATCTTCACAGTTTAATCATTATGGTTTTATGGGTAAATAGAAAAATGTTTCTTATCCTTTTCAATGTTGATTTAGTGGGTCTCCAAGATCGAAGAGTGGCAACACAGTTTTATTAGTTATTTGTGATTGGGTTACTAAATTTACTTTGATTCATCCAAAGAACTACATTGCACTTGCTTATAAATTTATATACTGTTTTATTGTGTTACCTTTATTTTATCCTCCGTTACATTATAGTGTACATATAAACTTTCTTTTTTTACTACAACCTGAGAAATCACCATTATTTACCCCATTCTTTTAATGAGAAGCAATATTTCTCTCCCTTGGTAAATAATTAGAATAAAAAAACACCTAGGTAAATAATGATTTTATTTATTTTTAATAAATGATTCAAATCCTATAATTAAGAAAAAAAACAAAATCGAAAATTTAAGTAAAATATGAAATATATAAAAGCAAAAGTCTGAAATTATTATATTTACAATATATACAAAGTTTTAGCAATTTAGAATAATAATGTCGTGTACCAACAGTGATATTATAATAAAAACAAAACATTATAGGTTAATAATGAATTAGTCATTTTGTCAGTTTTACTTGGTCTTTGTTAGTTTGACAAATAATGCCCAGTTTACCTAATATTTTGAAAATGGATAGAAAATAACACAATAATATGCGAAATCCAATTCAATCAAATGACAATTTTAACATTATAATAAGTTTTTGTTATGAACGAATAAGTTCAAAAGTAAATAATGTAATTAAAATTTATTATTAATTTTATTAAATACATAAATAAAAAGTTTATCTCGAGTAGGATTTGAACTTACGATCTGTACTTTGCTAGAGTACTACGCTAACCAACTGCGCTACTGAAGTACAAGCCCCAATCGACGTAAATTTTGTCTTTATGTATGTAGAACTGATGTAAATTCTAAATTTAATGAGAAAACTATCAAATAACTTATATTAATGGAATGTGAGCCTGCAATATGTCATTAAATTTAGAATTTACATCAGTTCTATATACATAAAGACAAAATTTAAATAACTTATATTAATGGAATGTGAGCCTGCAATATCTGATTAAATTTAGAATTTACATCAGTTCTATATACATAAAGACAAAATTTATATCGATTGGGGTTTGTACTTCGATAGCACAGTTGGTTAGCAGGATACTCTATCAAAGTACAGGTCGTAGGTTCAAATCCTACTCGAGGTAAACTTTTTATTTATGTTATTATAAGTTTTTGTTATGAACGAATAAGTTCAAAGTAGCAAAGTACAGGTCGTAGTTCAAATCCTACTCGAGGTAAACTTTTTATTTATGTATTTAATAAAATTAATACGATTTTTATCCTCAAGTAATAACAAAAATTCTATATACACCTCGGTTGAAAAGGCCATCATAAACCTCGCATATTAAATCCTTCGATGCTACATGCGGCAGGATTTAAAATTGCTCACTTCTCAACTTAGGTGTATCATATACTGTTTATTTAACAACGCACATTATAGATAAAGTTAATAATGAATAATTCAACCCTAACGAGAATCATGCAGCTGTATGAATCAGTGAACAAAGACATTATGTGTTTACTTTCCATAAATAATTCTAAGCGGGGTGTATGATTGAAACTGTAGTGATTGATTAACATTAAAACATAGATACCTCAGTTTAAAAATAAGTAATTTCATATTAAAACAAATTATAAAACTGGCATTAAACAAGTTTTAAATTTATCTTTGCTTAATATGGGTTCTGATAAGTTAACTAAGGCACTGATTACAACTAAGACATCATCGATGTATGGTAACAATGATCAGGAAGGTCTATAATGGAGCCATAGCAAACTACTTAAATTTTTGAACCACGAGCTCGTGCAATGCTAGCGGTTTCCCCTGCGTCTTGTTGTTTAGAAAACTGTTTCCTATTTTTGTCTAAAAAAGGTGGTCCTATTAGTTCAATAAAATGTTGCTTGCATTCATCCCCTATTAAAAAGCTTGTATCTACTATTATAGCACCTGCTCCCAGAATCAGCTTAATAATTACACGTTCTTTGTTAAAAATACTTTTGTCAGAGGCTCTACCCCCGTATGCTTTACTGAGATATGTAAACATACTTGATGGTCTTTTTTGTAATGAGAGTATGTTCGAATCCTACATTTAAGAGACTTACTTTTTTGCACAGGTATCTCTGTACAATCTAATATTAACCTGCATTTTTTATATTTATCAAAACTTTTTGGTATATTTTTAGGAATTCCGTCTTTTGAAGGAAATGTAAGAGAAACTTTAATATACACAGACATAACTTTACAAGTGTCTTTAAAATATTTCCGAGTCGTAGATTCACTAATATTAAATAAAATTGCCAGAAAACGAAAACTTAATCCTAATTTAATTTTCATTAGTGTCAACAGAGTCCTCTTGCATACACAGATATTGTTCCTATTTGTTATCGGAAACTCTTTACTTAATGTCTTTGCTATAACATTGAGCAATGTAATATTTGCAATTCCGGTACAAAGTTTAATCCTGTACTGATTATTTATAATGTCTGCAACACTAAACTCACGCTGATCTAAGTATGTGTTTACTTGAACAGAACAATCCTTATTCACAGAACTAACAGATGGCATTTCACTAGTTGGTTCCTCTCCTTTACTTTCTGTATCTGGCAATAGAAGAAGAGCTTCGGCAGCCTCCAAATGTACCGCTTTTTCTCTAAGTTGTTGCCGGCGAGAATAACTTTGTACCCGTTTTACATTCGCTTCGTAATTAACTGCAGATTTATGCCGTATTTGTGGTAAATTCCTATTACGGTAGGCAGTTTGCTTTAGACTTTTACGTTTATGTGGAAAGTCTGAAAGTAACATAATTCAGCATTACAACTTATAAACCATCCATTTTAATTTATTCAAATAATATATTACCTGTCTATGCATACAATTCAACATGTGTACCACTCAAACTCACCTGGTGAAATATAATCTTCTTTTGTAAAGTGGGCACTACACACTTTCATCTAGTCTGTAATAGGTTTTCCTATTCGTAAGCGAATTTTTCATTCTTTTCTTAATATTTTTGGGGAATCCGTGCATGGATACATCACTTGCATAATCATTTTTACACTGCGGAACAGAGCAATAATGATTACTTTTAGTCAATTTACGTTTATTGCAAACGTGAACGTCCATTATTAACCGCCAGGCAGACGCTTTAGTGTGTGCTTGCAAAGAGCTCTCGGTTAAACATAATTAAAACCGGATTTGGTGAAATATAATTTATGGAGTGGTTTACTTTATAGAATACGTGGAAAGAAATAAAGAAAACAACAGATCAAGGTAAGATTAGCTAGTAGGTGGTCCAAAACAGAAGTTGAAGGAAGTAAACACTGATAACATTCGACCGAAGGTGACCGTGAACACAGCTGAAGATAGGCCGCTTCAATTTTGTTTTTAATATAAACAGAATACAGGACTGTAGTTAAATTATTTTACAACGGCAAGAAGAGAACGACGACTTTCGAGGAGAGGATCCGAGTCGGTTCCTTATCGTGTCGCTTCATAAGTACAATACTATCATTTTTAAATATTTAAATTTGATAACTTACATAACTGTAGTTCAATACAACAAAGAAAGTATAGTCTTTAAAAGATGATGGAAATGAAAGAAGCCATAAATAGAAGCTAGACAAAATGGAAAAGAGAGATGAAAGAATGGAAAATAAAATAGACGGCCTTCAGAATGAGGAGATTAAAACTAGAATGGAAAATAAACAATTAAAAAAGGAGAACCAATTGCTCAAACAAAAATAGTAAACCGAGATAAAAGCATAGAAGAATTGGAGAGGGAAATAAAGAAAAAGAACTAATAATACATGGAGTTGAGGAAATTAAAGAAGAGAGCGACTTAACGCTGTAAGAAAAACGAGAGCAATCCTAAGAGATATGGAAGTAACAATAGGGATGGAAGAGGAGGTAGTAGAAATCAGAAGAATTGGAAAAGAACAAGAAAATAAGAGAAGTGATGGAAATGAGAAGCTGGAATAAAAAAATGGAAATTCTTAAGAGCGACGAAGAAACTAATAGGAACAAAAATTTTCATAGAAGAGGATTTTACAAGGGAGATTCAAGAACAGCGGAAAGAACTTAGACGACATATGAAAGTACTTACAGAAGAAGGTCGCCATGCAACTATGAGATTTAACAAACTGATAATAGACGGCAATACCTTCTCCCTACAGCAATAAAGAAAAGAGAAGTATGATATAAAGGAAAATGAAGAGAATGAAGCTGAAGAGAACGAGGTGTAACGAGAGATAGACGAACTTACATAAAAGGGCAGAACACTTAGTCAAAGATTCCCAGAAAACAAGGAAAAGGATGAGACTTTAAGAAACAAATCACTGAAGATTACTAATACAAGGAAAACGTATAATACTTCAAAAAACTAACATAGACCAACACAGGGCGGAATTGGAAACTATACAAGCAAACAAAAAGGATAACGAAAATGAAACTATAAAGGGCAATGTGAAGATAAGAGAAATTACAACGGATGTAAGAGACAATGGAGGGAGTTTATTGCTGAAAAATTCGATAACGAAGGAGAACAAGATGGTCTAAGAGAAGAAGACAGAGAACAAGAAATACATGAAGAGGAAAGGGAGATGTATAATATAAACAGACAAGCAACAGAGGCAATGAGAGAAATTAAAACAGGGAAAGCATGTGGAGAGGATAACATAGAACCTGAGATGATAGAATGGTTCGGAGAAATAGGAATAGACTGATTATGGGAAATATTCAAGGAGGCAGAGAGCAATCGTAAAGAGCCTTTACCCAATTTTTTCGAATTAATTATTTGCTAATGATCCTGTGTTAATCAAAGTTTGCAGAAATCATCAAATAATGAATTTTATATCCCTTCCGACGTTAATTTCAAAAACATCAAAAGTTTTTCTACGTCAGAGTCCCCTCCGGACTTTCCGCCAATCCAGACCTGAACACAACCCTATACAGAAGCCGTCCCCGCCTACCGCGGATTCTCTATAAAACCGCAAAACGCGCTACCGTATTAAAGGTAATATTAAATTCTAGTAACGATATGTTCACAGAAGCGTCCCAGAATCCAGTTACCAGGGAACTCGAGCACGCAGAACTAACCCAGACCAGGACGCCCGCCACCAATTTCTTTAATTTGTTTAGTTAGTATACATATGTTGTGTTGTAAGATATTAATAGTTTAAGTTGAAATATTTAGTATTGTAAGAAAAAGGAATAGGAGATATACCTTTAAACCATTACGTAATTATCATTCAGTGTGTACAGTGATCAGCCCCAAATAGAATCAAAAGCGAACCACCCACAAGAACCGATTGAGCTAGTCTGAGGTAGATTAAAGTAAGACTAAATAACAAAATACCTGAAGAATGGAATAATAATCTAATATCCCCAATTTATAAAAAGGAGATAGAACAAACCGCGAGAACTGTCGAGCCATATGCGTATCATCAGTAATATATAAAACATACACAAGAATTATAGGAGAAAAATAGGGAAATATACAGAAGATAAACTAGAAGAAGAGCAAGCAGCCTTAAAAAAAACAAACAAATGACATATATATATATATATATATATATATATATATATATATATATATATATATATATATATATATATATATATATATATATATATACGCACACGAGGTTGGTTTGACGGAAGTGTGACTTTTCAAAAGTTGGCAACCCTAACGTGACGATATTATGTTGCATACTTCAGCCATCTTTTAGAAGTCCGCTGTCAAAATTTCGTAAAAATCCGTCAGTTACTTTATGTTTGACAGTCAATCAAACAAGACACGTTTTGTATTTAATTAAAAATGGATAAAAAGGAATTTCATGTTTTAATAAAACACTATTTTTTACGCAGAAAAACATCAAACATACAAGAGAAATTACGCAAATATTACGACGAATCTGCTGCGTTCAATGGAATGCTTTGCGAATGGTTTGCTGCTTTTAAAAGTAGCCATATGGGTACGAAAGATGCGGAACGTCCAGGACCGTCGAATACGGTTACCTCTCAAGAAACAATCAATAAAGTCAGTTCCATCATAAAAAGTGATCGTCGAGTTAAAGTGCGAGAGATAGCTAATGAACTGCGTATTTCAACGGAACGAGTGCATAATATCTTGCATCAACATTTAAATATGAAAAAGTTAAGTGCAATATGGGTGCCGCGTTTGTTAACAGAAGCACAAATGCATACACGTGTTTCGATTTCAAGTGACTATTTGGTTAAGTTGAAGCAGAATCCAAGCGAATTATTTCGTCGATACGTTACTGTGGATTCACCATTACACACCCGAGACGAAAATGCAGTCGAAACAATGGACTTCTGCGGATCAACGTGTCCCTAAAAAGGTAAAAACCGTTTTTTCTGCCAACAAAGTTATGGTCACGGTTTTTGAGATTCTCAAGGGGTAATCCTTATTGATTACATGCAGAAGGGCAGAACTATAACTGGCGAGTGTTATTCCAACTTATTAAAACATTTTGGTGCGGAATTAAGAAAGAAACGACAACATTTAAATAAAAAGAAAGTTCTTTTCCACCATGATAATGCGCCCTCTCATTCGACCGTTATTGCATCCAATAAATTAATTTAATTGGGTTATGAATTGCTGCCCCATCCTCCATATTTGCCAGCTTTGGCTCCAAGTGATTTCTTCTTGTTCCCAAACTTGAAGAAGTGGCTCGGAGGACATATTTCATACAAATGAAGAAGTAATGGAAGCAACGGATGCATATTTTGCAGAGTTTCCAAAATATTATTTTCTGAAGGTTTCAAAAAGTTGGGAAGTCATTGGAATAAGCGTATAGAATTAAAACGAAATTATGTAAAAAAACAAAATATATTTTTGCCTTAAAACAAGTGTTTTTTATTGAAAAGTCACTCTTCCGTCAAACCACTCTCGTATATACAAGCAGCTTTCGACACAATACAGAGATATATAATATTTGAATGTCTAGAAAAACTACAAGTACCTAGAAGCTTAATACAATTAGTCATATCAGTATATAAATGCACAAAAGCTAAGATACAAGAAAATGGGAGGTCAAAGGACGTAGAACTCAAAATAGGAATCAAACAGGGAGACTTCTTAAGACCTCTATTATTTATAATAATAATGGATAGGATCTTAAAAAATGTTAGAGAAAGAAACATAGGATTGAAAACCACCTTTGGCTATAGAAATATGCAACCAACTCAGATTGATGCACTACTTTATGCTGACGATATAGTTCTAATAGCAAACAGTAAACGAAAATGCAAAAGCTCTTAAGTGTTTGGGTAGAGGAGATAGAGAACATGCATATAACAGTTAACATGGACAAGAGCAAAGTAATGGTGTTCAATAAAATAGCAGAGGAAGAAATATACAATCTCAACTATAACAACAATAGAATACCTAGGAAGTACATTTACAAATGATGGGAAATATGATTTAGAAATAGCAAAAAAAAAAAAAGGCAAATAAGGCATATTACATGCTCAACAAAACTATCCATGGAAATGAAGAAATAAGTAGGAATATCAAACTAATGATACATAATACCATAACCAACCCTATAATCGTATACTCCAGTGAGACCTGGATTATCCAACATAAACACAAATCCAACTTAACAGTTATGGAAATGAGGGTGCTAAGGAATAGTTCATAAAACTAGAATGGATCGGATTAAAAACGAAGAGATCAGAGCCCAGCTAGAACAGGAACCAATACACAGAAAAATCGAGAATAAGCAGATGGAATGGTTTGGCCATCTTATACGGATGCAACCGGACCGACTGCCCAAGAACAACGTGGCTAAATCGCACTATCAATATTGGACAATCTAGAAAGATTCCTAGGAGGAAATGGATTCAAGGAACAGAGGAACACAACCCGACACCCGTATAGAGTACACCCGGCGTCAATGAAAAAGCCCATCTTCCAAGTAGTTATAAAGTGCACATAAATTTTGTAGATCCCTTTAAATGCAAAACTGGTCAGGTAGATGGAGCCAATAAATTGAAAAGGATTCGTTAAATTACATGGAGCCAATAAATTGAAAAGGATTCGTTAAATTAAAATGCAAAAAAATTTGTTTTTTTATAAAAGTTTTAGGATTCAATTTCCCATAAGTGGGCATTATACTTCATTTTGAGATTTCCTAAAAAAAACCTAAATTGACATTTTTAGCGTTTCCCGTTTCTTAGAAAAGCATTTGGGATGTGTGTAAAATAAATAATGCCACCCTACCTATGGGAAATTTTATGCCAAATAACTAGTTTTTATTTTAGCAATTATAACGTTTTTCAATTCAATTTAAATATTTATCTCATCAAATTATCTAGGATGTAATCGAAATCAATCAATGTAGAAAGTATAAGAATGTATTTTCCTATTAGTCTGGTATATTCGACATATTCTATTTTTAGAATAATTACGATTATTGCACAAAGGTTAAGCCGGAAATTAACTAATTTGCAATACCATTCAAGTAATTACATATAATTACTACAAGTAACAACAGAATTTGAAATTGCTTTGTTAAAATATGGTATAAATAGGAGAACATATGACTATTAAATTCCAAATCACGTGTTTTTATTTTATTAATTAAGACGCATTTTAATTTCAATTACATCCTTGATAATACGATTTTATAAATATTCCTCTTTTGCTAGTAGTATTTTGAATAAAAATGGAAAAAACATGCACCGTGAAATAATGATATCAAAACAATTTTGAATTGCATTGTTACTTGTATTTCTTCTAATTAGTCTAATTATATCGTAGATTAATTGATTTTTTATTTTTGTGCAACAATTTCATTGAAGTTAATTCATATTAAAAATATATTACTCTTATTATCAATTCCTGTATGTGAAGAAAAACAACTGACTTGGAGCTGTTTTAAATTTCTTAAAGTAAACCATAATCACATTTAAATTTATTATCTAATTCCGTTATAATGCAATAAAAATAAGATCATTTGTTTGGTTTTATAAATACACATATATTTATGAAAATGTAAACTTTCACCATTAACACTCATAATAAAATACTTATCTTTTTTGGGATTTTTTAATGGTGTACTTTAAATTATACAATCTAAACGTTTCGATAACACTTACAGTTATCTTCGTCAGTAGTAATGTTAGTTAAAAATTGTTAAAGATGTAGTAAACAATTTTGTCAAATTTGAAAAATTCAAACATAAACATAAGCCTGCTATTAATATAACAGTTTGAGAAACGTATAAGCCAACTATAAAATTGTAGTAAAGAATAACTAGGTCATTAAAATTAAATATTGTTAAACTGCCTCAAATTTATTTAATATATTTAATAATATATTTAAATTCATTAAAAATATAATTCTTCTTTTTAGATAATAGATTTTCAAGTCAGTTTCGAATCAGGCATTACGTATTTTGCAATGGGCGTAATACCCTTGGATATTACTTTTGTTAGTTTAACCCGCTCCAAAGAATAAGAGTCGAGTTCTTTTAAACTTTTTATAATTTCAACATTATTGAATAAAATTTAATATTGTTATTGTGAAACTTAAAATGATTATTTTTTATTACGTTTTATTAAAGCTGAATGGGCTCAATTTATAAAGATACCATTTACTAGTTAAATTTTACTTCGCTTGCTATTTAATTTCAGTTTACGTAAATGAATTTTAAGATTACGTTTGCGAATTCCTTTCTTAATTGGGTACTGCGGCTAGCTCAAAGTTAAAATAAAGAAATGATCACTGTTATCACTAACCAAAACTACGCTCATTTCGATTTATTTATTTATCTGGATTCCTATTGAATTGACCTCTTTCTGCATTTATATATTCAATATTTGTATAAGATTTTATTATTAATAATCTTTAGCAATAAAAGTAAATCAAACGTTTAATTAAATTCCAAATCTGAACGAAAATGCATCAATGCGTTGTTTACAAACATATAAAAATCAAACCTATAATCTAAAATAACCTTCTTAAAACTAACATATAACAATTTTGTTTTTCGTTATATTATGATGTTGAAATTTAAAGTTTAGAGGAAATCAAACACATAAAAATTTTACTTATTCACACAATCAAAAGGTTCTTATTTGTTATTTTCGTAACCTAACCCGGCTCTCCTTTCTACCAATTTGAGGCCTCGTTTAGGTTGTTGGACTGTTTCTTCGATGATGTCACTAGGTCGCCAAACTGGAACCGCTTCCTTTGTTTTGTCTATCTTTTCTTACATCTTTGTTATGGATGAAAGTGACATAAATTTTCCTCCCAACAATTCAACGACTTTTGTTAATTATTGCTTGATATATTTATAATAGCCAATCATTACTTTAAACAACTTCAACGACAAACAGCTTGTACCATAAACTGCAATGTCCAATCATACACTTCAAGTTATTATTCTTTATACTTTGATTTACCAATGTAGATCGATTACTGTCTTTTATATTTATTGTTCACTATTTAACACAATTGATTACCGCTCTGATACAGACAAAACGCGTTATCTTCACTTATTACGTCACCTTTAATGCGAATCTCAAATTATGGTGCAATCCTTTTTATTATCACCAACTTGACAATACTTGCACTTTTATTATTTTAATAAGGAAGGTATTTTTCTACTCCTTCCCTATTACACCGCTAATTACTTCTTATTTGTAATTTTCACACTTTATAGAGCCGCGTGACTGTATAATGTCACTTATGGTGCGGCGTCAATCGACCAACAACTATTCTGATCTGATCGCTTATTTAATGCGACTCTTTCTGATGGCTTACTTAACGCGACTCTCTCTGATCGCTTACTTAACGCTAATGGTTTAAAAACTGCACATCATTATTATGACAACGTCGTTCCCTTCTCCTGCAACACATTTATGCACTTGTAAATGCCGCGTATTTTAAATATTTTCAAGTTGAATATATTGAAATCAACTCAAGTTTTTCATCTTATAATTAATTACATTCAAATACAAATAAACAATAACCATTTCTTTATCCAAAAAAATAATATATAACTATCTAATCTCGTATAATTTAGCGCGAACTTTTGATTTTTGTAAAGCTCCTGTTACAATTTTCATAAGAATTCTTTCATAAACAAACTGGTTGTTTAAGAGAATATCTACGTGCCCGTAATATAATGGAGAATTTACGTGACTATTACAATACGTTCTTGGTTATTGCTAACATTCAAAGGGTGTCCAAAATTTCTACGCTAGATCGCCTAAGAGAGTGGGTTTTTTCACTGACGTCGAGTGTACCAGGCTGAAGGAGAAGAAGAAGAAGAGGATCATATTGCCAATGTTCAGATAAAACATCACTTTTACACAAACTTAATTGCTTTAAAATTTAATATTTTATTTGCCACTGACCTAATGTTTTGATGTTAAATGATTATACTGTTTAATTTATTTAGGAAAAAAGTTGCATTCTTCATGAGAAATATTTTCAACAATTCCATTGTTACAAGGTTCATTCAACATCAAATTAAACGCAATATCAAGCCTTATTTTCTCATAATTTGAATCTAAAGTATTCACTATCTCAGTAAGATTCGTAGAGATATTAATCTCAGTAGGTAAGTATTATAACGATTAAATTGGATTATTAATGAAGTCTGTCTTATTAAGATTTTCATTGTGATTATTTGATTAACAATTGACAGAACCCATTATTTCTCTTGCTAGAAGCTACTTACCGGAAAATGGAAGGTGAAGTCCATGGCTAGTAAAATTATCGCTACTAATAAAATTTCTAATATTCATATACTTTATACCGGGTGTAAATCAAATAGGGGCCACCCCTGTAACTTTTGAACGGGTCGTTAGATTTTGTTCAAGTTTTGATGGGTTATATTAGAGCCAGTTTGGGATTTTTTACATAAAAAAACAATATGACCAACTTCCCATGTCACCGGAAATGACACAAAAGCTGAAAATTTAAATAGAACAACCTGTATATTTTTACATGTTTGGATTCTACAGCTTCAAATACATATAGTTCATCTGACAAATGTCAACTCAAACGCCATTTTACTTTGACAGAGTCAGTTTCAGGAGCATGTTGTGTTAATACAAATTGGAAAATTACTGCTTTATTTTGGAACTAAGGAAATTACTATGCATATCGTCTTACTAGCACTTGAAAGCGCTATTTAATATACAGGGTGGCCCTTGTATGTTTCTATTGGGAACAGTGAGTTATAGTTAAAAAACCGTCATTTTTAAATTTACTCGTTAACAAACTTTACAAAAATTAATTATTAAGAAAAATAATATTGTCAATTATCTATAATTTAGATTACGTCATAATGATCTAAAATTAAAAAATAAAATTGAAATGGCGCCTGAGTTGACATTTGACAGATAAACTGTATGTATTTGAAGCCCTAGAATCCAAATATGTCAAAATATACAGGGTGTTCCATTTAAATTTTCAGTTTTACGTCATTTTCGGTGAAACCGAAGTCGGCCAAATTTTTTATGTAAAACATGCCAAACTGGCACTAATACAACCCATCAAAATTTGAACAAAATCTAACGACCCGTTCAAAAGTTACAGTGGTGGCCCTATTGGATATACACCCGCTATAAGCATTTCTTTTAACAGCTTTTGAAAAACAGAGAGATTGAAGTTAAATATATTTTGTTAACATTAATATCATCGCCACAGTAGCGAGCAGATAGTAGGAAAACATTTGTCTTGTTTGTTAAATTACTAATTCCATTTATATCACTATCCTTCATAGGAACCCATTTTAAGATATTGTACCTGCCAGAACCACAAAATCTTGCTTTGTAAAGGTGGTAGTTAAGTTACTTATGTCACAAATCACATTTTCAGACAATGAGTTTCGCTTATATATACAGTGTGATCCAAAGTAGAGGACCATTCAATAACTTCTTTATTTTACGATATATAAAAAAAGTTAAATTATTTTTGTTTACGGCCATGTCCTACATTTAATAGGGCTATCAAATATTTCCTTTCATTACCGGTTAAACCGGAAACGAACACAACTATTGTTTTTAAATCACACCCTGTATATTTTTTCTGTAAATATAAAATTTTATGGGTATAACATCAGAAAATTTTGTTGTAAATCGCAAAAGACTGTTTGAAGCAGTACAAAATAGTTATTGCCATGGAAAACGGAAACAACTGCTTTGTGAAGTTGTTTCAGATTGTTTCACATCTTTCAAAATTAGTTTTTATATGTAATTTTTAAGCTGTGACGGAATTTATAATTACAACGTTATTGTATGCAATTATTAGGCAACTACATAATGAATAATAGTGAAAAGGTCGATTTAATGTTAATATTTGGCGAGTGTAATCGCAACGACGACGATCAGTCGTACTAACGTTTGGTGCGGTTTAATAGGAGACAGATTATTGGGACCTTTTTTATGACGCAACTCTCACTGCAAGAAGATTTCTTCATTTTTAAATACTGAGCTTTTGACCATGTTAGAAGATTTTCCACTAGCATTGCGACGAAGTATATACTTTCAGTTGGACGGAGCGCCAGCTCATACTAGTAACATTGTTAGTAAATATCTAAACAAAACCTTTAATGGGCGTTTAATTGCCACCCATGGACTAGTGGAAATGCCGCCAAGATCTCCTGATATTACACGTCTGGACTATTCCTTATGGGGCTATCTTAAGACACTAGTCTATGCAGATCCGCCACAAAATGTAGAGGATTTAAAAAACAAAATCCGGTTGGCTTGTATGCAGTTAACACCCGATGTGATACATAGAACAACACATCATGAACTTATAAAGTGGCTAGAGACATGTGTTGCACAAAATGGTGGTAATTTTGAACAATTTATAAAATAATTTTCCTGCATACCATCTTTGTAGTTAAAAGATACGTGCTTATTACTTGTTGAATTTTGTATTTTGTTTATGTATCCGTTTCCAGATTTCTTACTGTTCTAATAAATACTAATAATAAAAGCAGTTGTTTCCGTTTTCCATGGCAATAGCTATTTTATTTTTTAACACGTTCGCTGCCGATCACGCAGCAATTGCGTGATGCGGCTCTTTGCCAAGAGGCCGGTCACGCATAAGTTGCGTGATGCGCATGTCGCTAATCAATGTTGTCTGTAGGTGTCGGCTCGTTCTAGAATCAGACTATCTTGGGTCGGATTGTAGTCAAGGTGTACACAAATTGTTGGGTGGTCGCGTTTTTAAATTCTCGCGTAATTTCGATACTTTTGATAAGTTTGGGAATATGGATCCTGGTGATTTGCCAGGCCTTTCTGGTGAACAGAAAAGACGAAAAATAACTTTCAAAGATCCAAAAAATTAACAGAGGAGTAAATCTTAGCCTATGCAGCGCTTTCGGATTCGGAAGATAGTGTAGAGAATATATCGAGTGACGATGAACTGTATCAAGTGGATGAAAGTGATGACAGTGATAGTAAAGATGACTTTGAAAGAGACAATTTACCCATATTACCTGATAGTACCATTCCGTGGTTAGTGGTATAATATGGACTGATCCTCCATTAGTGAATCGTCGGCAGCTTCCCTTTCTGGCAAACCCAAGCTTGAAAAACAGCCCGCAGGCAATAATCCGATAGATTATTTCAACATGCTGGTTGACAATAAATTTTATGATATAATTGTGGAACAATCAATTTGTATGCCTTGGTAGTGGTACAGTTCGACCAAGAATATCCGAGTGGAAGACGCTTACTGCGTGTTTTTCTTGGACTAATTCTACATATGGGAACAATAAGAACAAATCGAATACAGGATTATTGGAGAACACACCGATTATTCAATTTGAAATGCTTTTCGGACTTTATGGGCCGAAATCGTTTCATGTTGATTCTGATATGTTTGCATTTCGCAAGGAATCTTGCAGTAGGTGAAGTTCATCCAGGCGACAAATTATATAAAATCAGACCAATTCTTGATTACATTCAAATACAAATAAACAATAACCATTTCTTTATCCAAAAAATAATATATAACTATCTAATCTCGTATAATTTAGCGCGAACTTTTGATTTTGTAAAGCTCCTGTTACAATTTTCATAAGAATTCTTTCATAAACAAACTGGTTGTTTAAGAGAATATCTACGTGCCCGTAATATAATGGAGAATTTACGTGACTATTACAATACGTTCTTGGTTATTGCTAACATTCAAAGGGCGTCCAAAATTTCAACGCTAGATCGCCTCAGGGAGTGGACGTTTTCATTGACGTCGGGTGTACCAGGCTGAAGGAGAAGAAGAAGAAGAGGATCATATTGCCAATGTTCAGTTATTAAAACATCACTTTTACACAAACTTAATTGCTTTAAAATTTAATATTTTATTTGCCATTGACCTAATGTTTTGATGTTGAATGATTATACTATTTAATTTATTTACGAAAAAAGTTGCATTCTTCATGAGAAATATTTTCGACAATTCCATTGTTACAAGGTTCATTCAACATGAAATTAAACGCAATATCAAGACTTATTTTCTCACAATTTGAATCTAAAGTATTCGCTATCTCAGTAAGATTCGTAGAAATATTGATATAACGATTAAATTGGATTATTAATGAAGTCTGTCTTATTAAGATTTTCATTGTGATTATTTGATTAACAATTGACAGAATCCATTATTTCTTTTGCTAGAAGCTACTTACCGGAAAATCGAAGGTGAAGTCCATGGCTAGTAAAATTATCGCTACTAATAAAATTTCTAATATTCATATACTTTATACCGGGTGTAAATCAAATAGGGGCCACCCCTGTAACTTTTGAACGGATCGTTAAATTTTGTTCAAGTTTTGATGGGTTATATTAGAGCCAGTTTGGGATTTTTTACATAAAAAAACAATATAAACAACTTCCCATGTCACCGGAAATGACACAAAAGCTGAAAATTTAAATAGAACAACCTGTATATTTTTACATGTTTGGATTCTACAGCTTCAAATACATATAGTTCATCTGACAAATGTCAACTCAAAAGCCATTTTACTTTGACAGAGTCGGCTTCAGGAGTATGTTGTGTTAATACAAATTGAAAAATTACTGCTTTATTTTGGAACTAAGGAAATTACTATGCATATCGTCTTACTAGTACTTGAAAGAGCTATTTAATATACAGTGTGGTCCTTATATGTTTCTATTGGGAACAGTGAGTTATAGTTAAAAAACCGTAATTTTTAAATTTACTCGTTAACAAACTTCACAAAAATTAATTATTAAGAAAAATAATATTGTCAATTATCTATAATTTAGATTACGTAATAATGATCTAAAATTTAAAAAAATAAAATTGAAATGGCGCCTGAGTTGACATTTGACAGATAAACTGTATGTATTTGATGCCCTAGAATCCAATTATGTAAAAATATACAGGGTGTTCCATTTAAATTTTCAGTTTTTACGTCATTTCCGGTGAAACCGGAAGTCGGCCAGATTTTTTTAATGTAAAACATCCCAAACTGGCACTAATATAACCCATCAAAATCTGAACAAAATCTAACGACCCGTTCAAGAGTTACAGTGGTGGGCCCAATTAGATATACACCCGCTATAAGCATTTCTTTTAACAGCTTTTTGAAAAACAGAGAGATTAAAGTTAAATATATTTTGATAACATTACTATCATCGCCATAGTAGCGAGCAGATAATAGGAGAACATTTGTCTTGTTTGTTAAATTACTAATTCCATTTACATCACTATCCTTCATAGGAACCCATTTTAAGACATTGTACCTGCCAGAACCACATAATCTTGCTTTGTAAAGGTGGTAGTTAAGTTACTTATGTCACAAATCACATTTTCAAACAATGAGTTTGGCTTATATATACAGTGTGATCCAAAGTAGAAGGACCATTCAATAACTTCTTTATTTTACGATATATAAAAAAAAAGTTAAATTATTTTTTGTTTACGGCCATGTCCTACATTTAATAGGGCTATCTAATATTTTCTTTCATTTCCGGTTAAACCGGAAACGAACACAACTATTGTTTTTTAAATGACACCCTGTATATTTTTTTCTGTAAATATAAAATTTATGGGTATTATATCAGAAAATTTTGTTGTGAATCGCAAAAACTGTTTGAAGCAGTACAAAATAGTTATTATGGAAAACGGAAACAACTGCTTTGTGAAGTTGTTTCAGATTGTTTCACATCTTTCAAAATTAGTTTTTATATGTAATTACTTAAGCTGTGACGGCATTTATAATTACAACGTTATTGTATGCAATTATTAGGCAACTACATAATGAATAATAGTGAAAAGGTCGATTTAATGTTAATATTTGGCGAGTGTAATCGCAACGCACGAAGATCAGTCGTACTAACGTTTGGTGCGGTTTAATAGGAGCCAGATTATTGGGACCTTTTTTTTTATGACGCAACTCTCACTGCAAGAAGATTTCTTCATTTTTTAAATACTGAGCTTTTGACCATGTTAGAAGATTTTCCACTAGCATTGCGACGAAGTATGTACTTTCAGTTGGACGGAGCGCCAGCTCATACTAGTAACATTGTTAGTAAATATCTAAACGAAACCTTTAATGGGCGTTTAATTGCCACCCATGGACCAGTGGAAATGCCGCCAAGATCGCCTGATATTACACCTCTGGACTATTTCTTATAGGGCTATCTTAAGACACTAGTCTATGCAGATCCGCCACAAAATGTAAAGGATTTAAAAAACAAAATCCGGTTGGCTTGTATGCAGTTAACACCTGATGTGATACATAGAACAACACATCATGAACTTCTAAAGCGGCTAGAGGCATTTTTTGGTAATTTTGAAAAATTTATAAAATAATTTTCCTGCATACCATCTTTGTAGTTAAAAATACGTGCTTATTACTTGTTGAATTTTGTATTTTGTTTATGTATCCGTTTCCAGATTTCTTACTATTCCAATAAATACTAATAATAAAAGCAGTTGTTTCCGTTTTCCATGGCAATAGCTATTTTATTTTTTAACACGTTCGCTGCCGATCACGCAGCGTTTGCGTGATGCGGCTCTTTGCCAATAGGCCGGTCACGCATAAGTTGCGTTATACGCATGTCGCTAGTCAATGTTGTCTGTAGGTGTCGACTCGTTTGAGAATCAGACTATCATGAGTCGGCTTGTAGTCAAGGTGTATACAAATTGTTGTGCGGTCGCGGTTTTAAATTCTCACGTAATTTCGATACTTTTGATAAATTTGGAAATATGGATCCTCGTGATTTGCCAGGCTCTTCTGGTGAACAGAAAAGACGAAAAATAACTTTCAAAGATCCAAAAAAATTAACAGAGGAAGAAATCTTAGCCTATGCAGCGCTTTCGGATTCGGAAGATAGTGTAGAAAATATATCGAGTGATGATGAACTGTATCAAGTGAATGAAAGTGATGACAGTGATAGTAAAGATGACTTTGAAAGAGACAATTTACCCATATTACCTGATAGTACCATTCCGTGGTTAGTGGTATAATATGGACTGATCCTCCATTAGTGAATCGTCGGCAGCTTCCCTTTCTGGCAAACCCAAGCTTGAAAAACAGCCCGCAGGCAATAATCCGATAGATTATTTCAACATGCTGGTTGACAATAAATTTTATGATATAATTGTGGAACAATCAATTTGTATGCCTTGGTAGTGGTACAGTTCGACCAAGAATATCCGAGTGGAAGACGCTTACTGCGTGTTTTTCTTGGACTAATTCTACATATGGGAACAATAAGAACAAATCGAATACAGGATTATTGGAGAACACACCGATTATTCAATTTGAAATGCTTTTCGGACTTTATGGGCCGAAATCGTTTCATGTTGATTCTGATATGTTTGCATTTCGCAAGGAATCTTGCAGTAGGTGAAGTTCATCCAGGCGACAAATTATATAAAATCAGACCAATTCTTGATTACTTTAACGAAAAATAATGGAGGTAAGTTTATTATTTTTACCAGTAGACAGATACTCTATGGGTTGTACCTTTTAGGTCTACAATCCGCGTAGGAGCTGTCTACTGATGAATCCATGTTATCATGGAGGGTCGTTTGAGCTTTCGCCAGTACTTGCCTGGCAAACGACGTAAATGCGGGATAAAATTTTATGTCTTGGCAGAACCGAATGGGCTGGCTATGAAGCTGATGATTTATGCAGGTGTAAGCGTTATCAAGTGATGTTGGTCATGCTGCTAATGTAGTTTTACAATTAATGCAAGACCATTTGGGTAAGGGCATGCGTTGTTCCTGAACAATTTTTATTGTAGCCATTCTCTGGCATCAACTTTACTTCAACGTAAAAATGTTTGTACCGGAACTCTCCGAGTGAACTGGAAAGGAAACAGTATAGAAGTTATAAAGAAAAAAGTGCGCAAGGGTGAAGTTATTGAAAAATGCGATGAATCAAATGGTATAATAATGGGAAAATGGCACGATAAGCGGGATGTGAGATTTATAAGCACAGAGTTTAGTTCTACTCCCATGAGAGTCCGGAGTAACCGTGGGGAAGGGAAATTAAAACCACAAGCGATTGTGGAGTATAATAAATACATGTCGGGAGTGGATCGTAAAGACCAGATGGTGTCGTATAATTCTTGTGACCGAAAAACTTTGCGATGGTATAAAAAAGTCGGCATACACGTTTTATAAATGCTTTTGCTAAATTCGTGGTTTTTGTACAATAAATATTCAGGTAACAGAATCAATTTTTATGATTTTAGAATAAATATCATTGATATTTTATTGCCAAAGCCGACTGCAATAATTCCACAACCTCTAAGTGCCCCTGTTCCCCTTCCATCGGAACTTCCTAACCCGATGGAAAGGTTCAACGTAAAGACTGTAGGATTTGCAGAAGTAAAAACAAAATAAGAAGGATGACCAAACATTGCTGCAACGGTTGTACGAAAAATCCAGGGTTGTGTCTAAAGCCATGTTTCAAAATTTGGCACGAACAATAAACCAGCAATATTTCCTTTTTTTTGTTTACTAATAAAAAAATTATTTCTAATTTGTTATTATGAAGCAAATTCTTTGATTTTATGTATAATATTTTGCGTTTGTTATGATTCTATAGAGCACTGTAATAATCATAAATGTTCTTTTTGTAAAAATATGTTTCTTTTAGTAAATCATATGTATTTTGTTTCAGTTATTGTTTTATTCACAAAAAAACATTATTCAGTATCACACAACAGGTGCGTGATCGGCCGCCACGAGTTCATACGTCTCACGAGGCCGATCACGCACCATATGTATCAGCCATTTTGTCCAATTCATGTAACAATCATCGCCATAGTAGCGAGCAGATAGTAGGAGAACATTTGTCTTGTTTGTTAAATTACTAATTCCATTTACATCACTATCCTTCATAGGAACCCATTTTAAGACATTGTACCTGCCAGAACCACATAATCTTGCTTTGTAAAGGTGGTAGTTAAGTTACTTATGTCACAAATCACATTTTCAAACAATGAGTTTGGCTTATATATACAGTGTGATCCAAAGTAGAAGGACCATTCAATAACTTCTTTATTTTACGATATATAAAAAAAAAGTTAAATTATTTTTTGTTTACGGCCATGTCCTACATTTAATAGGGCTATCTAATATTTTCTTTCATTTCCGGTTAAACCGGAAACGAACACAACTATTGTTTTTTAAATGACACCCTGTATATTTTTTTCTGTAAATATAAAATTTATGGGTATTATATCAGAAAATTTTGTTGTGAATCGCAAAAAACTGTTTGAAGCAGTACAAAATAGTTATTGCCATGGAAAACGGAAACAACTGCTTTGTGAAGTTGTTTCAGATTGTTTCACATCTTTCAAAATTAGTTTTTATATGTAATTACTTAAGCTGTGACGGCATTTATAATTACAACGTTATTGTATGCAATTATTAGGCAACTACATAATGAATAATAGTGAAAAGGTCGATTTAATGTTAATATTTGGCGAGTGTAATCGCAACGCACGAAGATCAGTCGTACTAACGTTTGGTGCGGTTTAATAGGAGCCAGATTATTGGGACCTTTTTTATGACGCAACTCTCACTGCAAAAGATTTCTTCATTTTTTAAATACTGAGCTTTTGTGTTGTTAGAAGATTTTCCACTAGCATTGCGACGAAGTATGTACTTTCAGTTGGACGGAGCGCCAGCTCATACTAGTAACATTGTTAGTAAATATCTAAACGAAACCTTTAATGGGCGTTTAATTGCCACCCATGGACCAGTGGAAATGCCGCCAAGATCGCCTGATATTACACCTCTGGACTATTTCTTATAGGGCTATCTTAAGACACTAGTCTATGCAGATCCGCCACAAAATGTAAAGGATTTAAAAAACAAAATCCGGTTGGCTTGTATGCAGTTAACACCCGATGTGATACATAGAACAATACATCATGAACTTCTAAAGCGGCTAGAGGCATGTGTTGCACAAAATGGTGGTAATTTTGAAAAATTTATAAAATAATTTTCCTGCATACCATCTTTGTAGTTAAAAAATACGTGCTTATTACTTGTTGAATTTTGTATTTTGTTTATGTATCAGTTTCCAGATTTCTTACTATTCTAATAAATGTTAATAATAAAAGCAGTTGTTTCCGTTTTCCATGGCAATAGCTATTTTATTTTTTAAATAGTGGTCTTGTACGCCTTCAAACAGTTTTTTGCGATTTACAACAAAATTTTCTGATATAATAACCATAAAATTTTATATTTACAGAAAGAAAAAATAATGAGGAATCAGATAGTCTAAAAAAATATACAGGGTGTCATTTAAAAAACCATAGTTGTGTTCGTTTCTGGTTTAACTGGAAATGAAATATATTTGATAGCCCTATTAAATGTAGCACATGGCCGTAAACAAAAAATAATTTAACTTTTTTTTTATATATCGTAAAATAAAGAAGTTATTGAATGGTCCCTCTACTTTGGATCACACTGTATATACTACAAACCTTTTTGGTGTTGTCAGATAGTTGTGCAGTTATCGCATTTCCTATATTCCGAAAGTTACTGACACCTAATAAGCACACCTTACTCCTCATTTGTGACCATCCCTTATTTTTTTGGAAATTTTTCCTTTTTTATTGTTACATACATCTTTATTTAGCTCCTCTATATTATTTATGGCTGTAATAGTATCACGTGTGGTCAAAGTCTACCAACGATTCTTTGTTTTATCGAACTTTAGGATATTCATTAGTATCCAGCACCATGAAAGAGGAGTAGATTATTAAAATTGTATAGTTTTTTTTTGGTTTGTTTGTTATTAATAGATCGAAGTTTATGTATGCTTTAGTAAATGACATTTATGGGGAAACACCCACTAAGAAATTGCTAGAAGAGATTATACAAATGTCAAGTCCAAATGTTTCTAAAGAAAAACAATTGTGGTCGCCTGTACAAGACACTCTTCATAAGCAAAGGCTGTTTATAAGATTAGCTTCTGCTCACAGAAAACTAGGAATACAAAAAGTTCATGTTTTAAGACTACGTAGAATAACAAAAACAATTAAATACAATTGATAACATTTTCAGTAAATTTCAATTTGCTTCACTTTATTCAAAAACAATTGCATGTATGCAGCTAAAGAAGGCTTATACACCATGGACACTAGCAGAAAAAACTGAGCATTATGCTGTTTTATAAATCTCCGTCCGCCTATAATTTTCTACGATAAATCAAGGTTATTCTTCCTAGCCCTTCAACAATAAGGATTGGAACTTGTAAGTGTCAACCTGGCTTCAATTTAAAGTTATTAGAAGAAGTAAAAAAGAAGTTTGTAAATTCTTCTTATCTAAAAAAATGGTGTTCTATTTTATTTGATGAAATGGCTATTAAAAATAAATTAGAATATTCAAAGAACCTTGATGTAAAAGAAGGTTTCGAAGAACTAGGTCCAATAGGATGAAAGTTGGTACCAGCTAATTATGCATTGGCATTCAAGATTCCCGGTCTACATTCATTATGGAAGATTCCTATTGGATACTTCCTCAGTCAATCCGGTGTAAAATCTCATGAATTGCTGCAATTAATTAATATAGTGATTAGAAATTTATTGCATGCTGGTATCATACCGAAAATTACAGTATGAGACCAAGGACCCAGTAATCAGTGTGTTTATAAAAATTTAGGTGTTACCTTTGTGAGACCTTATTTCAAGGTTGATAATTATATAATTAATGTAATATTTGATGCACCTTACCTTTTAAGAGTATCTGAAAAAATGTACTCAATGGAGAGAATTTCCTATAGTGATATCTGAAATACATACTTTTTGGATAAAGGGTCTAAAAAAAGTAGAACATTGCCAATTACTACATCTTGTAAATAACAAAAAGTCCGTTACAAAAACATTATAAGTCATTATGTTATATACCCTAGTGCCGACCTTATTTGATAACACACCTTATTGTCGAAAGTGTTATATTCGAAAATTATTTACTGGATTATCTCTATTTAACATGTTCATTCCGAAGCTAAAAATTAACAAGCGATCTCAGAGCCGACAATGGGCAAAGTTAATGTTTAACTCATAAACATGTTTTTTGTCAATTATTTATGTTCAAACTAAATATATATTTAATATTAGAGTCATTTTTGTTCTATTTTTTCTTATACCATCGGTGGTACAAGTCGGCTAGATGGAACACTTCTTTTTCATAGCCGACTTGTACCACGGATGGTACAAGCGTCAACTATGGATTTTATGATATAACCTTAAATTTTTGTTTCAGTTCGTGAACAGTGAGTAATAAAGAGTTGTAAAGATGACTACGAGAGTCAAAAAACTGGTGGCATTAGTGTGATGCGAGGAATCAAGTGAAACTAAAAATATTACAAAAGGACAAAGTGAACCTGTGACTTTAGTAAATGAACAAAGTGAGACTGTAAATGTTGTTAGTGAACATGTAAACATTGTGACAGGACACGGTGAAAATGATATCGTGACAAATGAATTTCTCGAACTTCCAGGGCCTTTATCGAGTAACAATCAGTATTTTTCATCGTCAGAAGAATCTGATCCTTTCAGTAATTCAGAAGAGAAATATTTGCCATCTGAGTTGTCTTTGTCGAATCAAGAATTTACGAGTTCAGACGAAAATCATTCGCAAGATACAAGTAGTGACAGGGAAGATATTGTGCCGAAAACCTGTACTCGTAAAACCACTTCGAATAAACTTATACAGGAAAAGTGGTTACCCTGTGGTGATATCGAAAGTACTTTTGATTTCTCGGGACAAGAACAAGTAAACTTGGACAATACCCTATTATCTAATCCATATCGCATTTATAGAAATTTTATAACCGACAAAATTTTAGACATGATAGTTGAAGAGACTAATAGGTATGCGGGTGAGTACATCCGCAGTCACCAACTTCTCCCCCGCTCTTTTGTCCGCAAGTGGAAAGACACAAATCGCCAAGAAACAGAACAGCTACTGGCTGTTCTAATGATTATGGGAATATCTCATTTACCACAAATGCGGTTGTACTGGAGTAATAATGAAATGTTTGGTAATAAGCTAATTCAGAAAACTTTTTCAAATAATATTGACCCAACAACTCGTACAGATAGATTGAATAAAATAAAACATATTAACCATCGTATTTGCGAACAGTTTCAAAATATCTGGAAAACACTTGCTTATCGACGAAAGTATGATACCATGGCGAGAAAGACTAGTATTCCGCCAATACTTTCCAAACAAAACACATAAATATGGGGTTAAAGTGTACAAAATATGCACTACTGACGGATATACATATAACCTTCAAATCTATGCAGGCAAAACTGGTCCAAAATCTTCTTCCAATAGCCACACCTAGATGTGTGCATGTCTCTATTAAATGGACTATTGAATGAAGGTAGAACTTGGTACGTCAACAATTTTTATTCAAGTGTGCAATTGGCTAAAGATTTATTAGGATTAAAAACCTATCTGTGCGGAACATTAAAACAAAACCGATTGTGTAATCCCTCTGAAGTAATACAAAAGAAGTTGAAAAAAGGTGAAATCTACGGCCAACAAAGTGAAAGTGGAATCCGAGTATTCCGATGATATCTACTGTGCCAAGCCATAAAGTAGTCTTGGACAAGACAACAACAAGATGGTGGAAAAGAAGTTCAAAAACCAAAGGCTGTCATTGCATACAATAAAGCCAAAAAAGGAGTGGACGTTTCGGATCAAATGTCGGGATATTACACTTCACTTCGGAAGAGCGTCAAGTGGTATAAGAAAGTTTTGCTAGAAATAACCCTTGGCATGTGCGTAGTCAATACTTGGGTTGTCTACAATAATCGTAATACCAACAAAAAGTTAGATATGCTCTGCTTGCGACAACAAGTTATCGAAGGCCTGCTTAAATGTGAAGAGGAACCAGAAGGGGAAGAAAACATAGAAGCTGAAATTGACCCGGAAGATAATGCTTTGCCAGAAATTTCTAGGAAACGACCGAGACTATCAATAAACCACCACAAGATTGGAAAATATGAAGGCAAATCCTGAGTAACTAGGAAGAGGTGTGCAATGTGCTACCAAGCACTAAAACAAAAAGGCTACAAGGTTGCAATGAAAAAAGCTAAACGCCTATGCACCTATTGTTAAGATTGTGTGAGCCAACCACCAATGTGTTTGGAATGTTTTAATCAAAAACATCAGTAAACTATTTTAATACTATCACTAATTAGTTATTTTTTTATAAAACGGATGTATTTTAAGTAAAACAACTGTACCTAAGAATACTCATACCTTTATAGGAATCGTACACCAAAAATGAACATCCATCTAGAATGTGTAATAATATTACAGCATATAGAAATTAAATAAACACTTGTACCATCAGTGGCCAGGCACGGCTGTTGCAAAAACCGCTGTTGTACCATCGGTAGTACCAGTCGGATTGAACATGTTAAAGTTGGGGTAATTGAAGTCTTCCATAACATACTCTTTAATTTTAGAAGAATGACCAGGTACTATTACATAACTCAACGTTTTATATATATATATATATATATATATATATATATATATATATATATATATATACTTGATTTAATAAAAGTCTTATAACAGATTATGTAGTCAACAACAAGCACCTTGTAAAATATTTTATACAGGGTGTCCCATTTTGAGTACTACACTAAACTTGTGTTTTTTTAATGGAACACCCTACATATTTTTATATATTTGCATTCTCTGTTAAATGCTGAACAAAATGATCCGCCGTGCTCTTTTATAGTGCAAAATGTTGAATTGTGTCATAAACCTAGAGCTTCACGGTTTTATAGCGTTGTTTCATTTTGTTTTTCTGTGAATTAACATATTGTCTTTATTTATTTTATATTGTGACAAATTCAAAATAAAAAATGTTTACAATTTTTAACTTTTACCACTAAATAATTCAAAAACATTTAGGAATAGGTAGTAAAAAGTGAGTATCTATTGAAAGCCCGTAAAAAATGCTATTCAAATCTGTAATAAACACAGGTTGTGACATTAAAAAAAAATGAGAAAAGTATCATTGAGCAAAATGGACCACCCTGTATATGCAAGGAAAAGAGTCTGCAATCTGAATGTAGAAGTTAAAACTAGACAAATCCCAAAATTTCACTCCGATATCTTTCAAGATAGCGGAACATGAGCCTACTTAATTGACTAATTTGTTTATACAGAAATGACAATAACTTGGGAACCGTTAGTCATAGTCCCATAGCACCTTATATCATTTTGCTCAGCATTTAACAGAGAATTCAAATATATAAAAATATATAGGGTGTTCCATTGAAAAACACAAGTTTAGTGTAGTACTTAAAAATGAGACACCCTGTATATACAAAAATATTTTTACAAGATGCTCCTCGTTGACTATATATATATATATATATATATATATATAAGTATAAGCCATGATTAATTTTATAAGAATTTTGTCTTAATAACCGATGTTTTTTGAATTTTTTATAATTTGTCACACTTATTTGTTCACGGCTAACTTGATATAATAGAAATTTAAAAAAAAATCTCTGGCTGTTATTAAATTGAAAATATCTCAGAAATTAACGATTTTAGCTATAGGGAGTGCTTACTAAAAATGAAAGAACATAAAGTGTATTTTCACTTTTTAAAATAAAATACACGGTGATTGATTTGAAAAAATTGACAAAATCATGTGTTCGGGTTTTGGGTCGCTCTATATTCAATTGGTGCAATAATAAAGAAATATGTAGTACTTTCTCGTAACACTATACCAATGTCAAAAAGTTATGCCTGGAAAAAATTATTATTAGGTTGTTCTGTTTAGGGTATACAGGACGTTGAAATGATAATGATTTTCATGTACAATTGACCATAACTTTTGAAATACCCTGTATAACATAATGAAACCCTATATTGGAAGTATGAGGGAGATGAGCTTAATCTAAATTTGAAATAATATATATGATGTCCCATTTAAAAAAAAGTATGTTTGGTTCACCCTGTAAATACGAAAATAATTTTATAATGTGAAGTTTGAAGTTGCCTACAATTTTTGTAAATAACTTTTTTTGATACCTCCTTTAATAACGGATATATCGCACTTGACGCACTAATGTGACCCATATATATATATATATATATATATATATATATATATATATATATATATATATATATATATATATATATATATATATACTGAAATACACCGACAAACTTCATTCCTGGGGTCAAAACAAACCAAAAAGGTCTTATAAGCGTATGTCCTAAAATGCAGCGTTTTCCGTCTGTTTGTGTTTTTTTACATTATAATTTTTTTCTAAGCAGCCATTAAAGATAGAAAGTAGAAATTTTCATATACTAGTAAGTACTTTTAATTTAAAGAAAATTTAAATTTTATTTTCCAACAAAATTCAAAATGGCGACTTGTTAAAAACTTTAATGTTGAATTAAAAACTACACCCTGTATAAAAATTTTACTAGATTCATAAAATTTTATAAATTTCATTCTAAAACAAACAATAGCTCATTTACTGAAATCGCACAAGAAATGAAAAAGGTGTGACAAGTTTTTCAAGTTTTATAAAATTACAGTATTCTGCATGTGCTAACAAAATGGAGTAAAAATATCTCTACGTTATTTTGGAAGTTTTAGACTGTCATTATTAAGAAATACTCAACAACTTAAAACCTTATGGATCACTTGACAACAAATGTTACAACTGTATTGTAAAAAAACAATCTGGATCAGATAAGTGATTTATTGCTTTGTTTATTTTTGACAAGATATCATTGTTTACTTTCATTTGTAATGAACATTGTTTATTGATAGTGTTCTTATCCCATTTAAGATGGCAAGTTATCCATTTCACGCACCCACTCAACATTTGCTGCTGTTTTCAACCGACTTAAAGATACTGGCACTTTATTACCTTCCACCGCAGACCGAGGTGTACGCAGACAACGTGGAACTCCTGATTTGGAAGACAAAATCTTACCACGAGTCGAGGAAGATCCAGGTGTAAGTACCAGACAGTTAGGAGCAATACTCAACGTAGATTACATGACAATATGGTGAGTTCTACACGAACAGTTGTTATATCCATACCATTCTCAGCGCGTACAAGCTCTTTGCCCTGCTGACTATTCATTACGTGTGTAGTTTTGCCAATGGTTTTATCGGCAAGCTTATAAACCTGGCTTTACATCATTAGTTATATTTACAGATGAAGCTTGTTTCAATCGAGATGGAATAACGAACTACGACAATACGCATCAATGGACTCACGAAAACCCACACGTCATTCGTGAAGGGAGACATCAACAGCAGTTTAAAATAAATGTTTGGGCAGGCATCATTGGAGACTGTTTATTAGGTCCTGTTGTATTACCTGACGTACTAAATGGAGAAAACTACAGACATTTTTTAGAACATGATTTACCAGGAATTTTAGACGAAGTCCCTTTAGGTGTAAGAGTAAATTGTTGGTTCATGCATGATGGAGCTCCCCCGCATTTTAGACTAGACATCAGACTCTTTCTGGACCAAACTTACGGTGAAAGGTGGATAGGCAGAGGAGGCCGCCTCGGTCGCTTGATCTGAATCCAATTGATTTCTTTGTTTGGGGTTATTTAAAAACTAATTTATGAAAGACCTGTTACAACTTTTTCATTTCTTGTGCGGTTCCAATAATTAGGTATTGTTTGTTTTAGAATCAAGTTTATTAAAATTTTATGAATCTAGTAAAATTTTTATACAAGGTGTAGTTTTTAAGGAATTAAACATTAAAGTTTTTAACAAGCCGCCATTTTGAATTTTGTAGGAAAATAATAAAAAACACAAACAGACGGACAGACGGACAGACGGAAAACGATGCATTTTAGGACATACCCTTATAAGAACTTTTTAGTTTGTTTTGACCCCAGGAACAACTTCCTGAAGTTTGTCGGTGTATTTTAGTTACACTGATATATATATATATATATATATATATATATATATATATATATATATATATATATATATATATATATATATATATATATATATATATATATATATATATATATGTATATATACAGGGTGTCAAAGTTGAAAAATTAATCACATTTTCTTTCATATCATTCGACTGCTTTGAGCTAATTTATGCTTATAGGGAAAAATATCCTTTCTGTAGAACTCCAAACTGGCACACTTCTGCTAATATCGAAAGACGTTTCCGCGAAAATGTTAAGTTTCAACTCAATAGAAGAAGAGATTTTGGACGCTGTTGAAATAAATCCAAAGACCAGCACACAACGTGTAGGAGTGTAATTGGCAATTTCGAAATCATCAGTTCATAGAGTTTTCAAGAACAACTATTGCACCCCTTTCATATTCGAGAAGCTCAAGACATATTGCCTGTGGATCCTGATCAACGTTTAGCTTTCTGTCTATTTAATATTCATAGAGGAATCGAAAATCTAAATTTTAGTACAAAAATTTTGTTCACGGCCGAAGCTACTTTTACTAGATGTCGTATTTTCAATGTTCATGATGAACATGTTTATGTTGTTGAAAACCCTCATTAAACGAGAATATCTCATTATCAGCATCAATTTCAAGTAAATATTTGGGCTCGAATTGTAGACACTTTTATTATTGGTTTCTTTGTACTGCCAAATCGACTGAATGGAGATAGGTACTTGAACTTTTTAATACAAAATTTACCTATTTTATTGGAAGATTTGTCCTTACTCCTTCATCGTGACCTTTGGTTTATGAATGATGGCGCACCTCCTCATTTTACTTTAAATGTAAGACAACATTTAGATGAAGTATAGCCTCAGTGCTGGATTGGAAGAGGAGGTAGCGCACCTATGAATCGGCCAGCTCAATCACCGGACTTGACACCCTGCGATTTTTTTTGTGGGGTGCCTCGAAATCACTACTTAGTATTAAGTAATTTAAGATAAATTGATGACGCGTTCACTTATCATCATCTTTGTTACTTTTAGATTTTAACTGATGATGGCCTTTTTAATTTGTTTGTTTCTTAATATAATCATAAGGCGGAAACAATTGTAGTATGTTAAATAAATTTGGGGGAGCAGATTTTGGGTATTTTTACTTTTATTAAATGTTATCGAATAACTCCATTTTGCGGATGAAAAATGAATCAATTTAATTATTTATTAAAACTACTGTAACCTAACAGAATTAGATTAGATAAAAAAAATACTCTAACCTAAATAAAAAAAAAGTTACATTGACCGGAATTTAAACTCACACAGAAAGCGACGTTTCTACCACTAGTCCAAACGTACTTCACCTGTTTAACATTGAAAATGGCATTTGAGTATCGAAGATGACCACTTCCATTAAACCAAGTGTGTTTAGGTGCATGCGCAGATCAAGGAACGAGAACCTCGCCTTAGTCGCTACTGAACAGAAGTTCAAGTTTAGAAACAACCCAAATTTAAAATTAACTTATTTTTATAGCACCATCTATTAAATGTGGGCGCCGGAATAGTGACAATTATTTTCAGTGGGCCCCAAGTGTAAACAACAAATCTGTTGTGTGTATAACATTGAACTCTATTACTAACTGGAAGAACCACTCAAATAGCGATTCAAATAAGAAAGTGAGTCCGTCTTGTTAGAATGAAATAGAAGCTGCGGTGTGGGTGGTCATCTTTGTTTTACACACGTGAAGGTTACCTGTGGTTTTTAACAGAATAGGATTGTTTTGTTGTTTACATAAAACTTAGATATAAAAGTGTGGTGTATAAAATGGTGAGGTCTTGTAGTGCTTATGCTTGTACTAATGAATGGAAACCTAATGGAGTTAACCGATTTCACAGGTAAGAATTTACATTCTAAAACTGGGAGTGAGGTTATAATACTCAAACTACTATTTCTTATTAAGCTTTAAATTGTTATCGACTCGTATTTAATACATATAACGGTTTATTTTATGAAAATTTAGTTAATTATTTTTACAGATTTCCAATGAAACGTTCAGAAATTTTAAAACTGTGGATACAAGCTGTTCGTTTAAAAGATTTTAAACCAAATCCAAACACTGTGCTATGTAGTGAACATTTCACAGATGATTGCTATTTACAATCATCTTTGAACAAAAACGTTCTAAAAAAGGATGCAGTTCCATCAATTTTTAAATTTCCTGAACATTTATGTAAGAAAGTGTCAGTACGAAGAGAACTGGTTCGTCAATCTACAATTTCTTCCATACAAGCACAAGTAAGTTAAGTTTTTAAGTATTGTACTAACTAGCTTTTTTGTAACTATTAGGTACAGCCATCAACTAGTCATATGCAAATGGAAATTCCTGAACCTGTTTCTTGCACATCTGAGATCGGGACACAAACATCTCCTAGACGTTTAAAGAAGTCTGTAACTGAAATTCAACTAAAACGAAGATTGAAAATTTTACAACAGAAATTAAATAGGAGAGATTCTAAAATGAGAAATATGAAAGAATTAATAAAATATTTAAAAGTTAATAACAAATCCAACTCCAACTTAGAAGATATTCTGACTAACAATTTTCAAGGATTTTCATTAGAATTATTTAAAAATGGAAGTGCGAATGTGAATGCAAAACCTACACAAAGGCGATATACCCAAGATATGAAGCAATTTGCACTTACATTATACTTTTATTCACCTAAAGCCTATAGATTTTTATGTAGCAAAATTTGTTTACCACATGTGGCAGTGATAAGAAAATGGTTGTCATCTCGTGACTGTGAAGTGGGTTATTTAACAGAAGTGTTGGACTTTTTAAAACAAAAGCGTGCTACCTGTAATTATTTACAAAATGTTGCACTAATGTTTGATGCTATGGCAATAAGATCAGAATTAGTATTTGATAAGAAAAATGATAAATATTCTGGGTATGTTGACTTTGGAGGAATTTCAAACATATCTAGTGAGGAAATGGCAACAGAAGCTTTACTTTTTCAAATAGTGTCATATTCACAAAAATTTAAATGCCCAATTGCATATTTTTATATAAACAAAATAACTGCGATCACACAAAGTCAATTGATTTTATTGGCTATTCAAAATTATATGAAATTGGCATAGTTGTTGGTTCCATTACTTGTGATGGTACATGCACAAATTTAAAACATTTGAATATTTAGGTTGTAATCTATCCCGGCAGATATAGTTCCAAAATTTAAACACCCTCAAAACGACAGTCAAATTTATTGTATCTTAGACCCATGTCATATGTTAAAACTATGCAGGAATGCATTTGCTCAATGTTCTATTACATCTCCTACTGGCGAAATTTCCTTCAAATATGTCCAAAAACTCCATGACATACAAGAAAAGGAGGATTTGAAGCTAGCAAATCATTTATCAGGACCTCATGTGTTTCCATAATAAAAAAATGAATGTACGTTTGGCTGTTCAAACAATTAGTAGTAGTGTGGCTAATGCCATTGATTTTTTAAGATTATCTGGTTGTCACGATTTTATAGGAAGTGAGGCAACGACTGAATTTTTAAGGTACTTTGACAGAATTTTTGATGTTACGAATTCTAGAAATCGGTTTGGAAAAGGTTATAAAAGTGCATTACATCTAGGTAATAAAAATTATTGGCAAAATGTTTTCCAGGAAACTGAACGTTACATCAAACAATTAAAAGTAAATAATATTAGTATTTTATACCATAAAAGGAAAACATTTGTGCTTGGTTTTCTTGTTAATATTTACAGCTTCCAAAATTTAGCTTTGGATCTATTAGCAAATATTGATGTCCCTCTTAAATATTTTTTAACGTATAAATGTAGTCAGGATCACTTAGAGCTCTATTTTAGTTGCATACGAGCACAAGGCGGGTGGAACAATAATCCCAATACAATGCAGTTCAAATGGGCATTGCGGAAGCTATTGTTTCGAAATAGTATAACAGCTAGTGTTAATTCAAACTGCATTGATAGCGGTTTAAACTCCACATCTTTATTTGATTTGTGTTAATACAGTTTCTCCTATATCAAATAAGACGCACACTGATGAAATTGACAATCAAATAAATGAATTAATGTCACACCTTGATAGAATAACTCTTTCAGCGTTCCAAGAAAAAATTTTGTCATATATTGGAGGTTTTATTATCAGAAAAATTGTGTCAAGAATTAATTGCGTTGATTGTCATAAAATGTTAATTCGAGATTATAATATGTCTGATCACACTTATGTTGTAGATATAAACAAACGTGATTCTTTCACCCAATTTATTTCCAATGGTAAATTGTATATACCTTCAAAAAGTGCTTTTGAAATTGTAAAATTCACCGAAAAATCATTTTGAAGTGAAATCGCCTTGGCTACATAACAAAAAAAAATTTCAAACAAAGAATATTAAGTGCAGTTATGCAACATTTTCTTACAAAGATTTCTACCTTATTTCAGCCATCACATCCTATTGTCGTACATGATGAGATTTGCATGAAATACAACTTATTAAGTATATTTCTAATACTTACGCGAACACTAGAATTTATACCTATGCCAAAAAAAAAACATTAAGAGTCTTAGGAACAAAAGCAACAATTCGCCAAAAACTTCATAATACGATATTATTTTATCATGTGTAATTTTTTTTATATTAAAGTATACATGTATTTCAAACATTAGTTTATTGTTATTTACCCTTTAACTTTGCAAAATTACTAATATTAAAATAGTAATATTAATAAGCAACTTATTAATTTGTTCAAACTAATAAAGACTTTCCACAATTATGATATAGAAAGCTTCCAACACATATTACAACATTCTGCACGTTGCAAACAATAATAGTACATATGTAAGACAAAGATGGGTTACCACCTCGCAGCAACTGCACTCTTCTAACAATTGTGACCGCATTCGAAACACGGGCGTGATTCTTCCAGTTAGTTCAATGGTGTATAATCAATGCTGCAATGTACTTTTCCAAAAGTAGCTTAAGCACATCAAAAATTATTTATATCTACTGCACATTTGAACTACTATAATTTTTGTTACTGGTTATGTTATAATGGTTGCCAGTAACAACAAAAAACTTTCGCTGTTTAATTATTTATTAAGAAATTAATTTCTATAATATAGCCATTCATCACCTACATCTTGAACACTGTATCCTACACACAATATAATACTGCAAATCTCAAATAACTAGCGTGAATAACTCAAGGTAAAAGATTATTTATAATGTAAACATTAAAAACTGCATGATTATTAACAAATTGCAAATGATAATCAAGTTAACCATCATCCGAAGTTTTGTTAAACCGCGTTCATAATTTATAATATAATAATGTCTTTCACTTTTATAACTATGTACCAAATCAACAAAATTTTCAATAGGTAATACTTACACTCATGTTTTGTGATTCTTTAAGGAATGTATAACTCATACCACCTCCAATAATCATTTCGTTTACTTTATCCAATAAATTTTCGATTAACTGTATTTTATCGGCAACTTTCGCTCCACCTAAAATAGCCAAAAATGGTCGTTCAGGGTTATCTAAAGCTTTTGCAAAATATTGTAACTCTTTCTTTAATAAAAACCCTGAAGCACGTTCGTCGAAACCTTCCCCTACCATTGAACTGTGAGCACGATGAGCTGTCCCAAATGCATCATTAACATAAATGTCTCCCAATTTTCTTAATGATGATCTGAAGTCTTTCACTTTTCCTGGATCCGCTTTAACCTTAAATATCCAACCAAGTTGCAATTGCTACTTATTATTTCAAATTACCTTATTCCCAGAAGCATCAACTCCCTTACCTTCCTCTTCAAGATGAAATCTTAAATTTTCAAGAAGAAAAATGGTGCCAGGTTTAGGATCAGCACAAGCACTTTCAACTTCATTTCCGACACAATCAGGTAGAAATGTGATGTCCCTAGCACGGGAAAAACTATATGTGTAAAGGAATAAAATAATTTTAAATCTGTTTAAAATTTTACCCAAAGTTTATCCCTGATTAGTAATAAAGCGCATGCATCTATTTATATAAAAAAAATCGACACAGCACCTCGTATACCTGTTTAACAGTTTTGAGAGCTCATTTGCAACAGGCTTTAGAGTGTATTTCGAATTCGGTCTTCCATCTGGACGACCCAAATGTGACATAAGTACAACACTTTTTGCATTACTATTGATTGCATGTTTAATGCTATCAAGTGCTGCTACTATACGTTGATTGTTTGTAATCACACCATCTTTTAGAGGTACATTGAAGTCAACTCTAAAACAGAAACAAATGTGTATTATGTCATTTTTTGTGTCTTGGTTTACAAATGTAGTTAGAAGCTCCAAAAATAATGAGACCCATAGAGTTCAGTGAATTATTAATACTCTAGCCACCAACGAGAATCATAATTTTTCAAAGTAGTCAACAATTTCTAGTTAATATACAAATTTTTTGTTAGTTTCTCCTTTTACCTATTCACTTTATACAGCAAAGTTTGAAATGTTAGTGTTTAGCAGAAGAAGATATATAAACAACTAATTGGTGTATAATAGTAATAATGTTGTACTTTTGGCATAGAGAGGGTGTACATTAATAAACGCCGGCGGTAAAAATATTAACAATTGTGAGTGTAAGTATTATAAACACAAACCTCATCAACACACGTTTATTCGCTAAATTAAGCGCATCGATACTTAGTTTGTTTAATGCCATTTTTTCAATTAAACTGATTTTTTTAAAATCTGGTTGCTTAATGAAGTAAGCTATGTACGACCTTCAAATGTCATCCAGAGGTCGAAACAGTTGACTTCTACTACAGATAACTGCTTTATCAACATTACCTCATTGCTATGTATACATGGTGTTTGCAAAATTGATTGATCGCGTAAATAACAAAATGTTTTTGCTAAAATTGATTCTTACTTTATTTAGTTATGAACCTTAAAACGTATTTTTTCATTCAAAAATGTAACAGCTCGTTTCGCAATCAACCCTCCAGATAGTAACACCCATTTTATTAGCATTCTCAAGATACAGTAGTCATGAACAGTATAAGAATCGTAGGCAACATTGTAATTACTTTTCTAATTCCTTATTAATTGTGGGAAATTTAGAAATAATTATATAAGACTAGAAAAATACAAACATTCCTATTGTAACGAAAATGACGTCATTGCCTACAAAAACAAAAAATAAAGGCAGATCAATTACACAGAAAGATGGCGATAGTGGTATATTAAATTTAATCCCCTCATTCGACTTTTGTGTTAATTTATATTTGTTGTAAAAATAATGGAAAAATTTATACTGCGCCGAGTTTTTGTTATGATCTTTGTTTAATTATTATCTCTATAAATTGTGTATAAATTTAGGGTAACAAAAACAAGTGAACGTCATTGTACAAACAATGGCTAAAGAAGAAGAAGATAAATTACCTGATAAAGATGCAGCAAAAGGTTTTTATGCAAAATATGAACCAAAGGAAATTCTAGGAAAGTAAGTTACCTGGATTTTTTATATTTTACCTTTTTAACACTTGTTTATATAATAGAGGTATTAGCTCAACAGTACGTCGGTGTATTGAGAAAGAGACAGGTAAAGAGTATGCTGCCAAAATTATTGATTTAAGCACTGATAATGAAGAAGGTTCTTCATCTTACGAAGCTGTTAGACAAGAAATCTCAATTTTACGTCATGTCGCTGGTCACCCCTATATAAGTAAGTAAAAAATAATAAGTAACAATAACCTAAACTAGTCTTTCTCTTTTTAGTTGAGTTACAAGACGTATTTGAGTCGAGTACATTTATTTTCTTAGTTTTTGAACTATGTAAACATGGTGAACTATTCGATTATCTTACATCCGTCGTTACGCTTTCTGAGAAAAAGACTCGTTATATTATGCGACAAGTTTTGGAAGGTGTACAACATGTACATAGTCGTGGAGTTGTGCATCGTGATCTCAAGCCTGAGAATATACTATTAGATGATAATTTAAATGTAAAAATAACGGACTTTGGGTTTGCTAAGAAACTTGCACCAGGAGAACAGCTGTTTGGTAGGTTTCTTAACATGCTGACTGCCGCATCGGTCACCGGAGTTCGATGGCGAACTTTCCTGTAGTGAGGAGGCATATTTTACATTAATGCTAAAAAATATACATATGTGTAGTGGCCATAATTTCTTTTTAATTTCTCATTTCTGTGGGATATTGTTGCCAGAAACCAACGTGAGATTAATATCATTTTAGTACAACTCTTAGTAAGAGAAAACTATAGTAAAAATTCACATTAGTAATCTTGTGTATCGATATCCGGTGACCGATGTCACACAGTGGTGAAAGTGCAGAGACTGATTATGCACAGTGGTAAAGACCACAATTTTGAATGCCACAGTGAACATGTTAATTTAATGTAGTGTGCTTATTCACACTACAGAAAATGCCTGATAAACAAAGGCATACTAATTGAACACATTTTTTGAGGTTATGTATTTTTAATACTTAAAATTACACCAAATAAATTTGTGAGGGATTGATTTTTTATAAATTATTTTGAAAGTGGGGAGGTATTAACACACAGACCTATATTGTTACTTTTATGAATGTTGGGTTGAAGTCGTTCTTTTAAAAATTCTTGACTATACTTCGCACAATGTAATTGAGTATCTAATATATTTTTAGATTTATGCGGTACTCCTGGTTATTTAGCACCTGAAACATTGCGTACAAACATGTTGGATGATGCACCAGGTTACTCTTATCACATAGATATGTAAGTCGATCTAAAGTTAAAGCCATTGTAAGCACTGTATTTTTTTAGTTGGGCCTGCGGTGTAATAATGTACACACTGTAAGTATTTAAATGAAAACAGAGTTACGATTCTCTTTCTAGTTTAGTAGGTTGTCCACCATTTTGGCATCGAAAACAAATGGTAATGCTTCGTAATATAATGGAAGGCAAATATTCGTTCACATCACCTGAGTGGTCTGATATATCAGGTGATTACATAAGCAACTGCTTGAATCTGTATTACAGTCGTTTTACAGAACCACCTAAAGATTTAATTCGGAAACTGTTGGTTGTTGATCCTAATAAGCGTATATCCATTGCAGAAGCATTACGGCATCCCTTTTTCTTAAGCGTTGTAAGTTTAATAATTTATGTATGTGGTGATGGTGTTTGTTTTTTTTTTTTTTGTTTTTGTTTTGTTGTGTAACTGGACATAATTGTTAGTCGCAATTTTCAGCATTTATGGGATCAAGACATAGCCCCACTTAAACACTCACTACACCGTAAAAGCAACCGCTTCAGTCGCATCTCACAGCTGGTTTTGGTAACTGAGCATCCTTCGCCTAAACCTTTTTAACTGTTTTATTCTACTAACATTGCGTGCTGTTTGGTTTATTTAATACTTATAATTATCTGATGCTTAAATGAATGTTTTATTGTAGAGACTCCAACAGCGTTCTTTTCATCCAAGGAAAAAATTTCAATGGGCCATTCGTGTAGTTCGTGCAATGATTCGTATACAAAGATTACGTTTTACACCCGAACCACTTAGTTTAGATGTGGCACGTTTTGATCCATATAGAATAAAATTGTTGAGAAAAGTGAGTAGAATTAGGCATAATTGAGTCATGATCTTATGCAATTTAGTAGTCCTTATTAGGGCAGCATTTTTTAAGTGTTTGTTACTAGAAATTACGAGACAAGTTGTCAAAATGGGAAGGCTGTGTAGCTTTAGATGACAAGCATCATTGCTGGCCGATGTTCCTTTGTTGTTACTTATAGTATTTACCGTAAATACAAGGTATTTAAGAATGTGCTTACTCAGCTTATGGGTTATTTGGGACACCCATCCTTTTAAAATGTGGCTTAAAATAAGTACCTAACTGAAAAAGGCCAATATTATAATAAAATACTAGTAGTACTCGGCATGCTTTGCTTTGCTCAAATAAAAGCACATTCTCCCTCTCATGTTCAGAAAAAAACATTTATCCAGTAGGGGTATCGACAATTTTTTTTTCTCAAGTACCATTACAAAAATACTAGCACATATAATCATGAAAACTATAGACTTTATATATACAGGGTGATACAAATTTCAAAACTCCGACTATTTCCCGGGATACCGAAAAATACCGAAAATTTGGAAAGTCGATTTTATTTTTTTCTGAGCTTAATCGGACTACACATTTACATTGTCATTTTTCTTGTTCTATCCAATAGTGTTAATAATTTTAACACGACATTTTGTCATTAAGTGATTATCAACTTTGTTTTTTCTTATGGAAGCCATATTGTATTTTTACAGTTTTTAGTAGTCCCGTTTATTACCTTTTCAAAGTTGTATCATAAGTTACCTTTGTTTCTGAAAAGTTCGATACAGTAAAGAAAAAAAATTATAACATAGTTGGCTATGAATTTGTGATCAGTAACAAATTTGTAAAACATTTTGTGTTTATCTGGGCAGGTATTCAGATCATTATAATTCTCATTTCTTTAACGGAATTCTAAATTGAAAAAATCATCTTTTAACGTCAGCATTTGAGGAGTATTTTCATGATTAATTGTTTCCGACATAACCAATTGTGACATATTCAATTAAGAAGATTGTTTGACTTTCTTACCACAATATTTAGTAACAGATTAGAAATAATAAACCGACAGACTGACAGATTTTGCTGGTTATTACTTTTTGGCATCATTAAACAAAAAAATTTTTTTTTTGTTCTGGGATTATTTGATAAGATATTTTGAAATAAACGTTACATCATCACAGCCACTTTTTCTCCTTTACAAAATGGTTGTACTTTTACAATCAGGCACAACACACCACTGATAGCTCATTTTCGGAGTAGGTATTTTGAAAACAAAAGAAACATACCAAAAACAACAGAAGAAGAATCTCGTCATTTTCAAATTGCTGTAGAGGTTGCTAGAGTTGTTTTAGAAAAGTAAGAAAACAAATTAATAATAAAGTCGTATAATTACATGTCCCAACCAATCTTTTACATTGCACCATAAAAATTTGAACATTTTATTTTCAAACTGCACTTCAGCGCTCAGTTATCCTAGATTAAAACCTTTAATTATCAATTATAATAAAGATGGACTAAACCATTGACTAAATAATACTAGATGCACAACCCAGTTAGTTGGGGACCAATACGTATAGGTGGCGTAGGACTAATAGCCGTCGTGTTTACCAGTACAGTGGCGTGCGAGTTTCTGTTAGAACAATTTTGTATCAATACGTGCTTTCAAATAGAAATAATTGTTTTGAGATTTCTAATATTTTCTTCACACGAAAACCAACGTAGTGCAAACATTTGTAGTTAGAGTAGTTACAAAACGTCGTGATTATATTAGAACTTGAAGTACTAATAGGAGGACAGCACACAAACAGTGAAATAACTAGTACGTTTCACAGCAGTGTGCAACTTAATGAGACCCTCCTTGTTTGAATGGAAAACATTTTTGTAGAAGTATTTCAAATTCTAATATCAATATGTAAAATAAATCACAAATTCATTACAATGTAATTTTATTAACATGTAAAAATAAGAAACTACAGAAGTTTAATTAGTTAGAATCTAATTCACTGTCACTGTCTTTGCTAGTACTTCGTATTTTTAATTTATATATCACTTTCACCTGTATTTATGGTAAAAATCAGCTCTTCAACTTCATCAATAAAACCTTCTTTTTCTAACTATTCTTGTTCAATCTACTCTGTATGTTTGCACACAGCTTCTGATTCTTCACGATCAATTGATTTAAATTTATTCTCTGCTAATTTCCACACATTTTCAAATTTAAACGTCATATCAATACTCCCTACATAATTTTTAACTTGAGCCCATATCTTTTCAATTAGATTTACCTTTGGATGGTAGAGTGGCAACCTTACCATAAAATGACCATGTTCAGCCATCAACATTGATTAAATAATTTTTATGAACTGGTCGATCAAGTTTCATTTTCTCATAGAGTTCTGGTTTTGTCTCATTTTGTTCAAATACAATCGCAAATTTAAAGATAAATGGTTTGTTTAACAGTTCAAACTTTATCAAATAAACAATTTTTCATTTAAATATTTTTTCCTTGGAACCGATAAATGAAGGAACCGGAACAGGAATCAAAATTAATTTTTGTTATAGAATCAAAATCAAAACCCCTTTTGAATTGTAATGTGTTTATAAATCAGAACCAGAACTGATATTCAAGTGTTCCAATCCCTGATCAATATGTGCTTTCAAATAAAAATAATTGTTTTGTGAGTTTTAATATTTTCTTGACACGAAAACCAACGTAATGCAAAAATTGGCAGTTACAAATGACATTTCTGAAATAAATTTGACAGATACCATCCGAAAAGACATCAAAGCAGTAGTAGTCTTTCATAACGTTGTATCTGATTAATACCACAGTCACTGCCGTTATTAATGTTTGATTGTAACTAAATCAATAATTATTACTATTTTCCTATTGTTAAATTCTAAATAAGCACATACACATATATACGAATAAATAAACTAAAAATGTACTAATAGCTAAAATCTGCAGTTTAAAATGTATACGGTTCGACTTACATTGAAATATGGCAAATACAAATATTATAAGTTTTGTAAAATACTAAGCTTCTTATTTACTTTGGACTTTTGAGAACGATGTTGGGGCTGTCTTAATGATAAGCTAAAATATTTACATTTTTTAAAAAGCGTTACAGTTACTAACAATTTTATTAAATATTCCCAATGTTCTTGACAATTATTATATAATTCAACAGCTTGAGGCCTTTTATTAATAAAATTTTTAACTATATAATTGAAGAATATGTTCGTTAAATTTCTGTGGCTGTATTCTTCCCAGTATTAATCAATCACTTTCATAGAATATTTAGTCAGTCTCGTTAATAATCGGGATGGTAATTTTAGATGCATCTCACCATCCACATCATAATTCTTGTGTAATAATAACATTTGATGTTTGTTATTCAAATCTCGAGTACCTACTAAATTAAGCCTACAAATGTCACAGTCGTACTTATCTAAAAGCCTTTTAATTAAATATCCAGCAAAGTATAACACGGAACAGTCTTCTAAGTTAGTTTCATCTGTTATGGAGCACATGAGTGAAGCCTCATCTGAGTCTGATGTTATTGATTCGCTGTCAAATTCGTGGACGGGGTCAGTAGTGTGAGAGGTATCTCCACCAAAAAGATTAATATCTTCGTCATTCTCACAATTTGTTCTTCCGGGGGTTTTATTAATGTAATCAAAGTGTTACATTTAAATAATGCATTGGAGGTCCTTACAGTGGGGTTTCTGTTATAACCATCCCGTTGTCTATATATAGAAAAAAGATTTTCTAATGCATCTTGATTTATTCTTCCTGTTAATGAAATGTTTGAATTTAATTAAATTTTAACATATTATAATGATTTGAACCTACCTGTTAATATATACGGAAGTTCTTCACTTTTATTGTCTTCATATAACATCTTTATTGCCTTTATAGACTGAATAATTCCAGGAAAGCATGGCGGTACAGAATATTTTCTTTGTCCTTCTTGCTCAGAAATTTTTTTTAATCTGGCCATCATTTGTTCACCTTCTGTCAGAATTGTCAATACTTCTACATTAGCATCACATAAGGGTCGATTAAATGAATTTTTGTTGTATGGAAATTTACTATTCAAAGTATCAAATAATCGATCAATTTTTTCCAAAAAATCTGCAGTTTCCTTTGCTTCTTCTGGTATTTGCTTTGAATCTATAGCCGTCAGTATAGCAGCAGCGACACTGTGACTTAGTACTTGGGCTGCAAGTCGTACACTCATTTTTTGAAAATTATTAGGTTGTAAATGTCTTTTGCTCAATCGAATTAAAGCATGAGAAGTTTTAATTTTTTCGTCTAACCTGTATATTTCCTTAATGTATGACCATGATATCATTTCTTGATTCTCTAATGTAAAATCTCCGGTCAGTAAGTTGTTTCTGATACTTTTCAATAAATGTGGAACATTGAACAATCCATAGTACTTGATACCTTCATAAACAAAAAAAGGATGGTCTGTCGTGATACCCATGGATTTATAACATTTTTGATTTACTGTAGATTGATCGCATACTATACCCAGAACTTGAAGACCATTTTTTTGTAAATTGTCCAAATTTTTTTTTGTAATTATCTTTGTTAGTATTTCGGCTTTTACACCGTTTTCCGAATAATAATAAGAAATGGGTACTTTCCATTCTGAATAAATTCCTCTCACCATTATCACTAAAGCATGCTTAGCAGGAACTTTTCTTGAACCAAATTCTCCTAAATCTTCTAAACCTAACACAGAACCAGTAGACTTCTATTTCTTGCTTTATATCCATTTCATCAAAAAGTAGTATGCATTTTTTTTTCTTTATTTTCCATTGTATTAACTTTATGCATCAAACACTCAAAGAGTTTTGCGTTATACCCCCGGCTTTGTTTTGTAATTGTTTATCCACTTATGAATTATACTTTCTGATGGCAAAATAAAACCATTCCTCTTAAGAAATCGGTACATCGTAGGTGATTTATAAAACATGGAAACAGCTGCCTTTTTTTCTTCGGATGCCCAAGGAGTTTTTGGCTTATGATTTAGTTGCATTTCAACAATTATTTTAGGTAACAATGGCAGATCTTCTACTTCTCTTAAAAAACTGCGCTTAACTGGTATAGGTTCTTCGTGTTTTGGGGGTGTAGGCAACTCAATCACTTCCTTCAAAAATTGTTGTGTGGGTGAGTAATGAAGTGGATCACTCTCTCCTTTTTGAAAGGTGTTTGAGTTTCATCGGTCGATGTAAATAATGTTCTTTTTGTACCCTTTAAAGAAAGTGTCTTGTCTAACTGCTGACTTGTCGATGGTTTTGTGTATGTTCTAAGTTCAGAAGTTGAAGTCGATGGTATATTTTCTCTATGATCCACAGGTAATGAACCAAATGGTAATTTCTGGGCTCGTAATAGATCAGTAGAAAAATGGTTACCACATAGAAATCTTCTTTTAAGCTCCGGTTCAGATAATTCATGCAAGGACGAATTTCCACAAAACAAAATCCATTTATTGCACCTCTCTTGATCCTTCATAGGGAAGAAACATTTTCTCAGACCTATAGAATTTTTTGATGAGTTCTTGCAGTTAATATAGGAGCATTTATTACCAGCCATTATACCAAACAAAACTAAAAAAAAGAGGCATTTAGAATACAATCAACCTATTATATAGCAAGAAAATAAAACAAATCAATTCATAAAGCTAACCTTACTTTAAATAAAACTTGTTTATACTTTATGAAATTAAATAATTACAACTAAATTAATCAAAAGTAATGTGGATACATGATTTAGAGTTTAGGATATCAATTTTTGTAGAAGCAATTATTTTTTTCATTATTGTAAAATATCATTGTATTAAAGAGATCAATAGGTTTCAAATAAAGAAATAAAAAATCCAGGATCGTATTTAAAAAATCAAAGTTGATGATGGCTGCTCGGAAACGAAACGTCGTATAGAAAATTTAATAACCTCATTTTGTAAAGGAGAAAAAGTGGCTGTGATGATGTAACATTTATTTCAAAATATCTTATAAATAATCATAGAAAAAAATAAAAACTGTTTTTCAAAATTTTGTCAATGTGTCAGTCTGTCCGTTTATTATTCCATGAAAATACTCCTCAAATGCTAACGTTAAAAACTAATGATTTTTTCAATTTAAAATTCCATTACAGAAATTTGCTACCGATCAAAAATTCATTGCCAACTACGTTACAATTTGTTTCAGAAACAAGGGTAACTTATGATACATTATTGAAAAGGTATTAAACGGGACTACTAAACAGTGTAAAAATTCAATGTGGCTTTCATAAGAAAAAACAAAGTTGATGATGATCAACCAATCACGAAACGTTGAGTGTTAAAAATATTAACACTATTGGATAGAGCAAGAAAATGGCAATGTAAATATGTAGTCCGATTTCAAATAAGCTCAGAAAAAAATAAAATCGATTTTCCAAATTTTCTCTATTTTTTCGGATTTTTTTTGTTATGAACGGATAAGTTCAAAAGTAAATATGTAATTAAAAATTATTATTAATTTTATTAAATACATAAATAAAAAGTTTACCTCGGTAGGATTTGAACCTACGACCTGTACTTTAATAGAGTACTGCGCTAACCAACTGCGCTATCGAAGTACAAACTCCAATCGGTGTAAATTTTGTCTTTATGTATTTATGTATTTTCAATAACATTTTAAGCAGTTTGTAAAAACGTCTATTTTTCTAATCACTCATCATATTTTTCGTAATTTCACATAACCAACCGTTTAGTGTGATTACCTCAGTTGCAACCAGAAGTAAGCAAATTTGAAGAACTGTGTTTCAGTTGCCAATTAACGGTAATACTATTAAAGTCTTAATTAATTAAATAGGACATATGTAAGGACAGACAACAATGCTGTAACCAACATCTACATGACAAATTTCGTGAGTCGTCTTCTAAATCAAATTTAACTAGTTTGTCAACCCAATAAAAATGTAATTGTCTACTACATTGCAATAAGATGATAAATAGATTATATATGTAACAGTTAATTAAAAAAATTATTTTAGGTAATTGATGGTTGTGCATTTCGTGTTTATGGTCATTGGGTAAAGAAAGGTGAAGGTCAAAGTAGAGCGGCACTTTTTGAAAATCAACCAAAAACAGAACTGAAGCATATCTATGTATCAAATTTGAGTAGATAACTAGGAAATTTAAATTTACTAATTTTTAGTTCAATTTTGTTATTCTAGTAAAATTTCTATAACCAAATCGTATTATCTTAATATCAATTTATTTATTTGTTATCATTCTTAGGTATGTAATTTAGCACAATGACACAATTATCGTAAGTTGTAAATGACTCAATTTATGTGACTTACTAAACTGCATGTTTTAGTAATTTTTTCGTTGATTTATTGAACATGTTAGTATTTCTATGAGTTTCAATTCAATATTATAATATTTAATAAAGTTGTAAGATTAAATTATTAATATTAATAATACACTTTTGCTTATCCAACAGTAGTACAAAACTGATATTTGTATGTGTTAAACTTCGATCATTGATAAGTAATCAATTAGATTAAAGTATATTGCTCACTGATTTTTATTCCATATGTTAAGTTTGAAGGCAAATACAATAAATCTTCTAATTTTACTTTAATTCTCTTTTTCACAAACGATAAATTAATTACAAATACTTCTTTTTTAGGTTATTAACAGTGATGGGCACAATCGAATGTTTTCAACAATCGAAACTTTACCTATCGAGTTAAATTTACAATCGAATGATTTCATTTCGTTATCACTTAGGCTAAACACAGGGGAACACGAGTTCTCAAGTCTCGCATTGCCAAGTCGGCTCCATACAATTGACAATCGCCACAGATGATTACATCTGGGATAACCTAATCGCTTACGACGCTGCACGTGCGGATACCGCCAAAGTAGTCGGCGGCGGTAAAGCCATACATCAATTAAATAATTATGCATTTACGCCTTTTGGTGAGATCGTAAATTGCATAGATCGGGTGCCGCCCATATCAAATCAAATCCGTCGGTGATCTGTTTCAATACTTGCAAATTTATACTTGAAATATTATTAATATACATTTTTATATAATTGACAATAATGAATAGCTTTGTAGGTAGCGGACCGCGAAAATTTTATTATTGTAATAAACGTTTGCCAAATCGCCATTGTTATCACAATAGAAAAGATAATTAGTGGATTTTTAATATTTTGATAATACGTCGTAATTTGCTAATGTTTTCAAAAGATTTCATTTATATATTTTCTGTAAGGAATGTGGGATTGTTGGTAAACACATGTTGGGGGGTTGGGTAGCAGGTGCACGCTTAAAAATGCTTTACTGAAGGGGCGTAACGAATCTTTGGAATTTTTCTTATGCGCGCCCTTGATGTAAAAATGTCATTGCTCTAAGGATTGATTACGGCTGGGCACACCGCGATCAAAAGATATCTTTGTTTGTTACTTGGAAACTCGAGAGACGTAAATATAAGGTTGTTACAGACGAATGTATATTTTTAAAACTAAGATGTGCAATAATTAATATGAAAATGTTTCTTGTTTTTTTATTATTTTGAAAGACTGGGTTGATTTTTGGGGAGTAGACAGTTAGTTTTGAAATCAGGGGAAAGGCAGTGACAGTTAGAATGTCAATCGAATCAGATCGATTTTTGGGGTAATTAAATACCTTCATTATAAACAGTTTGTCTTTAAAATAATTGTTGCGTGTACATTTTTCTTTTGAATCCGCCAACACTAAGTTGTCTTTTCTTTCGCGGTTAAACCGCATATGCTAACGATTTGTGTCTGTGATCAATTAAGTGAATATTTATTCTAGTGTAAGTATGCCTTTTTATATAACTGAAAGCTCGCAGGCAATTATTTTACCAGCCTATGTAACGTTTTAAAAAAACTAAACATTGCCGTGCGAAGGTATCTTATTCGTACGCGGACTCATTAAGCTGAAATCTGCTAAAATGAAAGATAGTACAGGGCCCCCTCTCACTATGGTATTTGTAGGAATTAGCATTGTTGGGTGTTTTTTATATTTGTGTAGAGGTGAATGGGTATAGGATGCCTCTGGTTATTAATTGTAAAAGGCAATTGCCAGTTGGTACACACTCCCAAGCCAGACCATTAAACACCATGAATTTTTATTTCTATTGTTTTTATTTGTTGCAAGGATGAGTGTGTAACCGGAGAAGGGAGCACGGTATTTTTTTAACGCACTCAAACTTATATATCGGTCACGATGTTAGTGATCTATTTATAACTTGCCCTTGTAAGGCTTTGTTTAATGAGTTTTTATTGTCAGTTTCTTGAAGTAGAATTTTTGCCTGCGAGCTGATTTCTCTTTGTATGTGCTTTATTACAATGTGACTTATGTATTTTGTGCTTTAGTTGTCGCTAAACAAATGGGTACTTGTAAATTCCTTGTCCGTTTTCTTTTGCCTTCGCCTTTACCTTATTACCTGTGCAATTTTACTGTTATATTTTATATGTACCATAATTTGCATTATTGTTTTATGTCTTATTTACTTAAAAAGCGGCATGATTGGTTTAAAAGGGCCACATGTTTGGTGTTACGATTTTTATTATGATTTTTAATTTGATTATTTATGACCCAATTGTACGTGTTCCTACATGTGTTTTTTTTTGTTTTTATTCATTTTCTCTTAATGCTATAATTTTGTACGCATTTTAACCTGATTTAATGGTGTTTTGTTATATATTTAACTCTTTCATTGTTTTTTTTTTGTTATTTAATTCTTCAGGGCAATTTGATAGAAATTGTCAATCGGCGATTTCTTGATTTTGAAAAAAATAAAGTGTCCGCAAAAGCAACCTTTATAGATCCTAGATTTAAACAGGTTGCTTTTGGAGTTGATCACAACGCCAGAAATGCCCAAAAGTGGATCAGGCAAGAAGTGACCGATACACTGGAGCGAAAGAGAAATGAAGATGAACCGATGGAACAAAATGCAATTATGACGCATCGGGGTCCATATGGAACTATTTTGATGCCAGAGTAGCCTAATATCATCCCACAGCGGTTCCAGCAGCGACCACTGCATCTATACGGGTCCGTTAGTTTGTGGAAATCCCACTTTTAGATCAAACGAAAGATCTCTTGCAATTCTGGAAAACTTACAAGAAGCCCTTACCCGAACTGGCTATGAAATACTTACGCGTGCCGAGTACTTCTGTGCCGTTAGAACGTGTATTTTCTAAGTGTGAAATAACGAATAAAAGACGCAATTGGTTATCGGAAAAAAATTTGGACCAAATTATTTACCTGAATAAGGTAATTTTTAGTATTCTACTATTTTAGCGTAAAAGTTCTGTTTCTGAAAGAGTTCATTATTTGATCGCTTATTGTTCATTATAATAGTCTTGCAGGTCAAAGAATGTACGATTCAGTTTCGTGTACGTTATTAGAAATAAGTGCAAGAAACGTTTACTTTTCATTTTGTACCGGGTAAGTCATTAAGGAAGGACGCCGGCTATATCCCAGAAACCGCTTATGTTACGACTTCAAAAAAAAAAAATTCTTCAGTAAATGTGGCCAAGAGAAAATGCTGGAAATAAATTTAAAGTTTGTAAATGGACCGCTAAGGTGGCGTAACTGCTGTAGTAAATTAAAAAATGTCTAATAAGTAACAGAAACATAAGGAAAAGGTATATTGGAAATATCGTAGTTGTATTTTTGGGACAATTTTGTCCATTTTTTATATAAGAAGTTTTTCTCTAACTTCACAGGTTTTCGGTAGGGGGAGCTGCGAAAGTTGTCAGACAAACACGTAATTATCTTCGGAACCAGTCATCGAATCTTAAAAAGTAATATTTCGTTGGAAAGGTCTTTTCTTGCGCTATTCGTTGACTTATTAAAAAATTAAGTTTGATTAACGAACAAAAAGCTAGAGGACGCTTTCCAAATATTGCTGAAATTTTAGCGATTTTCTTCAAAATATTAAATAGAATGGTATGTTTTTTTATATTTAAAGTCAGAAAAAGCATAAAATTTCGCCTATACCCTGAAAATTTCAAGTCGATATCTTTGTTGGTTTCAATTTTATACCTACTTTAAGTTCAGATCCATGGTAATGATTTTGTAGTACCACGATCATCCAATAACACCTTAATTTCTTGCGGAACGATTACTTACTTTTAAAAGATGTGCCGTTGCTTACTAGGCAGCGGATGTTTTTCAACTTGACGGCTGTCCGGTACATCAGTACGCGGGCGTCAATTTTTGAGTAACACTTTTCCTGATACATGGATAGGAAGAGGGTACTTTTTACCATGGCTAGCTAGGTACCTACATTTCCTTATTCATTCTTAACTTTAACAGCTTGATAACCATTACCATTGTTACCTTCTAGGTCCCCCGATCTAACTTGTTTAGAGTTTTATTTTTGGGGAAGAATAAAGGACCTTGTTTTTACAACTACGCCTGAAAATATGGTCATTAGGATAAGAAATTTCATTTGCACCCTCTCCACAGCGGAGATAGAAACCGCTGTTTTGTTAACCCAACAGCGGTTGCAGCTGTGTATTGATAATGATGGCAGACAATTTGAGCATTTAGGTCGCCACTGAGTAATGGCGTACTACTCATCTCTAGTTAATTTTCGATGGTCCACCCGGTGTAATTATTAACCAACGGTAATAAATTAACCGCAGAAACTCGATGATAATAACTGTCAGTATTATCGAATTTCTGGGGTTAACTCTCGGGGCAGGGTTAACCCGTGTTTATAAAAGCTGGCCTAAGTAATAAACTATTATGTCAAAAACTTTGCGTTTTATTGTTTTTGGATCTAAATTTAAAGTAGGTATAAAATTGAAACCAACAGAGATATCGCCTTGAAATTTTCAGGGTATAGGCGAAATTTTATACTCTTTCTGACTAAAATATAAAAACATACCATTCTATTTAATATTTTGAAGAAAATCGCTAAAATTTGAGAAATATTTGGAAAGCGTCCTCTAGCTTTTTGTTCGTTAATCAAACTTAACTTTTTAATCCATCAACGAATAGTGCAAGAAAAGACCTTTCCAACGAAATATTACTTTTTAAGATTCGATGACTGGTTTCGAAGATAATTACGTGTTTGTCTGACAACTTTCGCAGCTCCCCCTACGGAAAACCTGTGAAGTTAGAGAAAAACTTCTTATGCAAAAAATGGGTAAAATTATCCCAAAAATACATCTACGATATTTCAAATATACCTTTTCCTTAAGTTTTTGTTACTTATTAGACATTTTTTAATTTACTACAGCAGTTACGCCACCTAGCGGTCTATTTACAAACTTTAAAATTATTTCCAGCATTTTCTCTTGGCCACATTCACTGAAGAATTTTTTTTTGGAAGTCGTAACATAAGCGGTTTCCGGGATATAGCCGGCGTCCTTCCTTAATGACTCCCCCAGTAGGTACATAACATTTTTGTTTAGTCATATATACTGAACCTGAAGTCTAATTTAAAAATTTGTTGTATTTAGAATTGTGCTACGTATCCTTGCAAACATTAAAACTTGAATAAGAATTATTTTTAATGTTTATTGATGTCGAATGATTGAATAAAATTTATATAGGTCGTAATGTGCGCTATATTTTCAAACTAAACACGGTGCAAGCAAAAATGACCCGTATGTTAGGCTACAAAACGTGTAAATTGTAAGTAGAATGACCCAAATGTGGTGTTTCCGACTCCGACCGAAGCTGCAGTGTAATAACAATTCGATCTGATCGCTGCAGTCATAGACAACAATTGTATTGCCTATGGCTGCAGTCTTGAAGCGAGAGGAACGAATGAATGCGATGATGAATGACGTGTGGAGTGGGTACTAATTTTGATCTTCAAACCATTCGAATGATTTTCGCACAACCTCTCGAGATATCCGTGCAATCGAATGATCAATTATTTTTCATTCGAGAGGTCCCATCACTAGTAATTAATGTATTTTAATATAAATTGTACAACCTCTATCAATTCTGAAAACAATAATTGCAGTTAGTTGTTATCAATAAAGAATTACACTTTTTTTGATAACTGTAAACGTTTTCGCAATATATAGAGATTGTATAATTTATATAGCAATTCACGGTTTAATAACGTGTAGATAAGTATTTGTGATTATATTATGGTACGAGTCACGAGACTCGACTCACAAATGGATAAGGGCCGGAGAGCAGTATCGGAGACAAGTCTGCACAGTTTTCCGATAGTGCACCGATCACAAGTGGATATATTCATTACTGCTCTTAACACTCATTCTCCAGTCTTTCGTCTGTGTTGAAAGATTTTGCTGCTGTCCGAGACCTTCGACGTGATTGTAGTGGAATTCTGTGTTTTTATTTCATGTTTGTATTTGTGTTTCAATTAAAATGGTAAGAAGGGCACGATAAAAGAGAGTGGACTGACAATGACACCCTCGATTCCAACTATTCAGCTAACACTTCGGTGATAGCTAACATTCCACCCCTACATTTTTGTGAGATCATGTTATTCAGTGTACCAAAGGAAATGATATAGAGGAAACCAGAAAAGTTTTTGAAATATTATTGGAAAATTCACCCAACATAGTGAGTGCCTTCAAAGTGGACAAGCCAAACCAAAACAACAATTGAGCATTAAGAGTGATACTTTATTCTCCATGTGAAGTGAATAACTTGGTTAAAAATGGTTACAAACTCAAAGGAAAGAAGATATTTGTCGATTTTGACCTAACTTGCAAAGAAAGGGTGGAGTTTAAGAACCGCATATTGTTCAAGGGAAAAACTCGAAGTTTTTATCAAAATGTTCACGGATTTAGAACCAAACTAAATGTTCTACAACCAAGTGTTACGGTAGATTGTGACTCTATTATTATATTAACTGAGACATGATTCACCAGTGATATTAGTAATAGCGAGTTGGGGTTACTAGGTTGTAATGTGTAACGATGTCATAGAAGGCAAAATACAAGTATTGAGTTAAGAGCCTGTGGGGTGCTGATAGCTGTATTAAAGTCTCTTATAAGTTCCAAGTTAGACGCCCTGGATTTCATTGAACTGTTATTTGCCAAAATAAGATCAGCTTCTGACGCTATCGTAGTTACTGCAGTCTATTTGCCTCCACGTTTTCCAATAAAAAAATACCAGCGCTTTTGTTCTACAGCAGATAATATGGATAGCTATGAAGGATCTGTATGGTTTTATTTTTTTGTTGCATAATCCGACGTTTGAATACGCTGACTTTTGACATACACGTTTGATTTTTGTATCGATTAACTTTTAATGCCTGCGTATTCATTCGTAATATGATTCAAAGTTTATCTGAGTGCTTTTTTTATTTTTATTATACTGACGAATTTGTATTAAAATTCTATGTGGCCATGCGTTACCAAGAGGACTCAATATTTTTGTCATAATCTTGTGTTATTTTGGTATTTCGAGTTACAATAATTTTAGTAAGGCCAATATTGATACCAGCTGGCCTCACAGTCTTTTAAGGTAATTTAGGTAAAAAATTTGAAATGAATGTTTTGATTTATGTTGCAAGTATGTTAACATTTCGACTTTTTTTATTACTATACAGGGTGGCCAACTAAGAATGCGAGGTACTGTATCCGGGAAACTATACATTGTAGAGGCTTGCGAAAAGAAAAGTTATCACTAAAACGGCTAATACAAAAACCTGGAAAATATTTTCATGTTTCTGAAATGGCCGCTAGGGGGCGTAACTGCAATCTTGAATCTAAAAAAAATGCTGTTTCTGTGAATTCTGCTATATTAACCTAATAAACAATAACATCTTTGAAGTCGAGGATAATCTGAACTTTTTTTTTTGGCACTTTTTGACGTATCTATAAAAATAAAGTGGTAGGGGGTATTCAAAGGTTTCCTTAAATCACCCTCCGTATCTTCGAAACGGCTAATCCCAAACTTGAGCGCGTTGAAAAGAGCTTTTCTTGGGCTACAATTGCTAAAATAATTGAAGTTTTGTTAGTTTCACATGTCGTCGCTAGAGGGCTTTGTTCGACATTCCGACAGAAACGGTTAATTTTCGCAAAAAAATTAAATGCATTGGTATGACTTTTTTTATGAACAAGTAGCTAAATGATGCCTAAACAAGCTCGCGAAAACCGCATCTCGATATCTTGTTCCTAACCTAATTAACGAAAATCCCTTAAATTTTTTTTTAACTATATTTTTCCGGAATTGTTTCTATTATGTAAGGTTGTGGCCCTAAAAAGGACCGATTTAAAGGAGGAAGGTTTTTAATGCGCCCGTAAATGCTCGAAATGCTGACCATCACTCTGTACATTGCTGAGGCCTCTTATGGGTAGACAAAACTGCAGCTTCAATTTCGGCTCTGAATAGGTTACCTAGAAATTGCGATTTTAAATGTTTGTAAATTTATACACCAGAATAAAATCACGCTTTTTGAAATTACTACGAACAAGTAAGCAATGCTAAAAGTTATATGAAAGGCCTATTTTTGTTTGTTTAAATGCATATTCGCTATGGATATATACGAAAAATACAATTAATAGAAGCAGGCAATGGAAACAGATACCTAAACAAAACATACATAATCCTCAAATTGTCAATAGTTTCGCGTTACTTTGAGCGATTTTTGTGCTTTCAAAATGCGTTTTACGAATAATGAAGCTGTTGATATGCTTGCGGTTTATTTTGAATGCCGCAGTAGTTAAAAGAGTTTACAAGTTGAGCCAATTTTTTTTTTGTTAATTACGTCGGGATAGATGAGTGGATATGTTTGTAAGGGTTAAACCGTCCTGAGCCATATATATGTCTCAGGATTGTTAAGTTAGTTCGGGTTTGTATGCTCATACTTCAGGCTCAAGTTGGTATGATAGATATATATATATATATATATATATATATATATATATAGATCATTCTATCTTTCTTGAACCTTTTGATGTTCCATACCATTCTGCTCCATACATCAACCGCAATCCTATGCTTTTTTTGAATACGTATAGTACATTAGTTAATGTCCTGAATAATAATATCCATAAATATACATCAATAATGTTTTTAATAAAAAACTTGTGTATATGTCCACAATTAGTACTTTCCTGAACCGCAACCTTTTCCATCCCATGTTGATCCCATTATATACAGCTTTATGAACGCGAACGGTAAATCCTGAACCATTACAACGTTGCAAGTTCGTTTATACGTTGACTCCGTTATCTAAGTAGTACGGTAAACAATTCTTTATATGATTATTTTTATCATGAAAAGAATTTCTGACAACAAGCAATATAAGTCTGTAATAATTAGTATAACACACAGAGTAAGAAAAGCTACTACTACATACGGGTTTTATATATTTAATACTGGAAAGATAATGTTTAACGATTGAGTGTGCATTGGTACACCAAGCCAACTTCTATACATTTACCTGGCTTTGAAAACTGCAAGTACTGTTAGCAAATTACAAATATAGGATACTTTCTTTAGGAATGAGTGCTTAGCAGTCATAGCTGCTTTCCATGTTAATAGTATAAAAGTTGGCATGTTTACATAGAAAGGTAATAGCTGAAAAAACCTGTTGATGTAGCTTCTAATTTCGTATTTTAAAGTATCGTTTTAAACCTATTATTATGTTATTATTATACGTGCATCAAGGGAGAGAAATACATTAGTTTATCCGCGGTGCAATTTGTACAATGCACCAAGCGAAAAAGGGCATTTCGCTCCAGGGATGTATATACCAATTTTGTACACTGGGGCAGGCGTATACTTAGTTTTTAACAGATTTAGGAATTATCGTTAATAACTTGATATAATAATGTTAATAGAAAATGAAATATGTATCATGGGAACGAGTTTGACTTTTTGATTTATAACAAATGTCTATAAACGTGAGTGAGTTTTCATTAAAATTTTGTTTTCTAGGAAATAAAACCCAATTTTCGTTCCTGTTTGTGACCACATAAACGGAAATGCATTGTTTACCGCGGTGCAATTTGTCCACCAAGGGCGAAAAGGAAAAATACCATTTCCTCCAGAGGTATATATACGATTTTTTGTACTCGCGCAGACGTTTACCTAGCTTTTAACAGATTTCAGGGTATTCGTCAATAACTTTAAATATACTGACTTCCATAAAAATTGCAACACCTAGAATTTATTGAACGATTTTATTGAAATTTTGGTCAACGATGTCTTTCATTAGAACAAACAAACGATTAAAATTTGAAAACAAAAGAACAAAAACTAAAAATGTTTTTTTCAATAATGAGTTGCTCCGCCACGATTTGTAGTGCACTCATTTAGACGGCGTGGTATCAAGTGATCTATAGCTGCCTGTGCTATATCAACCCAAGCTTCTTGAATCCGTAGCCGGAGATCGTGTAAGTTATCTGGAGGGTGTGGTAAATTACCCAGTCGCCTACCGACCTCATCCCACACATGTTCAATGGGCGACAAATCAGGCGACCGAGCAGGCCATAGGAGGACGGCAGTGTTAGCTTCTTCCAAAAAACGTGTTGTAGGCCTTGCCGTATGAGGGCGCGCATTATCCTGTTGGAAAATGGGATTTTCCAGCCCCTGAAGATATGGAAGCGCAACGGGTTCTAGCACATTGGCAATATAACCAGCGGCGTTTAAGTTGCCATCAATAAAGACCAAGGATGATCTGCTACTGTAACATGTTGCACCCCATCATTATTCCTTGTGTGAGAGCTGTATTGCGTTCCACAAAAATGTTGGATTTTACGTTCTCCGCGCATCCGTCTGACCCTCTTACGACCATCACGGGGCCGCACGCAAAATCGGGACTCACTAAATACAATTCGATGCCATTCTTGCACCCAATTCGCTCTTTTGTTGCTCCATTCTAGCCTGCGTAGACGGTGAAGTGGTGTAAGAGGAAGACATAAAAATGGACGATATGAACGCAGCCCATAAGACCTTATCCGGCGATAAACAGATGACATTGACATTCTGGGTCCTAAACCTCTCATGCAATCATTTGCGAGTTGTTGAAAATCTGTCTCTTGTGGTCAAATGTCTTAAGCGACGTTCTTCGCGATCTGCAGTCCTGCGGGGACGTCCAGATCCAGGGCGACGTTGTTGCACCCCTTCCTCGGACCATTTGGACCAAGATCTCAATACCGTTCTAATATTTCGGTTTACGAGACGAGCAATTTCTCTTAGCGAAAGTCCGGCCTCTCTTATGCCAATAATACGGCCACTTTCAAAATCAGTCAGATTGATGTTGACGTACTCTTGAACAAACAATTTGCAAAATTGACAGTTAATTACACACTGATTGGTTTATTTCTTGAAATTTATTGTTACTAAGTGCAAAGGAAAAACAAAAAAAACTACTAGCTAGATTTTATTCAAATTTTAATCGTTTTGTTTGTTCTAATGAAAAACATCGTTGACGAAAATTTCAATAAAACGTTCAACAAATTCTAGGTGTTGGAATTTTATGGAAGTCAGTATAGTCATGTTAGTCGAGAATGAAGTATGTATCACAGCAAGGAGTTTGGTTTTTGATTTATAATAAATTCCTACGTGAGCAAGTTTTTATAGTCATTATTTACCTAGGAAATAAAAAGCAGTCTTAGTTCCTGGATAAATTGTAACATATTTCAGTTAATTTTAAGAAAAATTGTCTATTTTAGTAAAGCAGTAGGTACCTGCCATCCGGTACCAGTACGGAAAATAACTTTTGTATAGTTCATACTTAATCTACAGTTAATAAAGTAAATCAAAACAATCAGCTATTTTCAATCCACTACGTCGTGACTCCAGTCCCCGTTTTGTGATCATAAACTTTGACTCTCACGAGTGCAAAAATCATTTTCTACACTACATGCATTACCTTATTTTTACTATTTATGAGCGCTCCATCTATTGCACCCTTAACTTTTATAATGATAACTACTAATTTTCGTATCCCACAGCATTTGCAAAAGCGCAATACTAACATGAGACGACCATTCATCCCGTATTATACGGGACAGTCCCTTTTTAAACATTTCATTTCGTACATGTAGTTATTTGAATAAATTACATAAATGTTTCGTATTTATAAGGAAGTCACCTTTTGTCGTTTCAGACGTATGATATATTAATCAAAGTCTAGAAAGTACCAAAAGGATGGTGTAACCTTCAGATAAGATACAATAGGATGACATCGCAAGTTTTATAATTTACGACACCATTTTAGCACTTTTGTCGACTTTAATAAATAGCGCGCGATCCGTTTATGAGGCAGTATTAAGTACCAAGGCTAGCGCGAAAAAATTTGCTTACGACGCCACGAAGGTGTCTTGTACGCGCGGAAAATAAATACACATTCATTAATTAAGGTTGTGTTAATAAATAACTTTTTAAATAAATAATTGTAATGTAGTTTGTATCTGGCACGGTAGAAAATCAGAAAATGCCAAAAAGAAAGAGTACATTTTCACTTGCACATGGTGGTAAAGTGGATATTGTTCAACACATATCGATGCTTAATCGTAAAAGGCAGATATTGCTGCTTCTAGTAGTAGCAAAATGTCTTTTTCGTAAAACACATTTGTAAATGAAGAACAAAAGCTAGCTGTGATTGAATGTACTTGGTCATAGCACAACGTGATCCACAATCAGTCGTTTCGTTCTGTAGATTACACCAGTAAGCTAATAAAACAGTTTCTTCCAACAACAATTTGTATATGAGAACCAGATCTGAAAGTATTGTGTTACATTTTACAAAATGATCTTGGAACAGTCAATTTTGTAACCATCATACTGTTCAACATCACAGGAGCGTAAAATTTGTCCTGTATTTGTAAAATATTTTATGAAAGGCAAGGCATTCAAATACAAGTTTTGGAAATTTAAGATCTTCCAGGTGAAGCTTCAGACACTGTATCCGAATATATTATTAAAACGGGTGACAAATATGAATTAAAACAAAAGTAATGGCATTGTGCACTAACAACACAAATTGCAATTTTGGAGGAGCAGCGACATGGCCAAAATAACGCCTTTCATAAAATTCAGCAGTTACTTAAAGACTTTTAGTTGGGATGAACCGTGCTGTTCACATCATTCATAACTGTATTCAAACATCAGAAGACTCTCTGCTTGTCTATTGACATCCAGCAATTATTGTGACAATCTATGGCTATTTCTACATTTATATTGTTTGAGTTGAACAATTAAAAGAATTTGATGAGTTCGTTAATGTTGAAGTTTGGCCATGGTTTATTCACTCGCAAACTTATACATTTCATAAATGCTACAAGTGGAATCTGAAAAATCTTTAATGGTAAAAGTATACATGGTTTTATCAAATTTAAAGCAACAATTAATATAACGGAGAAATGAAGTCTTTTTGCCAAATTAGGTTAACACTATCTAGTAGCTTTGATGAATGAAGAAGAAGGCTTACGTAGCTCAGTTTAAAACATCAGTGACCATGTTTTATACCTTGTATATTGCTTGGGTATTGCTAAAAAGAACCTCTGTGGTCAGATATTGGAAACTCATTAACTGTTTTTCAAAACAACACTCTGATATTCATATAGATGATCCGGAACTTTTGATGAAAATGTGTGGATTACAAAGCATTAAAAATATACCTTTTAAATAGTTTTGATACGTGATTATCTGGGCTTTCCTTACAGTTGGAACTAAATTTGTGTTAGATTTTAAGGGATTACTAACCCAATGTGATACATTTTTTTTGTCTGTGTGTTACGTTGACGTGCTCTTTAGTTTTTTCGGTATCGGTAATGTGTTTATACATTGAATATTATGCATCAGCTTCCTACAAAACAAAGAAAATTTGTTATGTGCAGTACATTTAGATAATTAGCAGTATAATATTAAAATAATAAATAAATAATATTAAAAAGACTTACTTAAGAATTACGTTTGTTTTGTAAATAAATGCTACCTAACCCTAAAGGTTAACCAGAACTTAGAATTCTTTCTCAAATTAAAATTAAACAACAGATGCAAATTTTAGAAAACCCATCGATTTTGTTTATTAAGTTAGACTTCTAAGTTTAATACCCTTTTAGAGGCAGATTTAGCAGCATCAATTATATTATTGTTTGAGGATTCATAAACATGTAACATTTAACTCTAATCGCTTATTTAACACACTGAGCAAGTTATGCACACTCAGCTTGAAATTAAGACATGCTTGGTTAGATTATAAAACGATAATCAAAAATTGCCACTTCGGAAAATATAATTTTACTCATATTATGATGCAAGCATGAGAATACAATTATAAAAGCATATTATTAACCATGTTGAGTTTCTAGCGCCAATCTTAGTAACGATGTACATCTTTGAGGTATGGCAAATGTAAGAGTATTTCAAATAGCTAACTACAAACTGCATACACGTGTTATGCACCGAATCGCACAAAGCGCGGGCATACACCACGAAAATGATAAAAATTAAATTGAGTCAATGTTGCCACATCTAGTGGCTCAGGAAGGTTAGAAAAATTTCATATACACATATACTCCAGTATTAATGTAAGCGCCCCCACATGGAAAATCTTAAAACTAAATTTTGACGATTCTATACAAGTTGAGCCAATTTTTTTTTTGTTAATTACGTCGGGATAGATGAGGGGATACGTTTGTAAGGGTTAAACCATCCTGAGCCATATATATGGCTCAGGGTTGTTAAGTTGGTTCAGGTTTGTATGCTCGCAAACGTACTTCAGGCTCAAGTTGGTATGAAAGATGTATATATATATATATATATATATATATATATATATATATATATATATATATATATATATATATATATATATATATATATATATATATAAATGCATATTTGTGTTTATGGAACAAGTAGCCCAAAATTGACATATCGGCTCATAATATGTTTTAAAACAAGACTCAAATTGTTGCAGATCTGAGGTATTTGAAAGCCAAACCAAGAAATTATTCTTTAAAACTTTCACAATTTCTTTCGTATTGTAGTACACACAAAGAACATGAAAGAAAGATTTTATAATTTTGTACATATACATTTCATTAATTCAATGTTCATGTGTTGATAGCTCTTGTAGGACTTTATTTTTAATTACATTTATTTTGTTTCGTCAAGCTCTATCAATGTGCCATGCACATAATAACTTTTTTGTTGGAGATGTCCATAACAAAGCTCCAGGTACCAAAATATTGATCTGCATTATCGGACATAAAAACTTATCACTAATGATGCCTGTTTTTTCTCCAAATGCATGTACGAAATATTTCAGTGCTACATAATCTTCTCGATTTGAAATAAAAAAAGCAGCTGGAAAACCCTCCCCAAAGTCATCAATTGCTAAAATTGTTATGAGATGGAAATCATATGGTTTAGTACCATATGTTGCATCCGTACATACTACTCCATTGTTACCAAACTTCTTTAAAATTTCGGCTTGAGGTTCAGTTATAATACCCAACATAGTCATCTTTTTTATTAATGTTTTGTTAGGACTGTCACCTTGCATTCTTGTATATAATGCAGCACTTATCTGGCCCGTTAGAATTTTTTTTTGCCCACATATTAACACTTACTGCATCATTAACATACTTAATGGCTTTATTATATAAAGTATACAATTGTGAGATATTGTGAATGTCTTTACGGGTGGTAAGATGTATCCTTTGGAAGGTAGAGCACTATTCTAATTTAGTCTAATATTTCAGAACTTTACCTAAAATACAAACAATCCTTGTATTATTTACAAAGCAGACAATGAAATGCCTTGAAGTAACTATGTTGCAATTATATTTTTTGTTGCTTTGTTTAACACAATATGTGCCAACTCTACATCATGACCATAATGAGATTTAAAGTATTTTATTTGAAACCCATTAGAAACTTGTTTCACTACCAAGGATGCAAGAGCCTTGTGATTTCAGTATTCGTTTTTCTTGTGAAAGCAATCTTTGGTTTCCACTTCGATTACAAAAATAGAAACTCCTTTTATGTGCCGTAATGCTTTATCCATAAAGCCTAGCATTTTACTACTTCAGCATTCTTCCATATTTCAAACTCTTGGAACTTACAGAATGTTATTCTAGCAACTCATCATTAGTAACAACTACCTGGTAAGTCTGTAAAATATATCTCTTCAATTTCTTGCTTTACTTCATGTACGTTACTTCGTGTAGGTGACTGCATAAATCAGAAACCTTGATACACGAGTAATTACAACATCGCTCCTGGCATTTTCACTCACAACATGCTCTTCTTTTAAATGCCTTTTAAAATTACTCGCATTTATATTGTTATTCCACAAATATGATAAACATTGCTTTTACAAGACATTTTGGTGTATTGTCTAACGTTATACTACTTTAGCACGTAAGACTTACAAAAATTCTAATAATAGTACAAACCTATAATGTAACTAATCCTTGTAATCTGTATTTACACTTTATTAATATCCCTGTTTGTGCAAACGATAAAGAGAATAAATCTTTTAACCATAAATTGAAAAGTCTAAAGAGAATCACAAATTTAGGGCAAAATACTTTGATTATATACAATGTTCACACTAAAACAAGAAATTTTGTCGACTAGCATTAGAATGCCTTGGTTATTAATGTCAAAATGTTAATAATTTGTCACTTTATGGCATGTGCGCTGTAATGTGCTATAGAGTCATCTTGATGACGAAATACAAACAAAGAAATTGAGCAAATTATTTATATTAATACTACAGTTAGAATATGATCTGTAATTAATGTATTATTAATGTAATTATTATTTACTGATGTTAATATTAATGGTGCAATTGGAATTTCCGGTAATTAAAATTACCCCAGATGTTTCAAGAAGGCATTCGCTTGAACTGCTTGAAGATGTTGATATAGATATTTCTCGGTTACTCATTTGTTGTACGCTACTAGATCCTAAGGCTTTGGCAATTTTCTTCTTGTTTTTGATAGTCTGCCAGGTACCCTTCAGCAACAGCATCGTTTTTCGAATCCCCATGCCAAGATTGTGGCAGAAGTTCTATGAAATGAATGTCATGTGTATTGATCAGCATTGGGAATATTTAAATACTTGGCAATCTATCCAGGAATCTGACCAAAAGTGTTAATGCCAATAGGTACATTTACACCCATTGTAGAATAAAAAAAACTTTTCAATCTTCACATGCTTCAGTCTTAAATTCATGTACTTCTTAGTGAGGTCAATATAATTTACTCTACTGTCATCATTTAATATGGTAAAAACCCTGGGTCTGTGTGTTTTGGTATCTCTAATATAAACCACAAAGACAGAACCTTCTTCTTTAATATTCCCAACACACAGATTGTACAATTCTATGCATCTGCAACCGCCAAACACCAAATACTGCAACTACCTAAAATGGAATCATATTTATTAAGAATAATCTTAAAAGAAAAAATTTACCTTCATAAGTATTTGTCGTTGGGTGCTTCAAGAAAAAAATTAAGTGCTCTTTTGAAAACACTAATGATTTCTCTGGTATGTACAAGACAGAACGGTTTTTCAAGAATGCCGAAAGTTTTGAAAACTTGCCGATGTCCACATTCTTTTTGAGACGTAACACACATTTTAATTTGGAGTACATGCACCATAATGAAGACGATTTGTAGTTTTTCAACTAATAAAATAAATACAAAGAATGATTACCTGCAATGAATGATGTAATGAACTCACCTGATCAAGGAAATAGGCAAGAAAAACTTTCTCTGTAATAGTTTCCATATTATTCTTGTGCACCCACTCAATAAATCTGTGGAACTCTTTCTTATAAATGATTTCGGACTTTTTAGGTATAAGATTCAACTCAGCTTCTTCTGCTTTATAAGGATTTCTTCATCCACGTCTGAATCCATTTTTGCAAAACTATGGCAATTATAATAAGATCGTTTAAGAACTCCTGTGTGGAATGATATTTTTTTGTAACAATCTGAAATTATTATTTCATTTAAATTGTGTCTCAAAAGTGGCTAGTTCGATGACAAAATAGCATATGAAATTCGTTTATAATGCAGGATTATGGCATTTATTGCATTATCTAAAATTTCATAATGCACTATAAAAGGCTGTTAACAACACAATAATTATAAATTATGAAGTACTTGATAATTACATCAATAACACAAATTTTACAGTTAACAGAAAGTGAGGTTAGAAATGTCAATATGGGTGCCCTATACATGCTCTATACTTTTTTTTTATTAAAAAAAAAATTTATGGATATTTTACTAAATTTAAAAAATATGGTTGATTAACAATAGGAATAGGATTACCAGCTATTTATTGCAGTTTCTATCAGTGAATGAATCGATACAATATACATGAAACATGTTAAAGCAATTTGTTTGCAATACGGCGTAACTGCGAATGTGTAGCCAGTTTTATTTTGGAACGAACATGCGCACTCGTAGAATTTTTTGTGTGATGGGGTAATGGCATTATTGCTCATAACCGTTTACACTCAACGTCATAACTAAATATTAATACAGTGAAACTGAAATAGTAGTTTCAATTACAAAGGCCAAGGTCACGTTTGGACTAGTGGTAATAAATAGTACCTTATTTCACGGTCGGTGCGGGTTTGGTTCCCGCGCAATGCTACTTTCTTACTATAGGTTAGAGCAGTTTTGTTTATCTAATCTAATTCTGCAATGTGTTTATGTCGAAATTCCGCAATGACAATCGATGACGGATCTCGGCAAATGCGCAAGTCTGTTCTAAAATAAAATTCGATGGCTACTCATTCGCCGTAGTCGTAGATAAAACCGTCTATGGACGTAGTCTGGTCTATTATAACTGTATTTGTTAAAGAGGGCCCGCTTAGATTATTATTTGTAATGCGATTGCTTTATTTTCTTTGGAACTTTGGGAACATCATAACTAAGGCAGTTTAAATGTCCCAAATCTGCAATGTCATAATTAAATTTGTCTTTCGTTTATGGTGAAATGGAGAAGTGGGAGAGGTCAGTAGGTCTACCAGTAGATTATACTAACCTTGGGTCTACCCCGGTAATGAAATGCATGCAGTAGTGTTCGGTCACGGCAGGCGGGAATATAGAAGTGGGAGACGTGACGTCAGTAGATCTAGAATTTTAATGAAATACACGCAGTACAAATAGAAATCATGGAGTTTTAGACTTGACCAATAAATTTTAAAATCTGTCGGAATATGATACGCACATTGCCATGTACCGGATTCTGGAAACACCTGTCATATTACTACTTTATTTAATGTTACAAAATATTGCATTGTATAATTATGAAAAATTACAAAACCTCTATAAATCAATTGTGAGCGTCAAAAAAGTTTAATATAGCGATAATTTAAAGCATTGCAATAAAAGTTTAATGGCTGTATTTACTAAAATTGCAGTTACATATGTGTTTATTAAAAAATAATAGGAATAGGATTACCAGCTATTTACTACAGTTTCTATCAGTTAATTGAGTTAATGAATCGATCTATGAAACACGCTGATGCAATATGTTTGCAATGCACGAAATATTGTTTTGTCTAACTATAAAAATTAAGAAATAATGTAATTGTAGACCGCAAGTTTGGCGCCAAAAAGAAAATTAAAAACATTGAAATAAATTCCCGACTTTTTTATTATTCGTGTTGCGTTAGTACCAATTAGAAGTAGATTATAGAAGTATCCTAATCACTTTTACATTAGAGATAAAGAATAACAACGAGACATTATTACTAAGATTTTTTTTTTTGGATTGTTATTATTAAAAAATATAATTTCCGATCATTTGAGACCAGAGTTTTGGTTTTTAGTTGTTAAAATTTGATTAACAACAAGGAAGTCTGTCCGTTTCTCAAGACTTTCCGTGCGGAATCGACCTACCGACGTCATCGCCGGAGCTGAAAGTGGGGGCTATAATCCCGCCTGGTATAGAGTACGCCGTAGTTCGGTGCATACAGTCGCATACAAGAATCGTATTAATTTGTACTAGTTGTAATAAAAAATAACAATTAAAAAATGGCTCGTACATGTTGTGTGCCGGGGTGTAAAAGTAATTATCAAAGTACTTCGCGCGGTAAAAGAACTATAACGACTTTTAAATTTCCCAATAATAAAGACTTGATTGAACAGTGGAAAAGAAATATACCGCGTGGCAACTGGCAGCCAAACGAAAAATCTGTTGTTTGTGTCCAACATTTTGAACCGTCATGTATTTTAAAAAGTTATAATTATAACTACGGTGGGGAAGTTAAAACTTTTACCTACGATCGTCCGAAATTGAAACCAGGTTCTGTTCCAACAATTTTCCCTAGACTTCCCAAATATTTCACCAAGCCAATTGTTATAAAAAGAAAAACTCCCGAAGAAAGACAAAATGAGATTGCTCAGCGAAATAAACGAGTTCAGCTTATTGATGAGGAAGTCAGCTTTAAAATTGATTTTATCGAAAACTACGAACTGTTTAGTGCCAATATTGGACAGAACATACTACTTCTGAAAAAGCAGTTTGGAGATTCACTAGATTTTAAAATTAGAGATACAACAACAGTGATATACTTTTTGGATTATCTTTCCATGAACGTTAGATATTATATAGAAGTTGATTTCAATTTAATGCCTACGTTCTTTTTCCAAAATCAATGTTTATGCACTGACGAAATTAGAACAGTATTTGAAGATGAAATTAAAATCGACAAGTGGTCGAAACTTCAGAAAATTCTGGAATATCTGTCAGACAAAAACTGTACTCCAAAACTTGATACTTTAATTGAAAATTTAAATAAAAATGTTGAGATGATAAAAGAAAAACTTGCTGAAACAGGAGATGAAGTCAAGGCTGGTCAAATGACATTTTTTTTGGAACAGATTTCTTCCAAAGTAGCGAAATGGGATTTACGTTTTTGAAAATTTATGGCCAGTTCTTTAATGTTGAAAGAGTTTCAACTTCACAAAATTACACAGGTAAGTTCAAATTATTGTTCCATCATTATTTCTGTAAAAAACAATATTTCATTTTTAAAGGCTCTCCCAACCAATGAAACTGAAGGCGTTTTGTCAGAACCAGCAGTGTTAGTTACTTTGTTAATGTAGTCGTTTTATTACCAGTATACAAGAATCAAACCTTTAATGGCAATTATCTGTTATAAATAGTTTTGTGACATTCCCTATGTTATTCCTGCATCCTTCATTTGTGCTGTTCCAGTTATCAGTAAATGCTAATACGTTTTATAAATGTGTGTTATAAGGGGTGTTACAAAAAAGTAGACCAATCCGTTAACCACATATTCTTTGGGACAAAATAAGGGGACTTTTCTTATGTCACTTATCATTTGAACGCTTCCTTTTCGATACACAGGGTGTCAAACTTCACTTTTTAAAAGCGTATTTTTTTATTATCTCTGGTGTGTTTTAAGATATCGTTTTCAAATTTGGTACAAATCTTACTATTTTCTAAGTGCACCTTCTGTATGATTTTAAGTAAAAATTCTAAGAACTAATAGAAAAATAAGAGGGGTGTGGTAACCTTTAACCCCCCCATTTTTTTCTGACGAACGCCTATGAACATCGCATCTATTTTTTGTAGTAGTTTGATGATTTATCTAACTTTTTTGGCTCTTGTAAACTTTTGATTTGATGCTTCCTTTATGACATATTTTTAGTTATTCGACTAGGTGCTGTGATTTTTTTAACTTTTTTTTTATTTTATTAATCAGAATAAATTCATAATAATAACTTAAAACAATCAATTGTGCTAATAATTATAATACAAAGTTGGATGCAAAAAATTAAATTAAATGTTCGATGAAATTTTTACAGCGATTAATTTGACAAACATTTGACAAGACGTATAAAAAATATTTGGTTTTCAATTATTTAAAAAAAATAAAAAGGTGCAATCGCGAAGGCTGTGGACGCATCGAACATTAAATTTTTTTTGTATGCGACGTAGTATTGAATTATTAACTCAACTGATTGTTTTAAGTCATTATTATGGATTTATTTTTAACTAAGCTTCTATGGGTAACTTTGTTATTATAACAGTTACAGAGTCGGTTAAATTAGCAATATTGGGCAGAATTTCAAGACCAATCAAATGACGTTTTGAGTTTTGATCAGTGTTGCCAACTTTCGTAGTTATTTAGAAAAACTAAAAATGAGCCGAATTTTCAAACTCAATTATCTTTGAAACCGTTGCAAATAAAGCTAAAACACAAGAGAAGTAATTGACAGATATTGTTACGAACTTTAAGATAAGCCTATTTTTAAATTTATTTTGCATAATAAATAATAATAAATCAAAATCAATTGAGGGATCGCATCGCAGAAGGTGCAGAGGTATTTAGATTTAAACCGAATATTTTCCAAAATATTCGGTTTTCAGTTATAAAAGAGCCAGAAGGTGCATTCGAAGGCGGTGGGCACTTCGAACATTTAATTTAATTAATAAAATACTTATCTTTTTGGGATTTTTTAATGGTGTACTTTAAATTATACAATCTAAACGTTTCGATAACATTACAGTTATCTTCGTCAGTAGTAATGTTAGTTAAAAATTGTTAAAAGATGTAGTAAACAATTTTGTCAAATTTGAAAAATTCAAACATAAACATAACCTGCTATTAATATAACAGTTTGAAAACGTATAAAGCCAACTATAAAATTGTAGTAAAGAATAACTAGGTCATTAAAATTAAATATTGTTAAACTGCCTCAAAGATGACAAACAGACACATTCTCTACGACGAAAGCTAACAATGAAATTTGCCAGCCAAAAACACATTTAACAAAATTTAATCGAGTTATGATGTAATGTAAAGTTGTGAAAAACTTCAATTTTAAAATGATAGAACATTCACAAATCACATTACATCAAAAAATAACCCGTTAAATCTAACAAAGAGATATCTTTATCAATAATTGGAAGTGTTATTAACAATGAAAAGCACAATGCAGAACGTTCTTTGTAATTTTTAATTTCAATTTAATTTCAACTACTTATGTTAAATTATAGTGCTGTGGAAATTTAACATATAATTGATAAACATTTGCTTCAAGGTCTAGGAAAAACACAGCAAAAACCTAGACATACCAAAGTTGAAAACAAATTAAAATCAAGGCGTATCATTATGCTCTTTTTAATTATAAGATGCCAAAACTATTTAAAGATTAAATTATTTGGCATCTTTAAATTAAATTAATTATTTAAATTAATTTTTTTACAATTTTAATTATTAATATTATAAAACTTAATTCTTAATTTTATGATAAATTTATTATTAATTTTTTATTATGATATATTTTATTATTCAAATATTTTAATCATATATTTAAATTTCTTTTGAATCAATAATTTATACTATATTTTCTCATTAGTTGATCTACTTTTATAAGCTTTTTTATGTTTAAATATGTTATATGTTTATAATTAAAATAAAATGTATAATTATCAGAATAAATTTAATTTAATATAGTCCCATTAAAATAAAAGTTATGTTAAGTGAGTTTACATTTTCATATTTAATTTAATTATTTGAATCCAACTTCGTATTATAATTATTAGCACAAATGATTGTTTTAGGTTATTATTACGATTTTATTCTGATTAATAAAATAAAAAAATTGTTAAAAAAATCGCAACACCTAGTCGAATAACTAAAAGTATGTCATAAAGGAAGCATCAAATCAAAAGTTTACAAGAGTCAAAAAAGTTAGATAAATCATCAAACTACTATAAAAAATGGATGCGACGTTCATAGTTATTCGTCAGAAAAAAATGAGTGGTTAAAGGTTACCACACCCCTCTTATTTTTCTATTAGTTCTTTGAATTTTTTACTTAAAATCATGCAGAAGGTGCACTTAGAAAAGAGTAAGATTTGTACCAAATTTGAAAACGATATCTTAAAACATACCAGAGATAATAAAAAAATACACTTCAAAAAAGTGAAGTTTGACACCCTGTATATCGAAAAGGAAGCGTTCAAATGAAAAGTGATATAAGAAAAGTCCCCTTATTTTGTCCCAAAGAATATGTGGTTAGCGGATTGGCCTACTTTTTTGTAACACCCTGTATATTATAAAAAGTTTGACATCCTGCTTTTCCACTTTAGGGCATGGATTTCGAAAAAACAAAAATTACGTGCGCATTTATTGTTTTAATAGTTATTGTCAGTTACAAACTACTACTACTCTCTGCTCAAAAACGATACACCTCGAAAATGTTAATTGTTGCATTTTTAATTTTTACTCAATCTACAAAGTGTAAAAATATTTACAACAACTGACATCCTCTCTCTGTATCTCGCCAAGTAACCCCAAGGTAAATAAACTTTTTTTTATGATTGTAAGTGATAAATTAAATTCTGAATTAGATCTATGGATAGATTTGCGATTAGATGAAATATATGTCCGTGAGGGTATTGATTATAAATCAGAGAGCTCAAAGGTTTGGTGAAAATTCATCTTTTGGAAGCAAGAACGGTTCAGGCATTTTTAATACCAGCCTTATTTGCGAGTTATGAACATTATACTAGAGCGATTTTATGTTATCTAACTAGCCATGAAAAGAAGCACATAAGGGAACAACAAAAATTTATTTTTCTGCAGAACTCCCTTCAACACTAAAACACTTATTCCATCGTTTTTTCAATTGCACCATACCCTCAGAAAAATATTCCTTCGGTAACCCTGCAAAATATTCAACAGCTTCTTTCAGTTCTTCATCAGTAGCAAAATGCTTTCCCCTGAGATGCTTTTTTTTAAATTTTGGATAAGAAGAAGTCTGACGGAGCTAGGTCTGGGGTATAAGGTGGATGCCTTAACTCTATAAACCCATTGATTATCTGTTGAACTTTGTGGATAAGAATGTGGGTGTTTTTCCTCTAGAGCCGTTTTTAAATTTTTAATTGTTTCCGTAGGTCTCTCCATTTATGGTAGACCCCCTCGGCATATATTCAATAAGCAAAACTCCTTGAGCATCCCAGAAAACAGTTGCCATCAGTTTTTCCCAGTGATGTAACGTCTCATCCCGGTGATAATTCGAGAAAAAAATTGTTGTTCCTCTCCAACTCCGCCAAGTTTTCTTGACAAACTTCTTTTCTGTACAGTTTTTATTCAGGTGTAAGCAATTAGGTATCCACCGTGCAGACACCTTCTTCATACCCAAATCGTCATACAAAATTTTGAGGACACTAGTTTCGGATATACGGACTTAATTGGCAATGACAGGATCTTTACACGCCGATCTTTCAGTACCAAATTTTCACGTTTAGCACAATGTCTTCCGTTCGAGCTTCAACGGGTTGTCCGAACTTTGAGTCACCCCATCGAAGGAGTTTAGACCAATATTTTACTTGAAAATAAAATGGTGCATCTTCCCCATACGCAGCAACCATTCTTTTATTAATTGCTTTTGGACCATTACCTTCTTTTGTTAGGAACCTGCGATACTCAATCTTAGTTTCACTTATTTTATCGACAAATAGACTGTCTCGAATCTCTGCAAAGGGCACAAACTAAACACAACTTAGCACATGTACTTCTGACAGTAATTTTTTAATAATTTGTTTGACATTGTTACTTTTTTGTTTCATGGCTAGGTAGGTAAAAATAAGCCGTCGTAGGTAGCGGACCGAGAATTTTTTTTATTATAATAAACATTTTCAAATCGCGATTGTTACCGCAATAGAAAGGATAATTAACGGGTTTAAGTATCTTGATAATAAGGCGTAATTTGCTAATATTTTCGAGATATTTTATTTTATGTCAGAAATATTGGAATATATGAGTAAGGGTTGAAAAGAAACAGAAAAAGATACGTTAGGGCAGAAAGCAGGTGTCTGTTCGAAACTGCCTTTACCGATGGAGCGTAACAAATCGTTTTTTATACGCACATTCTTGGTGTAAATGTCACTAGTTTAATAATTAATTACGTCGGACCATACCGTAAATCATCATCTTTGTTTGGTACTAGGAAATTCGAGACCGATAAGCTTTGTTACGGACGAATGCATATTCTAAAAATTAATACTTTTTGTAGTAATAAATTTTGAATATATTCCCATGTAATATTTCGTGTTTTTTTTATAACTTTTAAAAATGGGTGAATTTGGGAAGTAAAAACGGCAGTTGCGGTTGGAGTTTTGATTCAGCCAGATCGATCTGATTGTTACAAACCCTCATTGTAAACCATTCTGTCTATAAATGCTTTTATCATGTATATTTTGGTAAAACTAAAAACCCGAATTCGTCCTTTTCTTTTTGTGTAAGTTTTAATGCAAGTTTTTCCAAAAATTAGTCGATAAATGATCGCCGTTGCGCCGTGTTTATGCTAAAGTGTTTAACTAAAGCGAATATATTCAAGTGTAAGTAGGTATTTGAATGTAAATCAAAGCTCGCAGCAGACAATTCAAAAAGCGTATGTAACGTTGTAATAACCCTTTTTGAGTTGTATTAAAATATACCTTAAAACTAAGGTCTTTCATTCATTCAGTTGTAAATATAAGAAAAAATTTAATTCTTGAAATATAGGTATGTGGTAGGCAACTTAATTTGCATATCTTCTTAAGTGCATACTTCTTAATGGTTTATACTCCCTCTTCAAATTATTTTTTTTGCTCAAACACGTTTGCGCAATACGTCATAGTTGACTAAATTCCTTGCGCAAATCCTTTCGCGCACAACTATATGATCTAGCATCCATTTTTTCACTTCCTGATGAATGACAAGAGAAGCAGAAAGTTTTTTTGGGTTTTCCCTAAATTTTGTAAAATGCCATTAATTTGATGGTAAGATATCTTTTAACGCATTATACTAAAAATTAAAACATTTGCTCTTTTCAGGCACTTTTATTTTAGTTCAGTTTTTTACTGTTACTTTTATTTTTACTTTGATTACATTTTAAATACGCATTTAATTTTATTGTTGCGTGCGCTTTCATTTTATGATTGCAATTTTTATTTGAAAATTTCAAAGAATGCATTAAACGGATTATTCAATTTAAAGAAGAAATTTTTTTAGAGTTCCAGTTTGGGTGTGGCTGATAACATAAAAGCATTATTATTGCAATAAATTGCGCAACATTACACAAGGATTAAGTCATCTTGGTTTGCAATTTCTGCATCATTTTTTTATAATACCAGGGATCCTCAAGAAGATTTTGTATATATTGTACAGGTATTTATTTTTAATGATTTTTAGTAAGTCAAGGCTATAACTAGTTTTAAGATATAATTTATATAACCCTAAATTTTAACTACTAATAAACATAGTTGTTATTTTTTTTATTGTTTTACATGTTGATAAATTTTTAGTGTACAACTCGGTTTAGTTATTACGAGTATTATAAAGAAAAATAACTTGGCGCCCGGGATCATTTTTATTAGTGTACATTGCATTTATATATTGATGTTCAGTGGAAGTAAGCTAGCAGAAAATTGTGGTAATCAAGCAAATCAAAAGAATGAACCTCCCCGCTTAAACTGCCGACTGGGACAAAGGCATTATTTGTGGTGAATGGTTAGTATCTCCAGTTAGTTATAACGATTTGTGTGTTTTTGGAGAATATTTTTACTTTTTACATTTACTCTTATTTCTTTATTATTAAATTTATTATACCATTTACACCACATTATTACAACGTATTAAAAATAAATCATTGCCTTGCAAGAAGTATTTAATTACGCACGCAGGCTCGTTAAGTTGAAATCTGTTAAAAGAAAAGGAGTACGTTTTAGACAGTACCGTGGCCCTCCTCATTGTTAGTATGATTTGGCATTGTTGGATATTTATTATTAATATGTGTGTAGAGAGAGCGAGACAAACGTGGCAGGATAGGTCACGATTAAATTGTTATAAACAAGCCCGTGGTTTACAGACACGGGTCCAAATGACCTTGAAAACTCCTCAAATTCCATCTTTACTGTTTTTATTGTTTTGTATAGATGAATGTGTAAGCTGAAAAAGGGGTGCTGTATTTTCTAACGCAGTCACTCAAGCTTGTGTACCGGTCACGTTGTTATGATTGATTTGCACCTTATCCTTGCAAGGATTTGTTTTAAAGAGTTTTCTTGTGTCTTTGATTCAGTCGGCTTATTTAGAATTGTTTGTCTACGCACTAATTTTTCTTTAGATGTAATTTATGGCAATTGTACGTATGTATATTGTGCTTTTATCATTCACTATACAATTTTGTATGTGTAAATTCCTTGCATATTTTTTTTGTTCTTGTCTAAGTGTAATGAAACTGTATTGCAGTTACCTTATTTTATTTGTGTAATTGTACTGTTTTGTTATATTTTATATGTACCGTAATCTGCCTTACTGTTTTCTTATTTGTTAATTTACTTAAAGATCCGCATGATTGGTTGTATACAGCCACATGTTTGGTATTACTATTTTTATTCTGATTTATTTATGACACAATTATGGGTGTGATTATACTGTTTGTTTTTTTATTAGATTTGTGTGTAGCTAAACTGCTCTTTATTTGTTTGCTCCTTAATCTTATAATTTTGTACGCACTTTAACCTGATATAATGGTGTTTTGTTATATATTTCTTTGATTTTTTCCTTGTTATTTGATTTATCAATGTACTTAACTGCAACTACTTATTTATGAATAAATTGGGTTTTCTTTGTGATTCTTTCCCAACTTAGTAAATTAATGGGATGAATCATCATTACGCAAAGTTCGTTAATTCTAATTTGAGTAGTTTCATTGTTTACCTGTCCCACATGATGCAACACTTAACCTCATCCATCCTATCTCATTCGCATAATACGGCGTAGCTTACCATTAGACGGCCAATTCTGTTGATCAGATTTGAGGTTTTCGAGTAATTAAATATCAGACTTGTAAATAAATTCTAATATTTTAATTATTGTCAGGAAACTCAATGTAAGGCAAGCAATTAAATTGAGTAATAGCAGTATTATTGTCAGTAAAGTCAAGATGTATCCCTTAGCGATTGTTTCGTTCTTGAATTTTCATTATTGCGAATCAGTTCAAATTCCACTTTTAAAGATAGGGAATCTGGGGCACTACCACATGTAGTTCATTTGAGTCCTGTCAAGACTATAACTGGCCAACCGCTTGCTATCCTAATTGTAAATGTTTTAGAAAACTATAATTTCAATGTTTTATGTGTTTTATCTGACAACAATAGAATAAACCAAAATATATTTTCTACTTTCATAAAGAGGCAATTGATAAACACACTATCTACATGCCAAATATAGGTCATCCAATCGTCATAGCCTTCGATACCCTTCATATTTTAGTATTCGTAATAGCTGGATAAATCAGAAGAGTTTTGATAAAACTTTTATAATGCCTCCTTTTCCTGAAAATAAAAACGATGATAATGAGTTACGCACCACCACAAAGTGTGAAAATGCTACTTAGACTAATGAAGTGAAACATGTGAAAGCGTTTATTTGTATTTGAATTTAACTAATATTAAGATGAGAAGCTTGAGTTTATTTCAATAAGTTACCTATATATTCAATTTGAAAATATTTAAAATACGCGGCAATGCTAGTGCATTAATGTGTTGGAAGAGATGAGACGCTGTCATAATAATGATGTGCAGTTTTTAAAGCAGTCGCGTTAAGTAAGCGATCAAAAAGAGTCGCATAAAATAAGCGATCAGAGTTGATAGTTGTCGGTCGTTTGACGCCGCAGCGTAAGTGATATTGTATATAAAGTGTGAAAATTACAAATAAGAATTAATTAGCGGTTTAATAGGGAAGAAGTAGAAAATTACCTTCCTTATTAAAATAATAAAAACTGCAAGTATTGGCAAGTTGGTGATAATATAAAGGATTGCACCATAATTTGAGATTCGCATTAAAGGTGATGTAATAAATGAAAATAACGCGCTTGTATTTATCAGAGCCGTAATCAGTTGTGTTTAAATAGTGAACAATAAATATAATAGACACTAATCGATTCAAATTGGAAAATCAAAGTATAAAAGACAATAACTCGAATTTATTGATGTATAAAAAGGGAGCATTCGCGGTTTGTAAATAGCTTGCATTTTGTTGCGCAAGCAATTTGTAGTTCAACTGAACAATTAAGTAAAAACTGACCAGTGTAAATATATCAAGCAGTTATTTAGAAAAAAATCATTAGATTGTGGAAAGAAAGTTATAAGCGTCCTCTATAGCAAAGAGATAAGGAGAACAAAGGAAGCGGTTCCAAGTTGGCGTGAAGGTGACATCATCGTAGGAGCAGTCACACAACCTAATTGAAGCGTCTTCATCAGTTTTTCAACAAAAATAATAAGTTGAACCCTTTTCGTTCGTGTGAATAAATAAAACGTTTTTGTGTTTGATTTTCTCGAAACCTTACATTTGACTATCACAAATTAAAAATAATACGTTTAATTCTGATAAGGATTTTATTTGTTATATGTTAGTTTTAAGGTTATTTTTAGATTATAGGTTTGATTTCTATATGTGTTTGTAAACAACGTATTGATGCATTTTCGTTCAGATTTGGAATTTGATTAAATTAGTATAACGTTTGATCTACTTTTATTGCTAAAGATTATTAATATTAAAAGCTTATACAAGTATTGAATATAAATGCAGAAAGAGGTCAACTCAATAGGAATCCAGATAAATAAATAAATCGAAATGAGCATAACTTTGGTTAATGATAACAGTGATCATTTCTTTATTTTAACTTTGAGCTAGCCGCCGCAACCGATTAAGAAAGGAATTCGCAAACGTAAATCTTAAAATTCATTTACGCAAAAACTGAAATTAAATAGCAAGCGAAATAAAATTTAACTAATAAATGATATCTTTATAAACTGAACCCATTCAGTTTTAATAAAACGTAATCAAAAATAATCATTTTAAGTTTCACAATAACAATATCAAATTTTATTCAATAATGTTGAAATTATAAAAAAGTTTAAAAGAACTCAAACCTTATTCTTTGGAGCGGGTTAAACCAACAAAAGTAATATCCAAGGGTATTACGCCCGTTGCAATAAACAAGAATGTAACTTTTTGATTAAAAATGGATTTAAGGCAGAAAGTAACTGTTGCCCTAAATATATTAGATGAAACTAAAGCTGCTTTAAGAGCTTTTGGGTGTAACGAGACTGCTGACTTTATCAGTATAATTTGGAAGTGGTGGTAGACTGTTAATACCCAAAATTGTTTTGCCGGCAACCGCAAGAGGATTTCTTATCGAGAATCATTTACTTTTTTAGAGGATTCACGAATTCCATTCTTAAAGAACATCATGCAATGGATTTAACAGTGGTAGAATATTTTTAAGCACAATAACGATACTGATTAACATGGTAAGAATTAAAGTTAAGAAAATATGTTTTATGGAAATAATGCCTCTTTGAATTTGATATTTTATGTTTGTACAAGATTTCGAAAAATGTTAATATTATTACAATCTCAAAAGTATGTATTTTTCTAATCTATAGTATAAGTCTATTTTAAATCCAAATTTATTACGATGCTGTAATACGAGTATACTTCTGCAAATTTGAAAAATAGGTTAAAAAATGCATTGAAGTTATCAAAAAATATATAAACCTCCTTTAAATCATATCTTCAGATTCCCCTTAGCGATTTTTCATCAAAATCATTATTTTTACAGCCACTAGTTCAAAGTACTGCAACGTTACTAAAAGTCATTAAGTACTCTTTGGAAATTCTCGAAGTACGGGTGCTCTTCAAGTAGCGAAATAAGCATGGCTTTGCGTGGCCGAATACCAAGGTCACCTGTAGTTTCCAGCTACGCCAACCATTTAAATGTCAAGGTCACGATTCTGAGAAATCTAAAAATAGAATTTTCATGGTCAAAGGTGATAAGGTCAAGCTACTCAAGGTTCTTTTATTGGCTCTGTCTCTGCATGTCGAGCATCAAGGTCAAAGAAGTCGTAGGTTAATTCTGGACGGATTTGTCAAGGTAAGGCCAATTTTGCCCAAGTCAAGACTGTGTTAATTTCTAGAAATCAATGGCCACCTGTAGAGGTATTCTGATCTTATTTGATAGTAATACAAGGGTCAAATCTTGACAGGAAATTTTTACCAAGCAATTCCTGCCATCGCTCCAAGGTCAAAGTTTATGCTTAGAATTGTCATTGAAGGTGCGAGTGATCCTTGAGGGTAACGTCCTTTTGGCTGGAAATGGTCACCAAGCAATTCTCGATTGAGTCAAGGTCATATGCTCAAGATCACCAAGCAAATTGTCAAGACCACACTGTTCAAGCAATTTTTTTTGTATGATACCCTTTAAGAATTGTAATAACACCTCAGGACTTGAGACAGAGGTCAGTGAATTAATCGATGGGGGCGTTACCTTGAAGAGAATAATGCACGTTGAAATTTCCGATCAACATTTGATATAGAACCGACCTTGATTTCTTGGCGGAAGAGCATCCTCCTATATACCCTCAATTAAACCCTGAAAGTGTGACCTTGGCAAAAAGAGAAGGTTGATTCCTATACGTAACCTTGAAATCCTAAGAATAAACTTTGCCCTTAAAGGGGGGTGTGTGTACGTTAAGAACTTAACCTTGGCAATGAGAGCGACCTTGAAGCGGGGACCTTGGAGAGACTCGACAGTGTTACCATCCTTTCCTGCCACGTGGCCTTGAAGCACGCAATGTTACCAACCCTGAAATCTAGCGACTTTTCTGGTGACTTTCCAAATCTGGTGACAAATCTAGTGACAAAAGTGAGACAGGATCTGTATAGTATATCTACTAATGTACTATTGTGGGAAAGAACCACCAACAAAACCCACTTTATTCATGAATAAGTAATTGCACATGTATATTAATAAATCAAATAACACAAAAAAACAATGAAAAGGTTAAATATATGACAAAACACCATTAAATCAAATTAAAGTACGTACAAAATTATAACATTAAGAGAAAAATAAATAACGAGCATAAACAATAAAAAAACCCATGTAATCACACCCACAATTGTGTCATAAATAAATCAGAATAAAAATGTTAATACCAAACATGTAGCCCTTTAAAACCAATCATGCCGGTCTTTAAGTAAATAAACACATAAAACAATAAGGCAAATTACGATACATATAAAACACAACAACAGTAAAATTGCACAGGTGATAATAAGGTAAAGGCAAGGACAAAAAATAGACAAGGAATTTACACGTACACAATTGTTTAGTGACTACTAAGGCGCAAAATACATACGTACAGTTACAATAAATTACATATAAAGGGAAATTCGTTCGCAGGCAAACAATTCTACTTAAACAAAGTGGCCTTACAAGAGTAAGTTCTAAATAGATCATAACTTCGTGACCGATATATGTTTGAGTGTGTTCGAAAAATACAGCGCCCCTTTCTCAGGTAACCCATTCATCTATACAACAATAAAAATAAAATTCGAGGTGTTTAATGGTCATCTGGACCAGGGAGTATGTAAACACTCGGCAATTGCCTATTACAATTAAAACCAAGGTCTATCCTGTACCCGTTCGCCAGGCCCACCTCCACACAAATATAAATACAAACAGAAATGCTAATTCACCCAAATACAAAAGTGAGGGAGCCCTGTACTGTCTTAATTTAGCAGATTTCAGCTTCCTCGTGCAAATGAGATACCTTTGCAAGGCAGTGTTCGATTTTTAATACGTTACAAATAGGCTTGTAAAATTATTTGCTGCGAGCTTTCATTTATATAAAAATACCTACTTACACTTGAACATATTCTCTTTAGTTAAACACTTTACCACCAACACGACGAGTTAAGCTACGCGGTTTAAAACTCGGCGCTAAAAGGTACACGACAAAATATTTATAGACCGAACGGTTTACAACGGGAGTTTCTAATTAACACAATAAAAGCAACAGCAACTGCCTTTCCCTCCGATTTCAAACTAACTTTATTTATCCCGAAAATCAACCCCCGTTATTGCAAGTAATAATAAGAAAAAGAAACAGGAAATTATTTCTTGGGAACATTTTTCGCATTCCTAACAGAACGAAATTTTCATTTTAAAAATATGCATTCGTCCGTAACAAACCCTACATTAAATCTCAAATTTCCTAGTACCAAACAAATACGTCTTTGATTGCAGTGTGTACCGACGTAATTAATTATTAAACTAGTGACATTTTTACATCAAGAATGTGCGCATAAGAATTTCCAATGATTCGATACACCCCTTCAATAAAGCAGTTTTTAAGCGTACACCTGCTAGTTAAACCCCAACATGTGTTTTTCAACCCTTAGTCAAATATCAGTTACATACATTCCCATGTCTCTTACATAAAAATACATAAAATAAAATATTCCGAGAACATTAGACATTAAAATCCACTAGTTATATTTTCTATCGCGGTAACAATGGAGATTTGACAAACGTTTATTACAATAATAAAATTTTGACAACTTTCACCATTATTACACATAATAAAATACTGATCTTTTCTGGGTTTTTAATGGTGTATTTTAAATTATACGTTGTTAGCCTTCGACCATTAGAGGGTGTTCTGATTCGTGATCTTTAAGACAGTTTAGCAATATTTAATTTTTAATGATCTAGTTTTATTCTTTACTAAAATTTAATTCTACAGTTGGTTTTATACGTTTCACAAACTGTTATATTAATAGCAGGCTGATATGTTTTAATTTTTCGACTTTCACAAAATTGTTTCAACATCTTTAAAAATTTTAATAGATATTATTACTGACAAGATAACTGTAAGTGCTATCGAAACGTTTAGATTGTATAATTTAAATTACATCATTAAAAACCGAAAAAAGATAACCATTTTATTATGATAAATATCTGTTCAACCTATGTAGTATGGAGACTTTTTTAACAGATGGGGGGCTATTTTAGGAATTTTAAAGCTAATTGGATTCCACAAGTATGATCGCGTTAAACGAATGTTGATAATAAATATGTTTTAATCACCTTTAATATAAAATGAACCGATTTGTATTTTAAACTTAAAAATATCTACTAATAACAGTGTTTATCACTTTGAATCTCGTTTTGCTTTAAAATATACACTACTAAATATTTATGCAAGAGATTCGGATCCAAATCAAATATTTTGAAGATCACAACAGCGGAAGAAAAACGACAAAATACAATGGAATTAATTTTCTATAAATTAATAATTCCAAAACAAAAAAAGCAAGTAAAAATAATGCATTGTGTGAAACGTGATTCTTCTGACGTCGTTGGGTCGAGAATATGGAAGCTACGCTATACTAGTCAACCAGAAAGTTCGTCTAGTAACGGCAAATACTGTGAAGTGTTTGGTAGAATATGAAAGCTAGTGTAGCTTCCGTATTCTGTGATTGGGATAAATACGTCATCTGCGTGAACTTGACAAATTTGCATCCCTTTATACGCATGTATTGTCATTTTGAACATTGTACCGATCCATGGAGGAAGTTAGTAGTAGTTTCCACCATTTACCGAGTTCTCCATTGAAATTTGTAACTTTTATTTAAATTGCAATTATTATCCCCCGTAGGGGCTTTCAAAAATTGCCATAGCGGACGGTATTTCACGTCCTCTTGGCGGGGTATTGGGAAAAGTTTTCAACTAGCAATAATCGCACCTCGGATTAACCTCATCGGTTACGATATCGCCACTGCGCAAAGCTGACGAGGTTCTAACAGTCAAACCGTCTTTAGCATATCATATTGTGGTACTATTTGGGAGATATATATTATGGCGCCATCTCTATGTTATCTTCAAAATTAAATAAAATATACACATAATTATAGATAACCTTATTTAAAATTTAACAACTCAAAATTGCCGTGCTTCAGAATAGTGATTTAAATTATATTCTTTTTGCGACATTTAAATAAGATTACTGAAATAGAATAGTATAATAAACTTGCATGTTCTTTTCACTTTTTCGGAGTTAGTCAAAGCTGCGATTCATAATATGTTGTCACTTATCACGATTATTGTAGAATTTTAGTATTGGCCTCGCCAGGAATGTTTACCGTACGTCATTAATGTATGAATTTAGCTCCCCAATTTGTTTAAACTGTCTTCTCATATAAAACAGTGAGTTAAAAAAGGATGGTGAACATTCGTAGTGCGTTTGACGAAATCGACATACGGTATTGAATAAGCAAATGTAGTAGAAAGAGTAAACCTATAAACGCGAAACTAATTTGTTTTATATGCATATGAAATTAATTCTCATTTGACTAATGATACATAACCTCCCTCCATTTGTTTGTTTATCTGTTGACTGTTTCCTCATTTTCTACATGTACTTTTAATCATCATTTATTACACACTTTAAACAAGTTCTTTTCAGAACTACTCCCTTTGTTATTCATTTGAGCCTTTCCCACTGTACTTTCACTTTCTTTAATCATTACACTTTAAATCAGTTCTTTTAAGAACTGTTCTCTTTGTTATACATTTTCGCCTTTCTTACTATCCATTTTAGTTTCTGCCAGCCTAATGTCTGCACAGGGTAAAACCTTGCATACATAAGCACAGCAGTTTGTGTTAAATTTACTGCAGTATTTCGAGAGTGAGTCCCCTGATATGGATATCAGTATCTGCCGTCCAAAAAGTAAGTATAACTATAAGTGTTTATATCGTATTTCATTAAAATTACAAAATTACAGTGTGTGGCAAGCGCGTTGGGTATATCCGAGAAGACAGTGAGAAATATCAAGTGTCGAGCTGTATCTAACTCTGTTTTAACAAATCCGGGTAAAAAACGACCACGCAAGATAACAAAATCTGACGATCTACCTGAAACATCTAAAATGGGCATAAGGAATATGTTATACAATATGTATTCACAAAGTGAGTAATATTACATCACAATATTTTACACATGTTTGACATACTAATTTATTTACAGAAAAACATGTTACAGTTGCAGTCGTTACAGCCACATATTAATAAGTGACAGAAGTCTTCATTGTGCAATCCCATCGCTAGGATTCAAATTAAAAAAAGACTCGAAGCGTAGAGCTTTATTGGAAAAAAGTTATATCGCAGAAATGAGAATTAAATTTCTTAAATAATACATTAAAGAGATCAATTCACCTAATTGTCGGCTTGTAGAAATGTGGATCTACTCCAAAGGAAATCCAGGAAAATCATGGTAGGATGAAGACGTTAGGAGTGTACGAAAACCTCAAGGCTACAATGGCAAGAGATTTATTGTTATTTACGCCGGATCCACCAGAGGGTTTTTACAAGGTGCTGCTCTGTTATTTGCATCAAGATCATTAAAGGAAGATTATCATGGTGAAATGAATGAGGACATGTTTAAAAATTGGTTTATTGAGCATTTGCTAACAAATTTAGAAGAGCCTTCGCCAATTATAATTGATAATGTACCGTACCACCATTCAGTGTTAGTTGAAAAGCTATGGTTTCCTGGTTAACACAGAATCACATGTCACAATCTCACACTCTTCAAAACCGAGCTGTGTGGTCTAACTAAGTCACTTCAAATACAAAAATGGTACGAAGTAGATAAACTAATAAGAAGCCACAGACACGAAGTATTAAGATTACCACCATATTACTGTTAGTTTAATGTGATAGAATTAGTATGGGCACACGCAGAGGGATATGACAAGCATATTGGACAAGATGGTTATAAAGATGAGAACGTAATTGCTATGTGGAACAAGGCTTTACAGCAATGTGGTGAGACTGTATTGGATAATTGTGTGTGACATACTGAAGAAACAATAAAGCAATGGTATAAACGGGAAGAAATGTTTGACATCACAGTTGACGAACTGGTTATTAATATCGGAAATTATTCTGATAGCTCGGATGTAGATAGTGACTCTGATTAGAAAGTTTTACACTTTAAAAATGTTTCTACAATGTACAATTAGTAAATACATTCATATTTAATACAATTTCTTTTAGTAATGTATTTCAATAATGTAAGTACAATATATTTTGTGGTCAAATGCTTCTCAATGTGTTAATTTACACATTTCCCATAGAATTTATGTTCCACATTAAATTTCATCTTACTACGAATAATAGTTCCATTTTATTTAGGCACGTAACTTAACATCTTATTGTGGGCCAAAGAAATTATAACTATGAAACGTAGTAGCGTTGAGGTGTAAATGTTTGACATCACAGTTGAACTGGTTATTAACATCGGAAATTATTCTGATAGCTCGGATGTAGATAGTGACTCCGATTAGAAAGTTTTACACTTTAAAAAGCATGATTCTACAATGTACAATTAGTAAATACATTCATATTTAATACCATTTCTATTAGTAATGTATTTCAATAATGTAAGTACAATGTTACAAATATCAAAATAATCGCTGCAGACACTGTAAACAGGCTTGTAACTTTCTGCATTTAAGATGTATGCAACATTAGATGAGGCCATATTTGGAAATCAGCAAAACTTTTCTTGCATGACTTCACACCATACTTTAGGTATTTAAAGTTGAGTAATTTTTTCAGTGTTCAGGGATGACTCATTTAAGGAGACAGAAGTGGTTTATTCATTTCATTAATCCCGTTAACTTAAATCATGAACCTGTGCAATTACGAGAGAACTATGTATGTAACGTGAAGTTTGTTGTCTTATGTAAAAATGGAAAGTATTGAAATTGAATTTAACTGTGAGAGCACAGCATAGTTAACATTCAAATGAAAAGTTTTGATGAACACAATACTGAACAAGAAAAATTACAATTGCTTTGTAATTTTTATTAATATTAAATAAATTGTTAAATGTTATAAATATTTATTAAGGAAACTCCAGAAACAACGGTATCCTTTTTTGTGCTGAATTTTCTGTTCTGTGGTTTGTTTTAATTAGTTTATTATTTACAGTGATATATTATTCCTATATCATTGATTATTTATTTAGGAAGTTTAATTCAAAGTTTACACCTGTGGTTACAATTCGTTCATTTAAATGTGCAAGGCATCTGGAGGAGGTTGCACATCAAATCGATCAGCTATTCTCCACACATGTAATGTAACATTTTGCTACCACATGAATTATAACATTAATGTATCTTAAGAGGTGGAAATAAAAAATCAACTGTAACCTAGGACCCTATCTATGATACTTTCAGAGAACCATACAGTAAAGTGGGGGCAGCAGAACCTTAACCGAGGTAACCGTAGATTTAAAATGGTAGCAGACAGCGTAAATAATGTTGTGAATTGCTGTTTAGTGTAAAACCTTCCTTAGATTTAATTGTGTAGTGTCAGTTTTAAATAATGGGTAGGTATTTTTGCTTTTATATTTCTGGATTTTAGTACTAAATATTTCAAAATAGCTTATTTAACTGAAACCAATGAGCAGACATATTGATGACCAGCACAACAAAGGAAGTATGTGAATTATTCATCGAAAAGCATCCCGAATGGTGCATTTCATAGTATACGAGGCATATAGAAGCAATCTTAATGGACTACTAACTTAACCTTGCACGGGATCGTGTTTGGTTGGTGAAGTAATTGGACCATATTTTTTCTATGAAACATTAACAGACTGTGGTATGTGATGTTTTACAAAACTGGCATATACCAACCAGGCTTCCTTGCTAAAATGATAATCCATATCAACTTCATTAGTAATATCTGGTTTTAGTAAGATGGGGGTTCATCCCACTGTGATATTCTAGTTTGTTCGTATTTAAATGAAATGTTTCCCAATTTGTAAGATACAAAGCAATCAAATGACTTACATATTCTTCTAATCTGACTCGCCACTTAACTTGTTTTTCGTAGGAAATTTTAAATGAAAAATAAAATAGAATTATATAAGAAATGGAACATTTACTCATAGACAGACTGTCTAAGAATGTAATATAAAATTTTCAAATATTAGACCTAGATGTATGCAAACTAGTGAATAAATTTCAGATTTTAATTTAAATACTTTTGTTACTGTTATGTTCTGATATTACCTATTATTTGATAGTTATCTTACCATTGTAAACTCTAAGAGTATGAATGAATATCCTGACGGTATACTTTCAATTAAGATCTATATAAATACTGACCAATTACAAAAATGTAGGCATCATGTCAAATACAGAAGTAGACATCATGTTAATTTGATACCACATTCCTTTTCAAAATGGGCGGGGGTGCCAAAAGTGGAGAGGGTAGATCAAGATTTTTTGCCAGAGAATATTTGATACTAAAAGTCTATAAATTATTGTTGCAGGCAGTGTGTTTGTATGGTCATGATAAATTACCTACAGATTTTAACGAAACCATTAAACCATATATTTACAGTTACCGATAAATATCTCCGTTCTATCAAATTTTGTTTAAAATATTAACAAACACATTACATTCCAACAGCAATTACACCCGTCGTCGTCAATACATGTACAATTATCATTGTAGGTTTATTCTTTTATTATAAATTTTTAATAGCGTTTCATATTTTCTAACAACAGTGGACAATGTCATAGGTTATTAAGTCATACCCAATTTTTGGGGAAAAATGTATGTGCTCCAGAAATGATTGAAAATTGCGGATTAGCAGAGAACGAATCTCTTAATGAGTATAAGGGCTATACTTAATGCTACTTTTTCTCCATTAGCGTGGGAGTGAGGGTCCTTGAGGCCATTTTAAGTTGCGAAACGTGGCACTTGAAACCTCTTTTGATCTGCGTGTGGTCGTCGTTTTTTATTTAGGTTTGCGGTAGATTCATCTTCTTTTTTCGTTCCCTTAAGATTTTCGCCCTCATTTGCACCTGTAAGTGGAACTCGAGCATTTTTACAAGTAATCGCGCCTTTCACTTAAGAGGTTTCATGTAGCTAAGGAACGATGTACCTAGTTTCAACTATCCCCACTACTACTTCCCAGTTGAGGGCAGCCGAGCGTAACGATATTTTATTTTAAATTATTATTATATAAGTAAGAACGAGGTGTTGCAATGCTTTCAACTACCTAGTTTCGGCTATTCAAATATGCCCACCCAATAAGAGCATCGCTAATTAATTTGTCCCATTTTTAATAGTAGGTACGTAATGTACATTAAATAAGCAAGTCATTTATTATTTATTCATATAAGTAAGAATAGTATATTAAAGTATAAGCAAAGAGCAATAAATTTTATTGCTCTTTGGTATAAGTGGATAAAAAGGTCTTTAAAACACGCGCGATATTTTGAGCACGGCGCAGCCGCAGTACTCGAAACAAAGTAAGTGTTTTAAAGACCAGTTATCCACGAATACTTTACGGTATTTTTTTAATGGTGCACCTTGAAATCATAAATACTAGTATTATTACTAAAAAAATGGAAATAAGAACCAATAATGTACAATATGCAAATAAAATTAATATATCTAACAATACTAACTGTAAATTATTATAAGTTTTTATTATGAACGAATAAGTTCAAAGGTAAATATGTAATTAAAATTATTATTAATTTTATTAAATACATCAATAAAAAGTTTACCTCGAGTAGGATTTGAACCTACGACCTGTACTTTGCTAGAGTACCGCGCTACCAACTGCGCCACTAAGGTTCAAGCCCCAATCGATGTAAATTTTGTCTTTATGTATGTAGAAACGATGTCAATTCTAAATATAAAGAGATTACAATCAAATTACTTATATTAATGGAATGTGAGCCTGCAATATCGCAAGGATTCGCACATACCAAAGCAATTAATTAATAATAATTTTTAATACTAACTGTACTTTCTATTTTCATTTATAAAATTAAAAGTGTTAAATAATGTTTAAATAAAGGTTTTGAATTTGTTAGTAATATTTTATTTGACGTTACAAGGTACTCCGGTCAGATCAATAATCAAAAAATTGTAATTTAGACCTCACGTTTCTTGAGTTGTTGCCATAGTAACTTTAAAAATCGCGCGTTTTTGAAAGTTCGATTTAAACACGCTAAGGCGTAAAATGGGGCACCAATAAAAAAAGGATGTGACCGTACTTTCAACTAGCTAGTTTCGCCTGCTTTATAAGGTTTATTCAAATCTACCAACAAGTAACATTAAACTTTTCCTCCTTTTTTATAGTAGGTGTTGCATATTAAATAAGTAAAGCAGGCATGTATTACTCAAATACATATTTATACACAACAGTGCTTTACTTTATTCTTGCATGGAGTATTTCTTAAAATATATATTTTAATTTTACTTATATAATTTAAATCTACATTTACAGATACTAGTTTCCCCTAGAGTTGGCAGTTATTTTTACAAAGTTGGTATATTTTTTACTGGCGTCAAATTTGATTAATTTATTTTCACATGATTCATATATCTTGCCTTTTTTCTTAAATATTAAAAATGATTTTTTAAACGTTCCGTTTCCATAGCAACGTACAGAGCAGTTTGACAGTTTGCAATTGATTAATATTGTCACTATAAAAACTTCAAACTGCCTAAAAAATGTGGCAACTTGAATTAATTTTGACATCATCAGATTTGAGACGAGTGTCTCGCGACAGTAAAATGTTTGGCGGTAATCGTTATAACGCCACTTCAATCTGTCTAAAAAATGGGAAATTAAAACCGAAAACTAAAATCTACGCTAACCTAGGATCTTCTCAATGGATTGTAAAGTACCGTAGCTTGGATCATATTTCATAGGTTACAGTAGATTTTAGTTTTTTAACCTCGATGACAGCCAAAATTTTACTGTCACGAGACACTCGTGATTTGTGGCTGTAACAACAAAATTAAACGGCTCCAATATAATCTGCTACTTCAAAACTATTAGCAATTGTTCAAATAAATTTAATTAAAAAATATTAATAAATAACAATCACCACTGCCGTTGGCCCTGTCGGTAGATTAAGTGAGGGAGGGTTCTAAATAAACTGATTGGTCAAATACCTGAAATGCTGCTTGCTTCCCATCTGCTTAATTATTTTCTCTTCACTAAATTAATAAAAAATGCAATGTAAACAATAAAATGATACCTCGAGCGCCACGTTGTCTTTAGTTATTAATATTCGGAAAAACAACGAAACCGTGTTCGTAAATAATAAAACATTCATCAAAATTAAAATAAAATTACAAGACACACTTACGTTTATTTAATATCCAAATGAAAGGATTTTGTTGAAGAGGTCTTAAATCTATTCGTTAGTTACACAAAAATATCATTAAATAATTACCCTGGAACAGTTCTGTTTTATTACCGCTGGTAACACATGAAACAGAATGGTGAACTTGTGAGGTCATTATTTTGATAATTTATTCTTAATATATTGTGTCCATAAATTTAATGCATTTCTTTGAAGTTTAAGTATGTAAAACTTGCGTTGTAGGATGTAATCCAAATAATAGTTCCATTAAAATTAAAAAATAGCAAAATAGGGCAAAAGTAGTGAAATAGTGCGATTAAAGCCACAAAAATAGTGAAATATAAGTGCCATATACAAGTAAGTGCCTGGAAAGAGCAAATGCTTTAGTTTTAAATTTAATGAATTAGAAAATAACTTACCATCAAAATCTGATGGCACTAAATATAAAAATTAGGTAATAACAATGCCTTCTGCTGTAACATTCAGCAGCAAGTGAAAAATATAGCGGCTTTCAGAATAGCTCCTCTAAGTGTTTCCCCAAGAAGTTGTCACGCGTTGCGCGGATACAATGATCAGAAACCAATTTTTAAAGAAAGGGAACTTAACTCTTTATGAAATATTACACCTAAAAGATATGTTCTAGGAAATGCAAATTAAATTGCCTTTCTCAATTCTACATTTTAATAATTAAAAACTTTTCTAATATTACGCCAAATAAATGAACGATCTTAAATTAATGTATTATTTAATACAACCCAAAAAAAAGGTTACAAGGCTAGTGATAACCGTCTAAAACCAGCATACTTTTGGTGTAATAATAAAACACCCCAAATCTAGGGGACAAATACAAAAAAAAGATTATATAGTAATTTTCACGAGTCAGAGCAGTTGCGTCACTAAAGTAATACTGTCAGAGGACGCCGATATTGTTAGATTGTGAAAAATAGCAGTTTGACAACTGTCAAATCTCAGCTTCAGGTGTTATGTTTATTTTCACAATCATAATAATAAGATTTAAGATATGTTATGTCAAATGTTTAATCTCAGAAATGCTTGACAACACCGGACAGAATTGCCAACCTAAATCAGTTCTATCTGCATCCTCTCGTGTACAATAGGCGGGTTCTAAAGGTGGTAATGAAACAAAGTTAGTTATGACGCAACTGATCTGACTCGTGAAAATTGGTATAATATACATATAAATCTGTAACGCAAATTCTTGTAAGTATATTAACGGTGTGACTTCTCACAGTTAACTTATTTTTAAAAAAAACTAATTAAATATGTAATTTACCAAAATTCATACCGGATTGTAGAAGTAATTTTTATTTTTCAGGTTGTCCGCTCGTTAATCATCTTGTTAAAGCAAAAACAACTTTCACCTTCCGGGTTTTCCTCATATGGTTCATCGAGAGCTTACATAAGTATAGCAAGATTAAAAGAAACTTTCACATCCACACCTTACGTAATATCCTTGTTTACAGTGTATATAAATAAGGGTAATATTCAATTTTTCGCTATCTAAGTTTTCTTCACGACTCAATTTATTCCTTAAATCAACTCACAAGACTCATTTGCACATCACATGATACTACCAGTATGTACTTTCTTGAGGTTTTTTGGGTTTCCGCCATCTTGTTTTCGTGTTCCTCTATTTTAGATCTCCTGTTTTATATACCTTTTTGCTTTGCAGATATATTGTTTCCGTTTGCCTTTTTAGATTTTTGCCATTATCTTTCATGTTTTGCCACCTTGCTTCCGTGATCCTTTTTGACTTAAGGCTCCTTTGGCTTAATTCAATGTATTTGTGCAAAATCTTAAATCTTGTTTCTACATCAAAGGTCTTTTAGCACCATCTGTTTCAAAATCTCGAAATAATACTCTTTTTGCAGATTTGGTCTTGACTCTCTATTCCTACATCTCGAATCCGGTTTCAGAATCTTGAAATAAAGTTCTTTTGGCAGAATTCTACATATTAGAACAGGTTTAAACGTCTAAGGTTTTCCATCTCTCTCGTTCTCTCTTAATGGATCCATTTGCGATTTCTCTTTTGGGATACAAGTAAATGTAGCGCCAACTACCGGTTTTTAGGCAAGTTTTAATTTTTTTTAGTCTTATTTGTTTGGTGTGCTTGTTGGTTAGTGTCTTTGTTTTGGGGTTGCTTTTTGTATGTTTACTTGTTTGTGTATTTGCATATCTACAGGTTACATGTTTCAATGCTTGTAAAATTACTGGATTGTTACTTTTTTTATTTGGATGTATGTGGGTTTACGTGTTTGGATTTTTACTTGTTTGTGTATGTGTTTTTGGCTATTATATTTTTCTGCATGTTTCTTTAGTATGTTTTATTTTAGGAGTTTGTTGCTGGTTTTTTGTTTTAGGTCTTACGTGTTCACTTGTTTGTGTGTTTGTATGTTTTACGCGCTTTACATGTTTTTTGTGCTTGCGGGTTTATGTTTGGGTAAATACTTGTTTGTTTATGTGGATGCTGATTACTAATTCTTCTGCATTGTTTTATTTTTTTTATACTATATGTTTTCATACTTCTTTGGGGTGTTTGTTGGCTACTAGTTACTCTGAATGCTTTAGTTTCTTTGGTACGTTTTGCTTACCCGTTTGGGTGTTTGTTGGCTAGTTTCTGTTGTTTTTGAGACTGCCTCTTCTTGTTTGCTGTTCTTGCTTATTTAATTGCTATTTTCTTAGTTTGAGTGTTTGCGTGCGTGGGTCTATATGTTTGTTGACTACTAGTTTTTCTTTGGGATGTTTAGTTGCTTGTTTGGGTTGTTGGGGCGGTTGCCGTGATTTGTGGTCTAGCTTCATCGTTTCGGGATTGATTGTGTACTGGGTTAGGTGCTTTCTATTACATATTTTAGTTTCTTGCTTGTTTCGTGCAAGTTTGGGTGTTTGTTGGATAGTGTCTTTGTTTTTAAGGTTGCGGCTTTACTCGCTTGCGCGGGTGTGCATCTGTGTGTGTGTGTGTGCGCGCGTGTGTGTGTGTGTGTGCGTGCGTGTGTGTATGTTTAGAGGTTTCGTGTTGGGGTGCTGACTTCTTTAGTGTTTCTTTGTTTGCACGTACTTGCTTGTTACTAGATTATTGCATGTATCGTTTGTGATAGAACGTCTCGTGCATGTTTGGGATGTTTTTAGGAGTTTGGAGGTACACCATAACCATAATTTTTAAGGGTGCTTATAAGTTTAGCCCTGTCCACTGTCTCAAAGGCTCGTTTCAAATGTAAAAATATTGCAGATGTAATTAACACCTTATCTACATTTTCTGCCCATTCATTTCTTCTTCTTGATAAGATGGTCGACGATGAAGGGGAGGCGGAAGCCTCTTCCTATCCAAGGTTAAATAAAACTGCTTTAGATGATGATAAAAGTGCACAGTGAGATTGACTATGTGCAAAAATATTCGATATTAGGTGTGTAAAAATACACCTACCCAAATTAAATAAAGGAAATAAATGACATTATTGTGGTTGTGCTATAACTACAAGTGTTTCGTAAATAACATGAAGTTGGCTGTAAGTGTAATTCCAAAAGAAATCGTGAATAGCGACGGAATAGAAATAACCAATAATGTAAATGAAATATTAATGAAAGCGAATGAAATAAAAAGACTGTGACGAAACAAAAATTAGTACCAGAGAGCTAAGTACACACCTAAACCTAAAGAGAAACACGGTTCGCAGCTTTATTAAAAAAAAAATTTCATCCTTATCATACCGAACAACATCAAGCTTTAAGTGAAATAGATTTTCAAAATCGTGAATCTTTCTGCCAATGGGTTACTACTTAAGTCCATGAAGAACCCAATGTTGTTAATAACATTCTATTTACGGATGAGGCAACTTTTCACAATAATGGCAATATTAATACACATAACTATCATCACTATTCAGATACTAATCCACACATCTTAAGAGTTGTTGATCACCATCACCGATGGTCAGTTAATGTGTGGGTGTTATAATCAATTTTAATGTGGTTGGTCCTCTTTACTTTGATAGAAGTCTTACTGGAGAAATATATTTACAGTTTTTGGAAAATGATTTACCCGAGCTTTTGGAAAACATCGAGGTAGATAATATTCTCGATGTGGTTTCAACTGGATGTCGCTCTCCGCACTATGCAATCAACGTTAGGCAATATCTCGATAGAAATTATCCGATGAGGTGGATAGGACGGTGGTGTGCAAAACTGGCCAGTCAGATCACCGGATCTTACGCCTTGATTTCTTCCTTTGGGGCTACGTTAAAGAAAAAGTTTACCAACATTCACCGCCACAGGCAAAGATATGAAAATACAATTAGAGCTACGTTTCAATCCATTTCGCCTCTAATGTTGTTATGAGTGAATCTTTCGTTTACGAGAATTGCAAAGTGTTTAGCTAGGCTTGGTCAGCATTTAATTTGAATTTATGGTTTTATTCGTTTATGTTTACTTGTTAAACTTATTTTTAGGTGTAGAGAATTATTTTATTGTTCAGTTATTAATTAAGTTTTCCTATCAGTTAAAGAATGTATTTACCATTCGTATTTTCTTATCTGCGCTGGATTTTGTTTTATTTGTTCTTCTGTATGTCAATATCTTCAAATAAAGCGTCAATATGCCAAGAAGGGTCCGTCTTACTGCTATGAAACCATCAATTAGTTTCTATTTTCACGGGGAATCGAAATGTGAAAAATATACAGGGTGTTCCATATGAAAAATTGAGAAAAATTACATTTCGCGTAAATTAATCATTCTGCATAGTTTTACATGTTTTCGAAACATTTTCCAGTTTGTTTGTCAGTAGACTATTATTAATAGTCGGTGGTATAAACAGATTTACAAAATCGTGGTGACAACGCTCGCGTCGTGGTTCCAAAGTAACTCTATTTTGGTACTAAAGTGACGATATCTGCAGAACGGTTAGTGATACAGATACAAATTTCTATACCTTTATTCTAAATGTAACATTGAATACAAAATGCAAAATATACAGGGTGTTCCATTTAAAAACACAGGTTTGGGTTGGCATATTTTGTCAATCACCCTGTCTATACCTAAATATTTTTACAATGTAGGTCCAATGATCGTGTATTATCACACCAAAATTGGTTTTGATATCTCTAATAGTTAAGGAGAAATCCTCCGTCCACGCAGTAGACACCCACCCTGTATATATATATATATATATATATATATATATATATATATATATATATATATATATATATATATATATATATATATATATATATACCGGTGTAACAAGATTATGGTACACCCCACTTTTCTCCTTTCGTTTTGAAGATAATTGATTAAAACTTGGGGTATCCTATATACATAATAAGCGGCACTTTTGACATAATAATCGATTTTTTTCGTTTCCGGTTTCGCCGGAAGTGGCACCAACACTGGTTTGGGTTGGCATATTTTTGTCAATCACCCTGTATATACCTAAATATTTTTAGAGTGTAGGTCTAATGATCGTGTATTACCACACCAAAATTGGTTTTGATATCTCTAATAGTTAAGGAGAAATTCTCCGCCCATGCAGTAGACACCCACCCTGTACATATATATATATATATATATATATATATATATATATATATATATATATATATATATATATATATATATATATATATATATATATATATATATATATATACTGTGAGCGGCTAAATTATGGAATAAAGTCAATAATTCTTAAATCGGCAACTTCAGAGAAAATCCCAATGCCCGTCGATTTTTGTTTTTAGACGCGCGGTTGTTGAGGTTATTAATTAATTTTGAGGTTACCTATGTAAGCGTGATGACGTCATTGATGATTTTCTTTAATGGAAAGGGGAGGTGTTGCAATGGAACTTTTGAGAGATCTTTTAATTATCTAATCAGCCGTAGGAATAGTTTTGAGTATTTGCGTTACGTATACAGGGTGATTCAAGATTATTGTTGTTCTATAAAAATACAAGCGAACTAAAAAAGACAACTATACCAAATTTGGTATGTAGACATAATAGGTCATGATCTATCTTTTAAAACTATTTTCAAAAGTGCAACGTTACCACTTCTGCCAGAACCCAAGTCAACTTTGAAAATTCAAATTGAATACTCTGTATGTTATTGCATTTTCGGATTTTGCATAAAATTCTAAGCAACTTTTGTTAATATTTCCCTATACCCGTCTCTAAGCGTTACATAAATGATCTCTAAAATAAAATAATAATCTGATCAACCGCACACTTAAAAATACAAATCGACTGGTTTCGGAATTTTTTCTGATTTTATTTGGTTTGAAAGTTCTGTCATAATAATCTTTGGAAAAAACTGATTCACTTCATATGTCGAGCAGTTTAGTATCAAGAATACAAAATAATTCAGTTTAAAACTGACAACAAAAGAAAGTAGCACGTAGATTTTCTATGGTCGAAGCATTTTATTTGAGGGTTGAAATTTACACTTTATACCGGGTCGACAGTAAACAATAACGTAGCGACAAGAACAAATTTATTACATTATATTCTAAGATATACAAGAATGGTTAACAACGGCCAATAGTCAATTCTTAAAAAATTTATAATTCTAAACCTAATTTAAAGGTTCCTGCAATGCGTAAAAAACACGGTATACTTTAATAACAAAGATTAGAAAAGAACATTAAATAAAAACAACTTGAGGCGAGAATTTATTTTACAACAACTTAAATAATGCCAAACCTTAGAGGGCGTCATACCCTACGTTTTTGTTTATTATCTACCCGGTATAATACGTAAATTTCAACGCTCAAATAAAATACTTAGACCATACAAAATCATCGTGAAACAAGCATTCCAAATCCGCAAAAATCATCAAGAACCGTCAATGCATTTTCAAGTTATAGCATATTAAAGATTTTGCTACCCAAATTTTATGTTGAGTAGTGTGGAAGGCCTAAGGGCCTTAATCCAAAACTGACAAAACGTCTAGAGATATTGATGTTACCTTAGTAACGAACGATATTGCAACGACCAAAAAATTTTTGCGGAAATTTCACTCATACAAACTTTTGATTTTTGCATGACTTCATTGATCACCCGTATATAATAAACCTACGGTCCTACGATAAATATATATCATGCAGCTTAATCCGAAAAAACTAGCTCTTAAAATTTGCAAGCCGCGTTCAAAAATTTGCATTCCTATTGAAAATATTTAACTTTAAATTTTGCCTAAAAATCACTATGTGTAAGTTCGAGTGGCCAGCAGTTTAGTTAAGGAGAAATCCTCTATCCATGCAGTAGACACACACCATGTACACACACATATATATATATATATATATATATATATATATATATATATATATATATATATATATATATATATATATATTGGAATAATTGTTTCTGGATCAGCATCGAGGATTTATATAAAAAGTCTAGGAATAATACACAAAAATGTTTAGAACTTATGTTTAACAAGGTATACAGGTACCCAACAGACCTACTTTTGTAATATAGGTAATCCACCAATTTAAAAGCAAAAACTGGCTAAAGAAAGTTGAACATGAACATGGCACAAGGAATAAAATAAACGAAATAAGTGTAATAGCAGAGCTGAAAAACAAGTTGAGCAAAAATCTTTTAATTTTCTACGACCAAGAATATTTTAACATTATACCAAAAAGTAAGATCCAGTAGAGCCATTAGGAATTTAAAATAAATAGAAGAAACGGAGCACACAGAAAAGTAACCAATACTTCTCATCCTTAATCCTAAAGTTTATATAAATAAGTAGTGTAAAGTGCAATCTCAAAATCAAATACAATAAGTTAGTAAGTATAGGAATAAAGTGGAAACGTTATATGAAAGTTACCATAATTTAGATAAGCAAAATAAAACACATTAGCTTAATACCAGACTAAGTAGGTTACCTATTATTAACATAAAATTAGATAATTAATTAGATAATAGAGTAATGATCCTTAATCCACATACAAGCTATACTTCAGCAGGTAATTTTATTTCATTTCTTACATACATATTTTATGATGTGATTATTATTATCATTATAATCGAAACCTTAGTCTACCCTTTTTGCAGATTCTTGTTTATTTTAGCATCCTTTTCTCTTCGCTCCAAGTCAGTACTTTTGTCTTAAGTTCTCTGTTATTTATTTATTCCATGTAGTTCTTGGTCTGCCTCTTCCTCTTTTTGCTGTGACCTTGCATCCCATACTCTTTTGGTTGTTCTTTCTTCACTCATCCTAACTATATGTCCAAACCATCTTAATTGTTGCCTTCTGATACTCTCTGTGATCGGTTCTACTTCAATTTATCTCTTTACTACTTCATTTTTAATTCGGTGTCTTCTCTTAACCCCTTTATCGCTCGTAGAAATCATATCGTGCGTTTTGATAGTACCAGCTCTCACTTCCTTATATCAAAATAGGTTTAAAGATGGATTTAAATATTATGATCTTAGTTTTATTTGATATTTCTTTTTCCTTAGAACTGTTTTGCACAGAGCATAATACACCATATTCACACTTTCCAATTTGTCATTTATTTCTGCCTTAAATCTTCCGTTATTCTGTATGTTTACACCGGGGTATCTAAGTGTTTATACCTTCTCCAGTTCCATATTATTTAGTTTAATTTTCAAGTCTACCTCTCCTTTTCCTATCGTCATCACTTTTGTTTTGTTGGCGTTTATTTTAAAATTTCTGTTGAGAAATGCCTTCTTCCATACGTCTGTATTATGTTGTAGGTCTTTTGGGTACTTTGCGTAGATAACTAGATCGTCCGCGAATACACTTCCAGATATTTGTGTTGGCTCCATATTCTTGTAGTCTACTTTTATGGTTCCTTACGTTTTCCTTTATTTCCTTTATAACATCTAGTTAAACAGTGCCGGGCTAAGTGCTTCACCTTGTCTTAATCGTTCCTTAGTTTCGAATTCTTCCGATTGCAGGTTCTCACATAATTTCTTGTGTTACCGTATAGACTTTTTATACATCGCGAGAGTTTACCATTTACTCCTCTCCTGTTTAGACTGTTCCAGGCTGCTTTCCTTAGGACACTATCGAATGCTTTTTCAAGATCGATAAAGGCTACGAATATTTTGTCGGCTATACATTTTCTATTAAATATTTGCTTACGAAGATATAATCTTGAACACCTCTCCCTTATCTGAAACCGCATTGTGCGTCATCTAATTGATTTTCTGTTTCGTTCCTCAATCTTGCTTCAAATATTCGTTCGTAAATCTTAGTTATTATCGGTAGCATAGTAATTCCCCTATAATTTGTACAGTTCCTTCTGTCTCCTTTTTATATAATGGTAATACAACCCCTAGCTCGCAGTTTTAGGAATCTCTTCTTCTATATCGTCGTGTTTTGCCCTTTTCAATTTCTTCAAAGCCACTATTACTTCTTCTACAACTATTTCATCTTGCTCTTCAATGATGTTTGTGTTATTTTCGTCTGACTCTTCTCTTATTGTCATTTCCTGTGTCTGTTCGATCGTCAACATCTCTTTAAAATATTGTTTCCACCTCTTGATGATCTCCTTGTTTCTCTAAAATTTTTCCGTCTTTGTTTTTATGTGCTTAATTGCCTATGTTTTTCCTAGCGATTTGAGTATCTTGTAAAAGATAATTTTTGATTTCCGAGTCTGTCCTGTTTCATCTTCTCACCAAGTTCTTCCAACGAAGTTATTTTTCTGGTTTTACCATTTCTTTGACTTTATTTTTCTTTTCTATATATTTGTCGTATTTTTCACCCGTTCTGTTACTCAAATATTCTATCCATCGTTGTTTTTAGTTTTTATCTCTATTCTCAAACTTTCCTTTCACCAACTCATTTGTTTCTTTTCCTTAATGCATTTTGTTGTTCTACATACTTCTTTTTGTCCTTCTTAGTATTTCCTTAATATTCTGTCATGTTTCCTCAAGTGTTAAATTGTTTATATGTTTCCTGATTTTATTCATCTTTGTTCGACCCTTGTGCTATATTTTCTTGCCATCTCTTGCTCTCTGAGTTTGTATGTTTTAATTTTTCCTTGCTGTAATTTTTGCCTTTACTCAACTTAATAGATTCGTTTTGTTTTGCTGTCTGTATTTTAAGATTGGATACCATTAAATAATGATCCGAAAATGTTTGTGCTCCCCTTTTCACCCTTGCGTCCTTGATTTCTATTGTAAATTTTCTATTCGTTACTATGTAGTTTATAATCAATTTCTCGTTTCCACATATTACTTATCTTTTGTATTTGTTTGTGAGCGAAGAAGGTATTCGTTATAATCATATTGTTCTAAATGTAAAAATCTATCAATCTTATACCATTCTTATTTCTGACCTTCTGTTCCTGTGCTCTTATTGCTTCTCCTGTAACTTCATTATTTCTCCCCACTCTTCCATTTAGGTCTCCTATTATTATAATTCTTCCCATACTTTCTTTAGTTGTTTCTGTTAATTGTTCCCAGAAGTTGTCCTTTTGCCTTCTTGTCTCATCCTCGTTTGGTCTGTAGACCACTACCAACGTTGTTTTTATTTGTCTTTCTATTTCCTTCTCTATTTTTAATATTCATTCTGATATCGCATTCCATTTATGTATTTTATTTTATCCTTTCGAAACATACAACCCACACCTATTTTGCTCTTTGTCTACTATCTACCCCACTATATATAAATGACCTCTCCATCTCCATCTGTTCCTTTCCTTTCTTTTTGATTTCCGTTAGGACCAGTATATCCAAATATGCTTTGTTAAATTCCTCTTCCAGTTCACTTTCTTTTCCTGCTAGACTTCCAAGTACCTATTTTCCAAATTATTGCTTTTGTTTCTCCATTCTATTACTTTTTGTTCGGTCGGTCCTTTTTTCACATCCTTATTTCTTGCCATGTTCGTCGTCTTGTTTAGGGTCATTTTATTAACCTCTAGTTTTTGAACTGTTATCTATTGTTGGTTCTCCCTGCTTGATTACTTATAGAATATCCCTTGCCTTGTTCCACTTCCATTCTCTTCCTTGAATGATTAACTTTTGATACCGTCTTTTGACGTTCTTGCCTCTTTTTCTCCATTCTTCTACCTTTTTCCTGATTTGATTATCTATATCTCCTCTCTTGTTTTGTTAGGTGATTGTTAATGTAGAGGGAGAGAGGACACAGTGGTCACTTTTTTCATTTTTAATTTTTGTTTAAGAAACTATACGCATTTCCCCAGTTCTGTAACTGCAGGCGCAAAGTATCATGCATTGGTACTTATTTTCTAAAATACCACTTCACTGAATCAAATCTACTACATATGATAAGAGAATATATTTTAAATCGGTGTATACTGGTCACGTTGGTGGAGTTCACTGGTCACTGCTCAAATAATAAAAATAAATGAATTTCATGTGGAAGGTATTGCTATTTTAATACATTCATGTTTACAAAAATACATTTCTGGAAGAAGAGAATCAGGTTTTCCAGTTATTGATGAACAAGCCTTATCCCATGATGAAATTTGACAAGTTAATGTCAAAAGTAAACATATTTTGAATAAGGCTGGTTCCACCAGAATGCATGGGTTTGTTTAGGTGACAAACAATGTTGGACTTTTCAACAACTGCTACGTTGTCAAGAGGTGGAAAAACAAAATGAGTTTGTTTTTGTCTCAAAATGTGACAACAAACTCATCAGTGATTCGGATTGACAACATTTTTCCAACGAAATGTTTCATATTCTTTTTTCCTGCAAACTTCACTAATATGAAACTGCCTTCAGCAATTGTTTCTAAATCTAAATATAAATCATTGTGTTCCTCTTCGGGATCTATGTCATCTTCTCGATAAATTCTATAGTTCCTGCACTTTCACTGCTACTGTCGTTGACAATGTTTTGCATTCTCTTTGTCTTAGTTATTTTGACTGTGTCATCCAGAATTATTGCCCTTTTTGTTTTTTCAACTTGTGATTTATTTTTTCTATCAATGTCTACTACAAGTTGTTTAACATTTGGAGTGTCTGTCAAAATTGACGTAGTCTTTTTCTTTCTAGTTTTACGGTTTTTGGACAAACCTGAAGATTTTGGGTAAGGCCTAATCATGGCTGGCGTTACAATAGCCTTCATTATGGCATCTGTAGGAGTTTTACACTCACGTTCATGGTCAGATTCTTGACTGGTGCTTCCTTGACTGGTGTTTGATTCACCAATCAAAAAGGCTTGATTTATTCTTGGTACATCATGACTTGTGCTTGGTGCATTATGAGTGGTGTTTGGTATATCATGAGCAGTGCTTGGTACATCATGATTGGTGCTTGGTACATCATAACTGGTGCTTGGTACACCTACTAGTGTTCCTGAGGGTATAGTATCTTGACTTGCCTCTACTATTGGATTATCAGTATCAGTGATGGAAGCGACCAAACACTCGTGATGACCAAAGACATGGCGATTAAGTGGAAAAATTCCATTTACTTTGGAAACCGGAAATTATACTTTTTGCTGTGAATACCAGCGGATAGGCTGCACCAAATATTTCAGCGATTTCATAAATACTAACCCTTTTACCGGGATCAGCTAGAAGCCAAGATCTGCAGCTATTATTGTAATACCGTTTCAATGGTCCATATAAGCACCTATCCAATGGCTGCAAACGGTGACTGGTGTGTGGAGGCAGAGTCAAAAGCATAACATGGTGTTCTTTAGCTAGTTTTACTACAACGTAGGATATATGGGCTTCGTGATTGTCTATAAGTAGAAGTATTGGCAGTTCTTTAGTTGGTTTGCTAAAGCAGATAAAATGTTCCATCCATTCAATGAACGTTTCACTTGAAATCCACCCTGAAGAGGTGGCTCGACCTTCAGTTCCTGGAGGTGCACCTTTAATCATGTGCTGTTTAAAATGAACTCTTGGTAAGATCATAAATAGCGGAATGGCATTCCCAACAGCATTGATAGCACAACACACAGGTACGACACAACCTCTTTCGGCCGATGTAATTTGTCCAATCTATTTTGTACCCCTACAATTCTTATGGGTCGTTGGACAGTTGTCAAACCTGTTTCATCCATATTATAGATCTGCGCAGGACCTAAGCTGCGTTTTTTCTAAAATTTCTTCTAGGTTCTTGTAGAACTTCTCGACTACAACTTTATTGAAGCTCATTGCTCTTGGCCAATGAAGTCGCCTCTGGCGTTCATAAGGATAAAATCTTATTCCTCTTCATAACGAAAGTGAACTAATCTCTGCCTGCGCTTTTGTTTTCTTTCCAACCTATTGGAAAGACCTTGTTGGCTACAGCAAATTCGTACGCAAATTCACGAGCCTATTTGGGTGGTAAACCGTGATGCAGTCGTGAACACTGTCGCAAATAATCAGCTAACAAGGCTTCTTCGTTTTCGCTAAAAACGAACATTGTAGTTTGCCGACATTCCTGGAACGTCAGCCAAGGTTACCTTTTCCCACTCAATGTTTAGGTCTTTGCATTTTTTGATATATCTTGTCAAAGTTGTTCTGGATATATTGTAGCGGATAGCTGCTTGTTTAACCGAAATCCCACCATCTAAATGGCTCCGAACAGCTGACAACATTGTGTTTTGATCTGTAAGACCAATTGTGGTTTTTCTGTTCCTATTACGGACTATTGTTTATTGCTATAACATAAACAAAACACGATAATAATATCTAATATATTCTCAAAAACAATGGGGTACAGTGGTCGCCTTCCTTTCTCTGGTAACTAGTGACTACTGTACCCCAAGCATTGGTGACCATTGTGTCTCTAGTGCCATTACCCAAGTAATATGTTTGTAGAACTGAATGCATAAAATGGCAACTGCTATTCGCGAAAAAAAGTAATAATAGAGGGCGCTGTAGAAATGTCAAAATCAAATATGGCCGATGTATGTGAGATCGCCAAAGGTAATTATGATAAACAGGATCGCTTAGCAAAACAAATGTGATTATGGTTAAGTTGACCGATATTTTAACGTACGTGGGGATCGGAGTGCGTCCTATCAAAGAAGGGGAAGCTGTGTTGGACGCTGAACATATTACTCTATGTGGTAAACTTCCCAATGGACAAGTAATTGCACACTGTTTGCAATCCTGTCAAATGTCTGCAAAACCACATCAAATTAAGTTAGTGTTAACAAATGGTAAATTGAAATAGGCGCTGATGCACACTTATTAAATGTATATTTTACTGCTGTAGGATGTAAAAATTGGATATGCAGTTGCACATGTAAGGCTGGGGCAGGAGGCAAGTGTAAGCATATTATTGCTGCTCTTTTGTACTTAAATAGGTTTGTAGAAAGAAGTGCTTTCAATAATTCATCATTAATCAAAATCTTCTTAAAAATTTGTAGGTACACTGAAATTCCTGAACTAAGTTGTACTGATGTTGAACAATCTTGGGCCAAACCGAAACACAAAGGAGTTCTGGAAGTGCTCCCGTTAAAGGATTTCTGCCACATTAGTAGTGTGACAACACCTGAGCTGTCTACTGAACTTAAAGACCAGTTCTTCCAAAAGTGTATAGAAGGTTGTCTTAATTTTTTTTTTTGACCAATTAATGCACATTCAGAATTTTTGTCAAAAAGTGTCAACTTACGTAAAGAATTAATGTTTCATGAATCATCTGTTTGTTAAGTTCAATTTGAAGTTACATAAAGTAGAGGTTCAACAGATGGAATTAACATACATTTTATTATTCCAGCTGTAGATAAAAGTGAAGCTGCCTTGCATATACAAAACAAGCGGAAACAGTTAAGTGTTGTATCAGAGCCCCAAAAAATATCCCCTAATATAGGAGATGAACACTTGCACAATCTGTTAAACGACTTATTGTCCAAAGGGTGGAATATTACATTTCCCGATCTCCAGTTATCATCTAAAGAGCAACAGTTTTATGATGAAAATATTAGAGTCTCTCTGGAGAGAGCAATAGAAATAGCTGTTTCCACAAAAGAGCAAAGTAAAATGATATTTGGCATGAACAACGTAAATGCGTATAACCGAACTACATCGTATGAATTATTCACGTATTGTAAGAATGAGAAACCCAATTGGGAAAAAAATATCAAGTATGATTAATTCAAAATTCATTGGAAATAAGTATACACAATATGGAATTGCTGAAGAAAGCAGTGCAATAATCGCATATGAAACATATATGAATTGTGAAGTTCACAAATGTGGTCTTATTATTAACCCATCTGTACCATGGCTGGGATTTAGTCCAGATGGTTTAATAATAAGCGATACAGTGAAACTGTTAGAAATAAAGTGCCCATACATAGGTGTATCACTTCCGATTGAGAAGGTTATACAAAATATAGATTTTGTTCATTATGTAGACAAATCTTTAACACTAAAAACTAAACACAAATATTACGGGCAAGTGCAACTAGGCATGGGTTTATTAAATCTTGCAGAGTGCGATTTTGTCATATATAGCAGTTATGATACAAAATTTCCATTATTAATGTTAAATTTGATAAAATGTTAGATTATACAGTTTATTCAGTCCTTGTACATAGTTTATTTTGTGTATTATATAACAATATTAAAAATAGTTTATAACTATGGTTTTATTTTTGATGTGTAGTGACCAATTTATTTATTTTTATGACAAAAATATATTATAAATATTTTTCAGTGTGTATTTACTACCCATAGGTACATATTAAACATTAAACTATTAATGAATGTAACTACATAACATATAACTTAACCTACTGTTAATCTTATTGAAATTTATTCTCGGCTAAAATAGGGGATGATAAATTTGTTAACCCTACAACAATATACATAACCTGTTCTATAAATGGTAACATTGCCCACGGTACAACATTTTTACATGTTTTAAGCCGCTGTATAACACGTTCAATATGTACTCTTGCACATGCAATCTCGGCAGTTTTTATAGCATCTTCTTTACTTAGTTGGTGCCGTTTTCGCAAAAATGGTGGTCTGGTTAATTGCAAATGAAGTTGTCTGCATTCCTTTTCTATGTAGAAGCCTTTATCTACCATTACACCGTCTTGCATATCTAACTTTTCAAGTAAATTTTCTTTTAAGCAAATAGCTCTATCAGAAGCACGACCTCCATATGCTCGACTAACATATGAAATTAGACCGGATGGTGTTACACCAATTAAAAATTTACAAGTGTGGCATCCTTTATAATGTGAGTATGTTCTCAAGCAACACTTTGAACATTTACTTTTCTGAATTGGAATTTCAGTACAGTCGAGAACTATTCGAGTATTTCCATAATTTGCAAAGTAAGCTGGCATATTATGCAGAATCTCTTCTTTATCTGGGAATCTAATCGTAGATTTGAAGAAACTGCTAAGTATCAGAAGTGTGTCACGAAAATATGTTTTTGCAGTTGTTGCACTGATATTAAATAACACTCCAAGGGCTCTATACGATAAATCTAATTTTAATTTGAACATTGTCAGCATAATCTTTTTCTTCGCTGAAAATTTTGATCTTTGCGAATCACAATCTAATACCAATTGAACCAAAACGTTCAATAATGACATGCTTATAATACCACACATTACTTGCAAATGGTAATCATTGCTAATTAAACCTGTTACATCGTTTACATTAAATTCTTCATATGTGTTAACTTGAATACCTTTCTCTTCAAAAAATTTTTTATATGTTGTTTTTCTCCTTCTGAAAATAAAACCATATTTTCAGCACCGTCAATGTATTTTCATCATAATTGCCTATGTCACGATTTCTAAAACAGTTCAATTTTATTAGAAATGATTATCCTTCGTACCAAAGTAATTCTTACTCAATATTATTTAAGATATTTTCACTTTCAATAGTGATCTCTTTTCCACTCGATTTTGGATCTGCAAAGAAAAGTAAGAATTATCAAATAATTAATTTAATTAAGTATATAGAATTACATGATCATCTAGAATACCTCAATTTACCTAATGGAGGTGGTTGCATTTTGTTGTCTCAATTCAGCTCTTAATTCAGCACGTCTGCATCGATCTACTACCAATTCCTCATTAGGTGTGGTATCATGTTTCCTAATGGGCAAATTTTCAGAGGGTATGACTCCTTTCTTTAATATGCATCTTTTATTTACATGCTCTGTGGATTAAACGAATACAGTAGTACCTACCTTATTGTGAATAATGTTTAGTAACAAAAAATATTGTTGTACTTACTTCTAAAGAAAAAATCCTGTTCTTTGAAATGTTTGTTGCATATTCGCATGTACCTTGAAACTTCTTTTCCTATTTTCAAGACTCGTACCCATTCCGAACATAACCTTTTATTGGTTAAGGGAAAGGTATGAAAAGATACATTTTCGGAATAATATGTGTTACACTGCGGAACCGAGCAGTACACATTACTTTTATTTTTCCGTACTTTTTTCATTTAAAATTGGATTTTAAAAAAAGAAAAAGCTATTTAACACTCGTGTACACTTAAACACCATCAAATTATCTCACACGCACTAGTATATAGAACTGCCGTGTGGCGGCGATACTGAAACTTTTTTCGCGAATAGATGCACATGTTGGTCTCAACGATAGGCACGTTCTGCGATGGATGGCGCCCTGATGCTGGTAACTGATTATTTTATTTTAAAATATGACCACTGTGCTCCGCTCTCCCCTACCTTCTCTTCACCTAGATGTCTTAATTTATGTTTATTTCTCATTCTACTTTATCTGCAGATCTTTCTAGTTCGATTAGACTTCTGTTGGCCATATTTTGAAAGCTGTTTTAATCCGCGCTTCTATATCCAATTTTTCTTTCATGAATTTTTCCCTTTCAGTTTTTATTTCCATTGATTTACTTGTGGCCAGCGTTAGCCCTCGAACTGTACTATATTATTCCTTCTCTTTTCTTTTTCGAGTTGTTCCAGTCTCACGCTGTTCTCAGGTAGCTCCTTTTTAATGTACTCCCGTTTTATATTTAAATTCTCGTTCTTTAATTCTTTATTTTCTTTCCTTATTTCGTTTAGCTCTTGTATTTGATGTGATCCAATTTTATTTGGTTAACACCTAACGTTAATTGTGCAACAACTCTAAAACCTTGTCTCATTCTGTTTCATTTTTACTGGTGATCGGTTTGTCTTCTTGTTTTTGGCAAGACAAACCGATTATACCACCTATATAATGTAATAGAACTTATGATTCAAATTGATACTGTAACCATATTAAATAAACCACATTATTATTATTAAGTAAATATTGAATAGCCGGTTAACAATTGTGTCCTGTTCTAAAACCTGACTGTTATATCATTTACAGTTATATGGTCAATGAATTGATTATATACCACTTTCTCTAATATTTTAGCGATGGCAGGAAGCATGCTGACTGGTCTAAATTCTTAACCTTGACGGTATTTGGAACTTTTCTAATGGGAGCAATGGTGGCCATTTTTAATTTATCGGGAGTGATACCTATTTCCAAATAGATATTTACTAAATGGAGTAATGGTGAAATGAATTGCTTTAGCGCCACTTTACTAATGCCGTTTGAGACATCGTCAGGACTAACTTTTTGTTGGGCAACTGCCAAATTATATTCAATTTCTCTAAAATCTTTATTTGATCTATTACCAATATTTTTTAAGGTTCTCCACAGTAATTTTGATTGCCCTCTATTAGCATTAATATTTTCCTCATAATAAATTACTATTCATTATTTCCCTCATAATAAATTACTATTCATTATTTCTGCTTTGTTTATATTCCACCCAATCTGCTTCTATTTTAGAAACAGAATATTTTTTGAAATTCTTATCCATTAGTTTGATTAAAGCTAATATTGCTTGATCAATCCCTTAAATACTGTTTGTGTTATATGCATTTCATTGATCACCTGTCATATTTATCATTTGCGTTCATACTTTTGTAATCTAACTCAACGTCACTAATTTTCATTTTAAAGAGATCGATATATGTATTCATTTTTTTCTTTATTTTATCTGAACTTTTCATATTTATTTGAATTAGAGTGTTGATTAAAGTTACGGTGCCTAAGCACTTTAGAATCTAGTGTAGCGGCATTGCATTAAAACTAAATCTATTGTTCTTATCTGGCCTGAAGCTGAAATGTGTGTCCAATCCGTGACACACTGTTTCAATGCATTATTATTTAAATACCACTTAAGTCTATTTGTATATAAGTTGTGACCTACATAACTTATATTAATATCGCCCATTATTATAATAGTCTGCTTTTCATTTAGGACTATTTCCTCTAGCATAGTTTCAAAAAAATCTAAGAATGCAGAGTACAAACTATTGGAGGATTGATATATTCCCCCAATAAGTAATTTCTTATTTAGTATAGTTATTCTTATCAATAAAAACCCAATACATTTTTTGTAAAATGTAGCTACCTACTATCTCACATTTATAACCCTTACTTATGTAATTATGGCACACCACTTGTAAATCGACTTAAAAAATCTGTCCTGATGTTATTGTAACTGCTAATTTCGTTCTCCGAGTCACTGATGTCTTCAGTTAAATGTGTCTCTGTTAGACACATTAATGCTGGAGCCTCTTTTGTAATAAAAAGTTTATATTTATCAAAATGCGCCGTTAGATTGTAGATACAGGAAGTATCGAACGCTGTGTTCTGTATTTAGCTTTAAATCGATTTTTCGTTAGCTTTTATACAATTAATACAAGCCAAGTTATACTCCTCTACTTCAGAGTCACCTGCCTTATTATCCTCTCTTGAGCAGTATTCACATGCTAGATTATTTTTACATTTTTCTGTTTTGTGATTGTAGCCATTGCACTTAAAATGTCTAGTTAAATCAATATGGTCAAACATGTTGCATAGCCACCAACCGATTTTCAATTTAGATCTTTCCAGTAACCTATCATGCATTATGTTGTTTGTCTATATTATTGCACTAAAAGATTTCTTTCTTGGTAAAATAACAACTACTTTGAAATCACTAGCCTCTATTTCATTTTGCCCTAATATGCATTCTTTCAACTCCTCATTATTTCATCTACAGATTCTGTTTGCTGTCCCATTTGAGTAATCAATACTTATCACTCTCAATTTGGGATTTTTCTTCAATTTCACGCATGTACTTATATTTGATCACCTTCCAACTTTAACTTGTGAATCTCGTTTTTATTTTCACAGGCAATTGCCACTCTACCCTTTTCGATATTTTGCATTTTCTTAACTCCGATTTTTAATTCATTAGGCATGATAATGTTTGTGACAATGTCTTTAATTTTCATAGGACCAATATTACTGATTTTAGTTAACACCTCATTAGTGTTTTTAGTACATCAGTATAACTAATTTTAGTGTCAGCTGTTTAATATTTTCCACTTCTGTTAATGGCTTCCGTAATTTTAGTTTCGATGTTCACAACTTTTTCTACTGGTACGTCATTTAAAATTATCTACGAAGGTTGCCCACCAATACCGCCTTCTGCTATAAATACGGTGACCATACGTACTTATTTTAGTAGGACAGTACTTTCTTTTCTGCCAGTGTCCTAAGGTCCTTAATAGAAGCATGAAGTACACTAAAATGTACTTTCTTTTTCTTGAAGATGCAAATATCGCAAATAGGTATACCAAAATATTTATTTTTATTTAAAAAGAATGCTTATCGGTGATTCACTGATCATGATGCAATAACGACGTTAAGAAGTTGTTGAGAATGTTCGCGTAGTTTGTTTCCCGAACGTTCCAGTCCGCCCTCGATTATCCTAGACGCACAGCCCAGAATGCTCCGCGACTGGAACGTGCGAGAATCGAAGCGAAGTTTAGCGAGCCGCATATAAATAGCGACAGCGCTGGACTAAGACTAAACAAGTTCAATTCTACACGAGTTCTACCGTTCGACATCAAGCGAACATATTATTTGTTAATTGTTTGTGTTGAATGCAGTCTGGTTTTCTGTGCTGGTTTCGCTTACTAAAAAGCAACGTCGTTTGATTTCAGTTACCTACTTGTGCATTATTTTCGTAAAAATGGCACCGCCTCGAAGAAAGTGTCATTTTAATTTGGAGTTACAGAAAGAATATCCGTTTATGAAAATAAAAATAAATTGAGTCCGCATATTGTGTACTGTGAAATTTGTAGAAGTGATGTTGATATTTCCAACAGTGGTCGCAGAAATATTAAGGCTCATCTAACCAAGAAAAAGCATACATTAGCTGCAAATACGAAGTCTAAAAGCGCTACACTAAACACTTTTTCAAAAGTGAAAACTTCAGCTCTGAAAATATGTTAATTGCAGCCAAGGAAGGTACTTTCGCGTATCATACAATCAAGCATCAGCAGAGTTTTAGATCTTTGGATTGCACATCAAAGCTAATAGCGAACATGTTTGAGCCCAAATTTATGGCAGCTCGAACCAAAACTGAAGCCATTGTAAAAATGTTTTTGCTAAAGAATCCCAGTTGCGATTGGAACTTGATCTACACAAAGCACATTTTGTTAGCATCATGATCGATTCGTCCAACCACAAAGAAATTAAAATAGTACCTTTGTTGGTGAGATACTTTAATTGTGAAAAAGGTATTCAAGTGAAATTACTTCAGTTTCAAGACTTACCTGGTGAAACATCAGAACAGTTAAATAGTTATGTGTTTAATACTTTGAAAACCCACAATTTAGTGGACAAGTGTATTGGATTAGCTGCTTATAATACCAATACAAATTTTGGCGGAATGAAAAGAAAGGGAGTGAACAACCTATTTGCAAAATTGAATGCTTCTCGTGGCAAACCTCTGGTTGGCATTGGTTGTGTTGCACACATTTTGAACAATTGTGTACAAAATGCTACGGACGTCTTACCAATTGACGTTGAGGTTATTGTTGTTAAGTTATTTAAGCATTTCTATATTTATACAGTGAGAGTAAATCAACTTAAACAATTCTGCGACTTTGTTAATGTTGAATACAAAAGATGTTATCATTTTCTAAAACAAGATTTTTAAGTCTGATGCCCGCAATTGAACGAATTCTACAAATGTACGAACCGTTGAAAGCATACTTTTGTCTATTGAAAATTGTCCAATGATTTTGAAGCAATTTTTGAGTGTCGCATCAGCGAAATTTGGATGTGGTTTGTACACTACATTGCTTCTATGTTTCACAAAGTCATATTAAAGGTAGAGGGTGACAAAATATGCGCAACAGAGGCCGCTCTGAGTATTTCGATCTTCAAAATAAGCTTGAAAATCGTTTGAATGAATTATTTTGCCGCTTAAAGTAAGAGAATCCTTTTACAACTTGACAATTGGGAAGGTAGTTTAAACTATCGAGATGACTTCATCTCACAGGTTAGATTATTTTATTCAAATTGTGTGAGTTACTTGAAGAATTGGAGTACACATTTAAATGAATTAAGGCTCTTTGAATGGATAAATTTGAGAAACCAAGTTTCATGGAATCAAATTTTGTGTTCATGTGCTGCTTTTAAAGACTACTTGGGTTCGACACTGAATGAGGACGAACTCTTCGATGAAGTTAGTCTATTACAAGCTAAACTGTCAGAAGATAAAATTGCCGAGTGGAACTCGAAAAATATAGCTACCGAAGATCGATGGGTTGAAGTATTTAAATGGAATCAAGGGTCTGGATCAAGTGAAGATACAAAAATTGTGAGATTTTGTCAGTTTATTTTTTGTCTTCCTGGAACAAGTGCGTCAATTCAGCGACTATTCTCTAATATTAATAACTACTGGAGTGCACAAAAATCGCAAATGAAAATATCGACACTAGAAGCTGTGATGCAAGTGTACACAAACTTCGATGAGACTTGCAGTGAAATGTTCCAGTTTTTGAAGACCAGAAAGCAAATTTTGGAATCTATCCTAAGCTCTCAAAAATACGATTGGCACAACGGTGACCCCACTGATGGCATTGCAGGCACGTCAAAATAATTAATAACATTACACATTTCTGCCAGAGTATTTTATGTGTTTGTATTTTTTCTAATATAGGAATATAGGTACATATATTATGTACATGCATGTGTCATTAAAAATTATTTTATTTTTTATTCTCATTTTGATGCTTGGCTATGTCACTCTACATTTAGTTCTTTGATTTGTCCGTTTTTATCTATTCCTAATACAACTTTTTGTTACTTTTTATTTCTGTACTTATTTTTCTGAAAATAAATATGGTCACCCAAGCTATAAATGACCTGAATTTTTGCTTACACTCTCACATTCTATTGTCCTTTAAATCTTTGACCTTATTAAATTTTTTATTGCCAACTTTATAAACACTGAGCTTGAAACGATTTTCCACAATATCCTTCACAGTTTAAGTCTATTTGAGCCTCTATCTCCTTTTTACATTTATTGCACAGAGGATCACTCATACAATCTGTCCCATCCGCCATTGTAAAACGTTATAAGCTTCATATGGTCAACTTCTGGTTTCACCGAAAATTACACAAAGCTGAAAATTTAAATTGAACACCCTGTATATATTTTACATATTTGGATTCTAGGGCTTCAAATACCTACAGTTCATCTATCAAATATCAACTCAGGCGTCATTTCGATTTTAGATCATTATGGCGTCATCTAAATTATAGATAATTGACATACCCCACATTATTTTTCCTAATAATCAATTTTTGTGAAGTTTTTTAACGATCAAATTTAAAAATTACGGTTTTTTTTAACTAAACACACTATTCCCAATAGAAACATACATGAGCCACCCTGTATATTAAATAGCTCTTTCAAGTACTAGTAAAGCGATATGCATAGTAATTTCCTTAGTTCCTAAATAAAGCAGTAATTTTCAAATTTTTATTAACACAACATGCCAACTCTGTCAATGTAAAATGGTGTTTGAGTCGACATTTGGCAGATGAACTGTATGTATTTAAAGTCATAGAATCCAAACATGTAAAAATATACAGGTTGTTCCATTTCAATTTTCAGCTTTTGTGTCATTTCAGGTGAAACCAGAAGTCGGTCCTAATATAACCCATCAAAACTTGAGCAAAATCTAACGACCCGTTCAAAAGTAGTTACATTCGATTTATACCCGGTATATCAATTAACTAAAGCTTTATGTTTAATTAAATTTTAAACACCTTACATAATATTGACTCTAATTCTAAACCAAAAAAATTATTGGGACACTCGAAATTATTATACATTAAAATTTATTTAAGTTTAATTAATTATTTTTAATTCGATCCCTTTTTTCTACTACTTCTACTCGGTAACTTTACTAAAAGACATCGTTATTAAAACTACTTGAATATAATTAGAGCGAGCCAACTTAACAATAAAAATCTAACCAATCTATTTATTTTTAAAATTAAATTTATACACAGATGACAACACAAGTTACGTTTACTGGATATTATAACATTTTCATTTATTCAAAGTAACCTTGTAATTATAATATATAAAAGAGTACTAAAGTAGATTTTTTTAAGCATTTTCTGTGGCTAATTTTTCAGCTTTTTGTACAACTTCTTCAATTGGACCAACCATATAAAAAGCAACTTCAGGTAAATGATCGTACTCGCCAGCAAGAATTTGTTGGAATCCTTTAATTGTCTCAGCAAGGGGTACAAGTTTACCAGCATGGCCAGTAAAAACTTCAGCCACTTGGAATGGTTGGGATAAGAATCGTTGAATTTTACGAGCACGAGCTACTGTTAATTTATCATCTTCAGATAATTCATCCATACCCAGAATAGCGATGATATCCTAAAAAACATTTTTAAAATGAGATGTAAATTATAGAAAATTTTTACCTGTAAAGATTTATAATCTTGTAAAATCTTTTGTACACCACGTGCAATTCCATAATGTTCAGTACCAATAATATTTGGATCCATAATACGAGAGGTAGAATCGAGTGGATCCACAGCAGGATAAATTCCCAACTCGGCAATGGCACGTGATAAGACAGTGGTGGCATCCAAGTGAGCAAATGTTGTTGCTGGGGCAGGATCAGTTAAATCGTCTGCAGGTACGTAAATAGCCTGCACGGATGTAATTGATCCTTTCTTTGTTGTCGTAATTCTTTCCTGCATACTACCCATATCAGTTGCGAGAGTGGGTTGGTAACCGACAGCAGATGGAATACGCCCAAGCAAGGCAGATACTTCTGAACCAGCTTGTGTAAATCTGAAGATGTTATCAATAAATAATAACACATCTTGACCTTCTTGATCACGGAAATGTTCTGCAACTGTTAATCCGGTTAAAGCAACACGAGCACGTGCACCTGGAGGCTCATTCATCTGTCCGTACACTAATGCTACCTTTGAAGTTTTATCTTTTAGTGAAATTACACCAGATTCAATCATTTCATGGTATAAATCGTTACCTTCTCTAGTTCTTTCACCTACACCAGCAAAGACTGAATAACCACCATGAGCTTTTGCAACATTATTAATAAGTTCCATAATCAATACTGTTTTTCCCACTCCAGCACCACCAAACAACCCAATTTTTCCTCCTTTAGCATAAGGAGCTAAAAGATCGACAACTTTAATTCCCGTTACTAAAATTTCTTGTTCTACACTCATTTCAACGAATTCGGGTGCTTCGGCATGAATAGCTGCTAATTTATCAGTACCAATAGGACCTCTTTCATCGATCGGTTCACCAATTACATTAATAATACGACCTAATGTTTCAGCTCCGACAGGAATACGAATAGGGTAACCTGTATCTAAAACAACTTGTCCACGTACTAAACCTTCAGTACCATCCATAGCAATTGTTCGTACGGTGCTTTCACCCAAATGTTGTGCGACTTCAAGTACAAGACGTGATTGACGCCCTTGTACTTCAAGCGAATTAAGAATTGGTGGTAGATCATCTTCAAACTGTACATCGACAACAGCACCAATGACAGCAACAATTTTTCCTTGCGCCTTCTTAGAAGCTGCTTTTGGGGCGGCTGCAGCATAATTTCTTTCTGAAAATTGAATTTTTTTTATTATTTACGTAATAAACCCAATATGGCGATTGAGATTATGTAACCTATAAATTTTTACTGTCAGCGGTTTCGAGGCTTTTATATATAAAGTGTTGTGTATTATGGAGAAGAGTGTTCTAAAAGAGAATTCAATAATATTTTTCAGAATGATGGTAGCCGGAAAGGGTGAAACTGCGTTCATTACCTAACAATTTAGGTAGCAATTGCAAGTGGAGGATCATACTTACTTGAAGTATTATAAGCAGAAATAGCTTTTACTGTTTCGGATGTTACTTTTTCACATGATTTTCCAGCCAAAAGGCTAGAAGCGGCACGAGTTACTCTACCCAACATGGTCGGCTTCTAACAAGAGCCGTAATATAAAATAACTACAAGTTTTACCGCTAGAGATATTTTCCTTTATGCGCGTGCAATTAAATGTAGCATGCGCGTTAAATCTATATATAATCGTTGAAGTTCATATTGTTGCAACATTGCATTAATATAACTAAAATCAAAATTAACTTCTTTTTAAACGCAGTAACACAAAAATTCAAAATATTGTAGGTAAATTTAGGAAAACCTGTCAAAGTGAAGACATTTTATAAATCATGCAATTTTGTTTCATGGGTTCAGATCCATCTAACGTCTAATTGGTAAATTTTTTATATGATTGATAAGGTTTTAAAAGTCGTTCTTAATCTGTTCGTATAAAGTCGAGTGGCGTTTTTACGTGAATAAATTAGGTACAGTATAATCACAGAAAAGGACCCCTTAAAGGGTCCTTTTCTATGGTATAATCTATAGTATAAACGTAGATCGATCAACTGTGGGTTACTTCTGGAACACCGTGAACAGATGGCGCTAACGTTCGAAGTAATTTTCATGAGTCGAGCAGTTGTGAAAAATAACAATTTGACAACTGTCGCATCACAATTTCAGGGGTTATATTTATTTTATCACAATAATAAAATTTACGTAAACAAAATATCAGAAAATGTGTTGTACAAATGTTTAATGTCAGAAATGCTTGACAACACCGGACAGAATTGCCAACCTAAATTAGTTCTATCTGCATACTCTTGTGCACAATAGGCGGGTCCGGAAGGTGGTAATGTAACAACGTGAAAATTGGTACAGTTGAGGTACAAACTAGTGTATATTTTTGCTTGTGAACAATTATAAAGTTTATAAAATTGTTTATTTCATAAAACGATTGGAGTGTCTTCGCCCTCTGTTTTAAAATGTTTCCACACGGCGCTGTAATCTACTGTCTAACCGATCATCGGTAATCTGTAAACATAATCAACTCATGAGCTAACATAGTAGAAGTTTTTCAGGTTTTCGTTTGAAAGTTAAATATAAAGGCCATAAACTGTGGAAAATTTATTTCGATTGCCGTACACTTCTTAATACCACGCGTAACTTTTAACTGTCATGAAATAATAGAAACGTTACTATAAACCTATTTAAACATTAAAAAAACACGGATTATGGACAAAATTGTATATTATTCTTACGGTTTTTGATATGATGATATCATGTGAGTTAAACTCTATTTAAAGTGAGTTTGTAAGGTAATAGGTTTTTTTATGTTGGCTATCAGTTTTATTTCAAATTTGCTTTTATTTAGTATATTTGTATCTAGCCGTACCCCTTCGCACGTTGCTGTGATCTTTAAATTTTGTGATGCACCTGTCGCATAATGTCAATTGAAGAGTATGTGAACCAATTTTCGAGTTAATCGACCCACAGAATAAAATGTATCACAAAAAAATTCAACCCTCCATTTCACCCTCTTAGGGGTGGAATTTCGAAAAACCGTTTTGTAAGTGGATACCTACACTTCACAAAGAACACACCTTCCAAATTTCATGTCTTTAGAATCAGCGGTTTAGGCCGTGCGTTGATATATCAGTCAGTTAGGGCCTTGAATCTTATATATACTGATTTTCATATACAGTGACAGATAAAGTCCGCATCATATGGGAAAATTTTTTATTAGTGACTTAAGTAAAATTTGACTTTGACTTTGAGTTGGTGCTTGGAATTTGGTCCAAAATTACATAGAAAATGTCAACCTGTTGCTCTTGGGTATCTGTCAAATTTGACATTTAAAATAACAAATGGTCAAAAAATGTTTGTTTTTGGTAGAATTTTTAAAAACTGTATTTGAAAAAGTTGTTCTTTCTTAATCCTAAGTATGCATTTTCAGACACCTACGTTGAATTTGGTTTTTTGGCAATTTTTGGCCAATAGCAGCCTCTTGTCAAAATAAGAAAAAAAAACGGAAAAACAAAATTTGGTTTTAAAAAATAACTCTCCCATTTTTACATTATTGCGATATCTTGATAAATTCTAAACACATTCTGAAAATTTAGTGATGCTTTATAATAGGCCCTGCTGATGCAAAACGTTAAATTTGATCCGAGATCATAAAGAGGAAAGTAGGCACTAAAATTTTTACAAGTAGGCTATAAAAAACAAAAGTTTATGTAATTTTTGCATTTTAGAACACGTAACCTCAAATGTTTTGTATTTAGCAGTAAAACACATACTTTTTATAAATAACATGTATTAAATAATTATACAAAACAAAACAATTTAGAACAAGAAAATATTACTGGCAATGATGACAACAAGGAACGAATTAAAACAACAAACACTAACTTCATCTCTGTATGACGTCCTTCATGCCCTAAGTAGACAATAGTCTTATTGTCAACTGCCTTAACTGCATTTTGTAAGTGTTGAGACTTAATGTTAGAACAACAGTTTCTAATTGTCTCTTTCAAATGCTCTAAGTTCACAAATGGTCTATGCCTATACACATTTTGTTTAAAGTAACCCCACAAAAAAAAGTCCAGGGTTGTCATATCTGGGGACCTAGGTGGCCAATAATTTTCACGATCTCGCCATGTACTTTCCCACAAAAGATTTAATTCAGGCAGTGTTTAACCTGATTTGTTTGGTGTATTGACGCACCATCAAGCTGATACCACAAATCGTTTCTAGTAAGTAAAGCTAAATTGTCTAAAAAGTCACTTATTTCATTCTCTAAAAAGTGGCGATATCTTTTTCCGGTTAAATTCTCCCTGAAGAAGAATGGTCCAACTAATTGATTGTTCAATATACCACACCAAACGTTTATATTAAAAGAATATTGGTCCCGACATTCGATTGTAAAATGCGGATTCTCTTGACTCCACCAACGGCATTTTTGTGAACTCACGGTCCCATTTGAACTAAAAGTTGCCTCGTCCGTCCAGAGTATTTGATAACGGAAACGGTTATATTCTTCCTTCATCTATTGGCATCAAAACGAAAAACCCATTCTGATTTCGAAATCTCGTTCCTTTAAAACGTTTATAAATTTTGGTTTGGATGGGCGAAACATATTCTTTTACAGGATTGCCCTCACAGCTTCCCTGTTATATCTCGTTGATTCGGCAATATTCGTGATGTTGGTTTGTCCTTTTTCAACCACGTTTAGACAAACATTAAATTTAGCTTCTTCATCATATTTATTTGCGGAATGACGTTTTTTAAATGTATTTACAACAGATCCTGTTTGTCAAAATTTGCTAAGCATTCTGGATACTGGACGTTATTTAACATTTCTCCCTGGGTGACGGTTATTAAAAATTTCAGCTACTTGCCGGTGACAATTGTTTTCAACATCTTTAACAATTTTAATAGATATTACTACCGACGAAGATAACTGTAAGTGCTATCGAAACGTTTAGATTGTATAATTTAAAATACACCATTTTAAAAACCCAAAAAGATAAGTATTTATATATATATATATATATATATATATATATATATATATATATATATATATATATATATATATATATATATATATATATATATTATTATCTTTATACATTAACGTCATAAACCAACTGCAATAGCGTCAGCTGTTATTCTGTAGACTCCATCTTAGGCCGTTTGTTTAGTTAATTAGATGAAGGTATGAGTGTTACGCTATTTTAAAATCGATAACATTATGGCACGCATTTGTAGATTTACGCGTTATAGCTATTGATTTGCATATAATATACTATTAAAACCTTTTATTTTTTTGTTTCTCGTATTTCAATTGCGGAACACTGCAGGTATGTCTCCAGGCCAAGTTTTGGAAGTCTAATGCCGTCTTATGAGTTGGTATGGGTCTCTAGTATTAGAATGATATTTCAAATTTCAATATCAATTACAGAAATCTACGTCTACTTTTTAAAATATATCAGTAGATGGAGCCACGCGCATCAACAAACAAGGGGGCCACTGCGGTGGGGCTAAAACTCTGTGACCAGTTTAATGGTGTCTTCTGAGGTAGTATGTGAGCCCCATTATTACAATACTATTTCAAATTCCCCGCCACAACAGTTAAATCTACTTTTAAAAATATACTACTAGGTGAAGCCACGATAAACCTCTACTACCAGGATCAACCTTTATTACAGAAAACAAACATTAGTTTGAAAATACACACTAGAAGGCGTCACAAACAATCAGGGGGCCCGACAAACAGCGAAGACCTGAGAACAAGTTCCGGAGACCCATAGCCTTATGAGACAGCATGAGGGTCCCCTTATTAGAACAGTTTTCCCGCCACAGCAAACAAAAAGGCTCGCCAAGAGGGCGAAGACCTGAGAATAAGCTCCTAAGTCCTATAGCTCTCTTACGAGACAGTATAAGGGTTCCCTTGTTAGAACACTATTTCAAATGTCGAGTTCACTCGCCATAACAAGTATACTTTTAAAATATACCGTAAGGTCGAGCCATGATCAACCTCTATTACAGAAAACGTTCATTAGTCCTACAAATACACCACTACATGGCGCCACAAGTAAACAACCAATCAGAATACGGTCCTTAGGCCTCCAGCCAAAATACAGAGTCTGGAGGCTGGATCAGAAACCATGAGGAGTAGCCTGCCCTTAGATCCTTCAATTAGAACGCGCGGCCTGGGGTAGTGCGCGCGCGCACGGCTATCAACTGGAAGCGGGCGTGGGCACGTGGGGGAACCAATCAGAATACAACACCTTAGTCCCCAACCAGAGGACAGAGCCTGGAGGGTGGGCGGGGTTTAAGGACAAACAAAAACCAGGGCGTCTAGCCTGCCCTTAGGTACCACAATCACAACCCTCAGCCTGAGGCTGTATGGGTGCTCTGTACTGATCAGCTGGAAGTGGGCTTTGCCACATAGGGGGAGAGGGTTACGTGACTCTCCCACGCCCCCTTTTAATTGTGACGTCATCCGATTAAAAGTGGTGCGGTAGCTTACCAATACTGATAACATCTAAATTCGTTCGAAAGTAATGCCTATGTTACATCCTACAATATGACTAATGCATAAGTATGTATCATAATTTTAAGCCTTTTTTTAATGTTTCATCAGTAAGTAAAAAGGATCGGCTAGATCTACTACGTGTAATAACTTAGAAACTTTAAGTAAAATTAAAATAATTATTCGAAATAGTTAAATTGCATTACAATCCATAGTTACACTCTGCGATGGCTTTACGGACAACGCATGTGATATTGACATTACCATCCCTTCATCCCATGTAAATCCATTGAATATAAGGTAGGTAATACGTATACAGTGCCCATACATAAATAATAAAGTTACATAAGTGTATTCTATGAAATTGAGATTCGAAAAGAGCGGACCAAAGGTGGCTGATTTCGGGATTCTTCGGTGTCTCCATGGCAACTGTACAAAAAGTAATTTGACCTTAACTAAATATGAACTTCGAGTGAATGACGTTCATGGGATGTCATTACTTGAATAAATACAATTTTAAAAGTTTCGCACGTTTATCACAAACGACGTTTTCAGTCATATATTGATATTTAATGTAACTTTGCATTTTACTTTCGTTTTAAGCAAGTGTAAGTTTATTTATATGTTTTGAGTGGATATCTTCTATGAACAAATACAGACATTTGCTGTCGCCGGTGGCACCATCTATCTTCACATTATTTCACTAACATCTGTCACATTTGAATTTAAAATTCAATAAATATTAGTTAAAAACTACACGGTAATTTTTTTTCCACAAAAAACTAGAATAATACTCATTTTGTACAAAATGAGTATTATTAATGTCTGATACTGATAGCGACATAAATAAGGGGTTCCCAAAAACATAGCGAATTGAATAAATGACTGAATATAAAGATAAAAGTGGCTGGAGTAAACATTTTAGGTTTTATTCGTACAAAAAATGCATTATCGGGACTCCGCTTCGCGTTATCCAGCAACTTTTTCTCGTCCCGAAAATTGACATTTTCTGTACAGTGAAACAAATAACTATATCGTATTGAAATAATAAAATTAAACAGATAAAGGATTCATTATGTAAACAAACCTTTTTTATATGCCTGAATCGGGTTTAACTTGAAGAAAATCTAAAAAAGTTTAACATCCCTGTAAGTTGAAATGCTTCACTTCCAAAACCTAGCCAGACTTATCCTGGAACATATTAATGCACACAATACGATATAACAAACATCAAATAAGCCTATGGTGACCATTTATGTAAAAAGCAAATAGATACATGACCCGAAGGGTCTAAGGGGTACCAAATACTGTTCAGTAAGGGGAAGGCGATGCAGAAATAATTATGAGTTTGTATGTTCTCTAATTTAAGTGACAAATGTAGTTGTTGTTTATGGTAAGTTTTTAGGCGCCCAACATGTCATAATGCAATAGCATTAAAAAATAAATAATAAAAAATAGTAGATTATTATATAAGACACGTAAGTTGAACATTATTGAGCTCAATGTTGATCAACTTACACGTCGCACGAAATGTACTATTTTATCTTCAAGCCTCAAATAAGCATCCTTCGCAGTGATGACTGATGATTAGTGTGTTTCAAATGAAATGCCTGAAATTTTCTATCAAAATCACATTTTTAATATTCTTTCTATCGAAGATAACAACGCTAACCATCTGGTTTTACCGTATCCCAATAGTTTTTGGTATTCAACATTAACAAACTCACAAAATTCTTTTAATTGTTCAACTCTAACAGTAACTTGGTCGTCAACGCGTGTTTTAAGTGTCCTCCGACTTATACCTGCAGTTAGTGAAACACGTTCGCGTTATAAAGGAAATGACAATAGCTAAACCTACCATTAATGCATTATTAGAATGAGTTATGGAACTAATTTAGAACCCAGCGGTTTGAATATTAATAAACAAAATAACGCTAATTTAATTTAGTAGAATTTTAACATGTGAAATGACTCTATAGATACACAAGTAAAAAAAGCGCGGAAACATGATTGTTGCATTTCTATGCAAATTCTAGGAAATTACGGTTCCTTTAAAACCCAAGCCAGGTACGTTTGTTAAATCTCATAAAAAAGGTAAACGTGAAAGTGCAAACACCACTTCTCTTGTCTACAAAACATGACCCAAAACAGAACTCTGCAAGAGTGATTAATACGAGGAACGAAATTGTATGGGACGATTGTGAAGTGAAGAAATGCTGGCAAGAATATTTCGAAAAGCTATAAAGTAGTGAGGACAAAATACTGAAGGGGTAAATAAGGAGAATGTAGAAGAGATGGTGAATAAAACTGAGAAGGATATTGGGATAAATGAGGTAGGTGAAACGGTAGGAAGGTTGAAAAACGGTAAAGGAGCAGGCGTAGATAAAATCACAGGTGAAATGCTAAAGTATGGAGTTGAAAAGCTTATACGAAGTTTGTGTGAATTATTCAATATATGCCTTAAGTGTGGAAAAGTCCCGAGGGATTGGAAGAACACGATCATTGTACCACTGTATGAGGGTAAGGGGAACAAGAGTGATTGCAAGAACTACAGAGGAATAAGTTTTCTCAGTGTACCTGGTAAAGTATTTGGAAGAATACTGATTGATAGGGTACGAAAAACTACACAAACTAAGATTTAGGATGTGCAGAGTGGCTTCATGCCAGGGAGAGGATGTGTTGATCAGATGGTTGCTCTCCAGCAGGTGATCGAAAAGTGTTTAAGTATAAAAAGGCAGCTCTACTGTGCGTTTGTAGATCTGGAGAAGCATATGACAGAGTGAAGGGTCCATCTTACTCCCTGTTTTCAATATATATATATATATATATATATATATATATATATATATATATATATATATAGGGTGTCCGGAAATTATGCTCAAAAACTTTGGGGGGCGGGATTCTACTCGATAAATTAATGCCACAAGTTCCTATAATGTTTTTTAAAAACTTAAAAATAACTCGGTAATAAGGCCTCAAAGTTTGACTTTTTAAATTTTATTTTTTTTAATAAATATTTTGTTGCTGGACAGATTCTATTGAAGTTTGAAATACACATTTAATATTTTATTACATTATTGTACCAAATTTGAAGCATCTATTTCAATTCCAAACTTAACCTATATATTATAATCCATATCTTTTTTATTTGAATATTTTTAAAATTTTCTTTGCATTCATTTAAAGAGAAACAAATACTCTTAAAGAAAGGTTTCCTTGTTGCATGACGATAAAATGAACCGTTTTCGAGAAATACGTCTTTAAACGTTCCATCAAGAAAGGTGCGATAAATTTATTATTACATTTACAAAGCGTTCTACGGGTAAATACATTTAACAAAGCGTGCTATGGATAAAATCACGAGTTGTTTCGGAAATTTACAACTTTTGTTGTTAAATTGCATATTTTATAAGATTTCATAGTGGTGCCCTTCCATTTCAATGCATACATTAGTCCTTCTTTAGACGAATTCTTGAAAACATTCCATCCTAGTGTCTAACTCCATCAAAAGTAGTAATAGTTTTGTTCCTCAATTCTTCAACGTTCAGCACCGGATTCTAATACATACCTTTAGTAGTAGTAGCGGTTATTCATTTTAAAGTTAATAACATGGACGACATCAGACAACGCTAAATATTTTTTCAAATTATTTGACACATATGAAACAAATTGGCAATCAAGACGTATCGTATTTAAAAAACGCCAATCACTTATTTAATGTTTTAAACTAAATATTTCACCTTTTAGTCTTGTAATTAGTAGTTTTACTTATGTGAAATCACTTTACCTTTTGATTGATACCATTATCTTTTTTGTCGGTTGAATTCGCGAGCAAGTAACTGCAAAAAACGTTCATGCCAATGATAAATCCCTAGGTTCGGGTTTGAGACGGGACACCCGGTATAATTGGCAAAGCATTTACTTTAAGGTCTAAGAAAAAAAGCAAAAAACTAGACATACCAAAAAGTAAAATTAAAATTAAGAACTATCATTGTGCCTTTTTCTAATTATAAGATGTCAAAACCTGTGTAAACGGAGATTTTCTTTAGGATGTTTATACAGGGTGCGGCATTAGTCCGTCGAAGTACGATTTACCCGTTATTAAAGGAAATATCAAAAAAAGTTATTTACAAAAATTATACGCAACTTCAATCTTCACGTTATAAAATTATTTTCGTATTTACAGGGTGTTACATATTACCAGGGTGAACCAAACATACTTTTTTTTAAATGGGACACCCTATATATTATTTCAAATTTAGATTAAGCTCATCTCCATACTTCCAATATAGGGGTTCATTACGTTACCAGGGTATTTCAAAAATTATGGTCAATTGTACACGAAAATCATTCTCATTCAACGTCCTGTATACCCTAGACAGAACAACCTAACAATAATTTTTTCCAGGCATAACTTTTTGACATTAGTACAGTGTTTCTTTATTATTACACCAATGGAATATAGAGCGAGCCAAAACTCGAACACATGATTTTGTCAATTTTTTCAAATGAATCACCCTGTATTTTATTTTAAAAAGTGAAAATACACTTTATGTTATTTCATTTTTATTAAGCACTCCCTATAACTAAAATCGTTAATTTCTGAGATATTTTCAATTTAATAACAGAAAGAGATTTTTTTTAAAATTTCTATTATAAGTTAGCCGTGATTAATTTTATAAGAATTTTGTCTTAATAACCGATGCGTTTTGAATTTTTTATAATAATTTGTGACACTTTTATTTGTTCACGGGTAACTTGTTATAATAGAAATTAAAAAAAAAATCTCTTTCTGTTATTAAACTGAAAATATCTCAGAAATTAACGATTTTAGTTATATGGAGTGCTTAATAAAAACGAAAGAACATAAGTTGTGTCTAGGATATACAGGACGTTGAAATGAGAATAATTTTCGTGTACAATTGACCATAACTTTTGAAATACCCTATATAACGTAATGAAACCCTATATGGGAAGTATGGAGGAGATGAGCTTAATCTAAATTTGAAATAATATATAGGGTGTTCCATTTAAAAAAAAGTATGTTTGGTTCATCCTGGTAATATGTAACACCCTGTAAATACGAAAATAATTTTATAATGTGAAGTTTGAAGTTGCCTATAATTTTTGTAAATAACTTTTTTTGATATCTCCTTTAATAACGGATATATCCTACTTCGACGCACTAATGAGGCACCCTGTATATTTCAATAGCTTCACGTTGTAAACGAACATAATAATTAATTTTTCTTGACAATATTTCCATATTATCAAATTGAATGGCATGATTTAAATTATTTAAAAGCATACTCAACTACCGCAGATTTCTCTGGTTGAGCTAATCTCATATGTTCTATACCTCTTATATAAAACTACATGTAGACTGTTGTGGTTTCAATGTATACTTTTCCACATGAACAAGCTAACTTATAAACTCCGGAAGATGATAATGGATTTAAAATATCTTTAGGTGATCTTAAATGTTCTTTAATTTTATTGTAGGTTTTGAAACAGTCCTAATGCCAGAACTAATTAGGATTGTTTGTTATAAAAGCAAGAAAAGTAGTACCAACATTAAGTACTGGTTTTTGTTTATGGTTATACTTATGTCGAGCAGGTGCAATAACATTATTAATATCATTAAGTGAATAACCATTAGCTTGTAAGGATTTTGTTAAATATTTATAGTCATCTTTCAAAAATTCAGGATCACAAATTCGTTTTCCTCGATCCACTAAATGTTTAATTACAGCAACTTTTGACGTGGATGTTAGTATAATAATGTATGAAGGTATCTATCAGTGTGTATCGGCTTTTTGTAAACCTTAAAAGATTCATTATTAGCTTTAGATATTAATATGTCAAGAAATGGTAAACTTTCATTAGTTTTCTTTTCCATGGTAAACTCGATGGTAAGATGTATACCACTTACGAAAATTAAAAATCCATGTAATGATTCTCCAACAAAAACAATATTAAATGCACAAAACATACCGAGAGATTGGAGTGGGTGTGTCTTTTCTTTACTAGATGTAAAGATTACTTTTCGCGGACGCGAATCAACAAAGTTACATGTGGGAAGGGCCGCCGCTGCCATGTGTACGGTGTGTGCACCGCACACAGGCGGCCAAAAGTAGGGGCGGCCAAATGGCACTTGGGATTCTACTAGTAATTATAAAAATTATTTAATAGAAAATAAAATTCATGACACCACTATTTGGATGTTCCGTAATAAGAATAACAAAACCTTAGTTACTACTGTATATCTTTTATTTACCTGTCTGCCTTTTTGTCTAATCTAAATAAAAACATGCCGAAGTATAGTATATGAATTGCCGTCTCAGAAACATTAAAATAAATATAAGATAATTCGACTATTTATTTCGTATCTTTATAGTGAAATATAAGAACGTTACGGTTACCGCGATTGCTAACGTTGTTTTTAGGCTATTTAATTCTTTGAAATTTGCACAAAGCCACCGACATTATAGTGGAATACCGGTAGCTTCGCTCAGCAAGTGGAATTCTAGAAATTTTGATTAGATTACTTTGAAGAATGTTTTGAGGGAGATAAATCCTTTTCTTTTATTTATTTTTGCTGTTTAAAGTTATGAAGTGGGTTTCGATTAAGACGAAACAATATTTTTTTTAAATTGAAATCACAGAATACATAATACCATTCTGTGTTAAAATGAACATGTGCTGATGTGCCTGTTTTATTTTACTATGCATTTGCATTTTTAATTTTAGGAACTTGTTGGCAATCATTTTAAACGGGTTTTAGGTCGTACTTTAAAATCTGTGCTTCCGTGTAGGTATAGTAAGCGAAAGCGAGCAATTACTGTTCGGGTGTTATGTAATTTAGTTTTGTTAAATTAGTTTTACCCATATCAAGGTTTATTAGTGATTACTGATTACTTCAAAATGTCCGAAAGAAAAATAAAGCGGCTATCGGGTTTTCAATCTAGACAGAGAAAAGAAGCGAAAACTGAAGAAAGAAAAAGACTTAGGGGGGCACTGGGGCAATTTTTAGTCAAAAAAGAAATTAAAGATATAAAATTAGGTCCATCAACTTCGAAAGAAGTTTTCCATGAAGGCGAAGAAAAAACTAGCAATGATGAGAGCTCTGATGACACTCATATTGAGAGTACTGGTTCTGCGGATAAAAATACCGAAACTGTCCCAGATTTGGCATGTAGTGAAGCAAATTCTTGCTCATACTTGGTTTCGAACGATCCCGGAAAATGACCTGGAAAAATGAACCCAAGTGAAGTTCAATTTATTGTTGAAAATTTTCCTGTTCAAATTAAGAACATTAGTTTCCCAAGAGATACAAATAACAGAAGATTTTCAGAAGCCTACTACTATTACACATTAATCAATCAAGATAAAGTTCATCGTCCTTGACTACTTTATTCATTATGACTAAATAGTGTATTTTGTGCACCATGTAGACTGCTTTGTTCTGATGAAAGCAGCAGACATTCACTCCATGGAGTAAGCGATTGGCAACATTTAGCCAAATAATGGAAATTACTTGCAGTTAGTTCAAATGGTTTTAAAATTTGATGCTGTATTATCGGAACATCTTCGTCGTGTGGAAAGTAAGAATAAAAATCTAGATAAAAATCTACCACATTATTTAGTATGGGAACATCAAAACGAGTTAATAGTTTTATGGGCAGATTGTGTTATAGACGTTTTACATTAGACAATTTCTTGAACAGATCATTGTAAGTGTCTTTAATTTTTGTAATTCAAAATTATATTTAATTACATACAATTTGGTTTTATTACATTAATAGATGGGGTGGACAAATGAATAAGTTGCTATGCTCATTGAGCAATATGCTCAACATCCGTGTTCGTTTTCGGTGAAAAACAAACATTACCACAACAAACAGCTGCGAAGTTTAGCGTTAAACGAAATTACGCAAAGCCTAAAGAATGTAATTCCATCTATAACAGTGGCAGATTCTTAGGACTTCGAAGAACATATTGCAATGAGCGCAAGAAGGTGTTAACCACATTGCACAGCGGAACTGGCGAAGAAGAGGTAAGCAAAATTTATTTGACAAGTCAATAGGTACATTATTTGTCAAGTTAACAACCAGATAGCTTTTCTTTTACAGGTTTACAAACCTTCATTATGGTATTTATAAGCATATGAGTTTTTTGAACGAGTCTTTAGAAATTTCGTCACATAGGTCATCTTTTGAAGAGCCAAAACTTCTGTAGATACTGAAGAACAGTGGGAAAACTCGCAACAAGATCTATTGGCCATAGAGGTACCTTTGGTAACTAAAAAACCTCAAATTAGTTGCAGGTAGCTTATATTTCAATTTTATTAGACTGAAGGAGAATCCAGGATGATGGTTCCCTGTTAAAATCACCGGAAGGTGAAGAAGAGTCGCCAACTCCATGTGGTACACCTAGAAGTAGGTCAACTAGCAGACAATCTTCCATAACCATAGATGTCCCTGCTAAAAGAAAAAAAAAATCAGGCAAGAATACGAATATTGATGCAGATATGGTAATTTGTGTCATAATAACTGTAACAAATCATGTTAATTTTATATTACTTATAGATAATGTTGGAGAAAGTGTCACAAAATTTAGGGAAAATTAGTGAAGTGGCACAAAACAAAAGTCACGACAAGACAGTCGAAGACATTTTTGGTGAATTTGTTGCAACTCAGCTCAAAAAATTAACTGGAATTGAAAAAGTTGAGGCGCAATATTGTACTCATGGAATTCTCCGGAATGCTCTTCGAAAAGATAATTAATTTTAAGTTTTAGAATATTTTATTAGATTTTTAAGTTTCATGTATTATAATTAATACATTACATTCATAATAACTGTTTGTTGTTTATATTTATTAGATATTTATACACAAAAAAAGAACATAAGTATGAACTAACAATGCCTATACATTATTGCTCTATTTTGCCACTCTACACCGCCATCAGGTGAATTAAAGTAATAAAAAAAATTGTTCTAATGTCACTTGCACTATTAGTGCAGGGACTTCTACCTTGTTGCGACATTTTTGCTAATGTGCAATCATGGGATTCAGTTCCATTATATTTCTTTTCATTGGCTGCCAGGAAATTATGTAGAACACAACATGCCAAACTTATAATTTCTGCTTTTTCAAGGCGTAAATTTATTGTGGTTTGCAAAATTCTAAATCTATTTCTCAAGATTCCAAACGTATTCTCTACTATACGTCTTGCTCATGAGAGACGATGATTAAAAATTCTCATTTCCGCAGAGAGCCCTCGTTGAGGGAATGGCCTATGTGTTAATGGAAAAGCATCATCTCCCACAATCACATACGGCACTTTAATATTTATAAGAGGTAAATGGTCATCTTCTGGTAAATTTAATGAGTTGTTATTCAGTGATTTTCGCAAACTGCTTTCCCGAAAAACCTCACTGATCCTTCCATTTATATCCACGTCAACAGTAGTAATATAGGGCCGGAGCTACTCCACTTCAAGGTCACGACGATCTCGTAAGCTATGCATAAAAAGTAGGTCATGAGTTCATTGAAGGAGAATACTCCACTTCAAGGTTACGACTTTCAAAACTTCAAGATCATTCAGAGGTCAACAACGTAACGACTCCATGTTAAAATGAGAGGAATATATATATATATATATATATATATATATATATATATATATTTATATATATATATATATATAATATCATGTTTCTAGAACATAGGGTTCCGATTATTTCTACTGCATGTCAGACAGGCGTCTATTCAGGAAATACAGACAAAATGTTCATATTTTTAACAAAATCATAAATTGAGTTTCTTAAAAATGTTACAGTCGAACGTTTCTGAATTTGATTCCGAAGTGAATAACAGTTATTTTATCAAATAACGATAATTTTCAAGACTATTTTAGACGAAATACCGTTGCGATATCGATTACAAATACGACATTTTCACGCAGTAACATGCAAATTTAGGCCATATTTCGTTAAAAAAATTCAAAAGGTCGTACAACTTTTTCAGGGATGGAAATACCTTAATTCCTAAAAATGTTGTACGACTATATTGCAATTTTTAACAAAATCATATAATTTATGGTTTTACGTAAAAATGTACGTCATTTGTTCGTAAGTCGATTTTATCGTTTCTGAATTGATTCCGAAGTGAATAACAGTAAATTTTATCAAATAATGATAATTTTCAAACATCATTTATACAAAAACCGTTGCCGATTTATCGACTTACGCAAAGATCGACATTTTTCAGTAAAACTGCCCACAATTTATGAATTTGTTAAAAAAATTGCAAAAAGGTCGAGTACAAAATTTTAAAATCTCAGGAGCCATATAGATAACTATTTGTCCCTTGAAAAGGACGCATATGATTCGAATAACGAAAAATGGCCTAGCTCATGTTACTCGGCGTGAAAAGTTATGTATGTTCCCTTTATTTCGTCTCTTTATCTTTTATCGTTTTTGAAATAACTGGATAAAATCAGTTAAATTCGAACCCTTTCAAGGGCCTGTAACTTTTTAAGGGTGCGTTTTAGGGAACATATTTATATGAACATTTTGTCTTATTTTAATGAGTTCTACATGCAGTAGAAATTCTGAACCCTATTTCAGAAACACCCTGTGTATATATATATATATATATATATATATATATATATATATATATATATATACAGGGTGATTCGCGAGGAAGTGACAATATTTTAAAAATACGTCGAGGAAGCCAAAATAAGTAAAATAAACTCATATGTTCAAGTCCGATTTTCATTTGTTTCAGAGATATTTAAAAAGCAAACAAAAATTTATTACAAAATCAATTACAAAAATAAACAAAATAGCATTAATTTACGAAAAATGTTCGAAGCATTAATTTACGAAAAATTTTCGAAAACACCACCGCCCACTTGGATACACTTATCTGCGCGTTTATAAACTGCACTAGTAGCGAGTTTCAATGAACGATTGTTCGCTCTAATGATAGCTGCTGCATTAAGAATGCGATCTAATAACGCTTCCTCGTTTCCACTTTGGTAGCATAAACCAACGACTTCATCCATCCCCAAAGGCAAAAATCGAGGGAGTGAGATCCGGTGATCTCGGTGGCAAGGAAGCGGACCGCCTCTGCCAATCCAAAGATCGCCGAAAGTGGTATCCAGAAAATTTCGTACATTATTTGAATAGTGAGGAGGCGCTCCATCATGTTGGAAGATAATTCGTTGTCGAATATTTAAAGGTGCTCCGTCCAATATTTCTTCTAAATGGTCTTCTAAAAAACGTAAATATCCTTGTCCAGTAAGGCGCGCATCTAATACGAAAGGACCGATTAATTGATCATTTAGAATACCGCACCAAACGTTAATGCTAAATCGATGTTGGAAATTGTGTTCTATCGTAGCATGGGGATTTTCGTCCGACCATCGATGATTATTGTGGCAATTGTTAATTCCATCTCGCGTAAATTGAGCTTCATCCGACCACAAAATGTCTTTACACAATCTTCTGTTTTCCTGAATCCAATGACAAAATTGTAGCCTTAAAGGATAATCGCCTTCGTGGAGATTTTGTACTTTTTGCAAATGATAAGTGTTCAAACCTTGTTGCTTAAGTGTTTTCCAAGCCATTGTTTGTGGTATTTCAAATTGGATTGCGATGCGCCTTGCACTTATCTCTGGATTTTCGTCTACCACATCCAGAATATCTTCTTCAAGTCCAACAGCGATTCCGTGTTCTCTTTCAGAAACAATACTTGCACTTGGAAATGTCCCAGTTTCGCCGGCATGTGTAAAAGCAGCTTGAAATACTCGCTTGTTAGGAACTCTTCGATTCGGAAAACGACGTCGATACTCCTCCACTGCGCGAACATTACTACCATTAGAGAACCCATAAACAAATATCATATCGGCATATTCTTTATGAGTAAATTTGTGGGGCATTTTTACAACTTCATAAAACTAATGTTGAACAACTGTCACTTTAACAACTAACTGTCAGTTTTCATTTCAGTTGCCTACTTTCACCTAATTACAATAAGTTCTGGTTGCGTAATCCAGAAAGTCAACTCTTAAAATAAATACCCTGTTAGGGAATTTTGCAAATATTGGCGATAGTGAGAACGTTCTTGGTGAGAATTTATTAGCCGCCAAATTTAAAGTTACTAAAAGGGCAATAATTATTTTAAAAGTTTTTTCTGGATTTCGCTTCAGAATTACGTGCATAAGGTCAATACATCAACGTACTTCGTAATAGGCAAAAAATTGATGAGATTTGACATTTTAAGAAAAGTCAATTATCCCTGAAACAAATGAAAATCGGACTTAAACATACGAGTTTATTTTACTTATTGTTAATCGAGTTCACCGATATACCGTTTATATTTACATAATATTTTGCATTCCTAAGACATATTCTTTTAAGAAATGCCACTTTATATTTGATTCTGTTTTATAGATCTTTATGAATCTAAAATTTTCTAAAATTCTTTACTTAATTTTCATTTAATCAGTAAATTTTCAATGGTCTTTAAATAGCATGAATATTTAAAATTTTACAAACTGAAAAATTGAATTTAATTATCTTAGGCGCATTCGCCAAAACGTAAAATAGCCCTTCATTATTTAGTTTAAATAGTTTAAAAAAGCAGATTTTAGAAAATGTCCGATTTATTAAAACATTAATAGTATTATTATTGGTGTTCAAAATTAGTACTGCACGAGGCAATATTATATTGAGTATCAAGAACAGTAAGGACGTTTACCGGTCGCGGCCATGTTTGGAGGCTGAGCGATAGCGAATTTGGCCGGAGACCGGTACAACCCTTAATGTTCGTGATGCTCATACTGTTTTTGCACGATTGTATTAAATTTACCACAATTGAAATTATTTCCACTAAATAAACGAAAAGTCAAAAGTGACGTTTTAAATAGCAATGTAGATTCACTTGAAAATAAACTCGATTTTGCTAAGAAAATTTTACATTCCAGTGTTAGTGAGGTGAAAGAAATCTTGAATTCAGAAACAGTTTCTGTAAACTCAAGTACTGGGTGGAGCGATAACCGCAAAACATTTTCTAAAATCTGCTTTTTTAAACTATTTAAACTAAATAATGAAGGGCTATTTTACGTTTTGGAATGCGCCTAGGGGTATTTTGGTAATTAAATTCAATTTTTCCAATTTGAAAATTTTTTCTAAATCTATTCATGCTATCTTAAAGACCATTGCCCAAAGAAGTTTTACTGAAATTGGAAAAAATAACGAAAGATTTTAGACTAAATCCACGTTTGAATTTTAGTGATTGCTTTTACAAATTAAAACTTTCATGTTTAAGAAGTTCTAGGCAAGAACCAAAGACAGTTTAGGCTTTTCTGATAAAATAATATGAACAATCACTTCATGAGGAATAAAAAAACTTAGTATAAGTTTGCGATAAGACGGCTTATTACGCTTGTACACTTCGATATTTGCAGAAAAGCACGGTAAAATCAAGAAATATTAAAAGTGGCATTATCTCAAAACGGTTAACACTTGGTATATAAGTATGTTTGCTTAAATCGACTCAAAATCACCTATTATATCACCCCTTTAAATATTTGCATCGATGTAAAACACTTATATATATATATATATATATATATATATATATATATATATATATATATATATATATATATATATATATATAAGATTGCCTCTTTGTGAGAAAGATATCATTGATAAAGTAGGAACGTACGTAACTGGTTATTCATATAAAATATATTTGAAAGAAAGTGATGAAAATAAATTATCGCGAAGTATAAACTCTCAACAAGAAAATTAAAAAGGTGCAGAGGGAATTATTATATCGATATAAGGGGCAGCAAGAAATAGATGAACTTTTAAAGAAAATTAAAGAAGTAATGAGAACGTTAGAAATGTATGAGGTGAACCTGAAGATGAAGAGTTTAAAAATATGAAGGGACATATAGTTGCAAAATAAATAAATAATGTGTTATGAAGTTTGATTTAACTATATTATAAAATCATAAGTTCGCATTTTCACATATAAATTTCTAATGCTTGTTTTAAGAAGAGTATGTACATTTTTAAATCATGTAAAATTTGGGGATTTTGTTCATATTCTAAATATTACGTTACCGAGTTAGATGTTTCATTACGGAAATTTATATCCTATAAGAAGAAGAATCTTTTAAAAACTGTATTTAGGTATAATATTTAATGAAATAAATGGATAATCATGTAACGAAAATAAATTTATTTATGCAACTGTTTGTAGCACAAATTGTCTGCATGTGAGTAATACAGTGCGATCATCATTGTTTGACCGTGCCGCTCCTAGAACAGTACTACTAAAAGTAATGTTTAAAACAAATTTTGCTTTTTAACCTCAATTTGGTTACGAGAATAATGTACAGTTTAGAGAGTAAAAACTGTTTAGATGATCTTTTTGTTTATATTGACATGAGTGGTTTGAAATAGGCAATAATGTATGAATTTTGTTGTCAGGTTGAAAATGAATAATCGAAAGGTAATTCATAGCCAAGGGCGGCAAATTATCTACAATGTGTACCAATTTATGAAAAAAGAAAAAGAAGGAACGATGACAATGCCATTATCCCAATTATAAGAATGTGTTGCTGAAGAAACCGTTCTAGACAAGCTACTAGTTGAAAATGGTCATGCTGTCCTTCATCTCCCTTTGTACCACTCTGAATTAAATCCCATTGAAAAATCGGATAGCAGTGAGGAATGTGACATTTCAAATGGAAGGTGTTAAACAATTGGCAATGAAGAATTGAAAAAAATTACAGCTGAGAACTCGAAGAAAGTGTGTGAATATGTGGAGTGAATATTTAAAAAAAGGAGTGATGGATGATGTTACCTTTACAATGACATTAAAACATTTAAATGAATTTGTCATTAATAAGAAATCAATGTATGATATATTTGTTAAATAATATTAGTGAAAACAAATTACATGCATGACTGGTTAGTTTATTATAAATGCATACATTCAACATATTCAGCACAAGTCAGGTACACCATTTTTGCTGACCACCTTTGAATGTACACTGGTGAACATCACAAATATATTATAATGGAAAAAAAGAACTTATTTAACTTAATGCTAGATATCACTTTTGCATTGCATTCTAATTTTTGAACAAAAACTTATTTCAGATTATATACCACTGATTTAGTCCTTCTCATATGGAACTAGTCACCATGTCTACTTTATGACGTACCTATTGTTTTTTAAGATAACTCGAATCTGTATATATTGATCTAAAGCACAGCAAATAATGAATTAATAATGTATTGTTTTTTTAGATCTCAAACGTGCATGTAAATGAGATCAATTCAGCTAAAGTATAGTAAATAATGAGTAAAGATTTTCAATTAGTGCACATATTGTTTACATACAAATATAACGATATCCCGACGCACACCTCACTACCCATTGGAATGAATGGTCTTTTATATGTTTATATTACAGTTAAAAATAGAAAAATAAAATTAAACTTGGCAATTATCTATAAAACAATTTCAAAGTGACCACCATTGTTTGCATTACAGGCATCTACTCTTCGTGATGTTGATATTCTTCAACACATAATCGTACTGAATACTTCCAGTTTCCATCTACATCTTTTTCGCCGTTTCGGAAATAAGCTTCCAAAATAAACCTGTCCTGTTCCACAGTAAAAGGCATTATAACCTACAAAAATTTATTTACGAAAAAGGCATCAAATACACGAATAAATTTACCTTGAAAGTCCTGGTTAATTTATTAATGAGTTTTGAAAAAAACTATTTTATTGTAATACAAATGTAGATAAAGGAATAATTGAAAAAGGAAAAATCTATGTACGTTTATGAAATGTCAATCGAAGATGAAATAAATATTTGTGCCTAATTTCACTAGTAACTTGGAATAAACTTTTGATAAAAATTCTGTAAAAAGCAGTTTTTTTTCGGTCATTCATTGTTGATATCCCGTATATTCAATGAAGTATCACTTTTAACTGTATCATACAATTTACTGTTTATGTTTAATTCCACATGTAAAATTGCAATACTTTTTGGTTCATAATCTGTACACTTTATAGTGATAGATGATGTGAATATTTTACCTTAAAGAAAAAAAGTAAAAAGAATTAAAACATTTATTTATTTAAAACCTCTACACTTTACTAAAAAGAAAAGACTAACCTATAACTAATTACTTAATATAAACTAAGGGTCCATATTGTCAAATGCCCTAAACACCAATTCGGCATTTCGCCCCGTCTTTTCCGCACACACCAACTCTTCGGTGGCCTCAGCTAACTCCATGGTTAGTCGGGCCACCCGATTTCTTATTTCAACCACCCGCTCTTGGTTTGAGATGTATAAGTCTCGTACCCACTCTAAATTCTTCTCCCTTAACTGATTTATAGCCTGACAGCAGGCTCGAGGGGTTGCCCTTGTTGAAGTACAAACATGTTATGTTGTCGTGTTGTCAATACTGAGAATGCGATGAAGGCACTTCTGTGTGTTGTAAATTGTGTAGTTCTGTAGTTACTGTTTAGGGTGTGCGTGTTTATTATAAACGAAAAAAAAACGCAGTAGTAGTAAAAATGGTGTTTTGTTTATTGTTGTTGTTTTATTTGATTTAAAATAATGTGTGTCTCAATTTGTTGCTAAATAAAAGTGCATAATTCTGGAGGCTCCGCTTTATTTAACTTCAGGTTATGGGCCCAGTTAATGCTAAAAACTAGCCGGAATATCTTAAAAATTGATTGGAAATTGGAATTGTCAAGCAAGAAGACAGGTACACTTTGCTTGGAAATTTAGCTAAGGAAAAGTCTGAAAATGGCGGAAAAGCAGCTCTTTTATGTAAAACCGCTTAATGGAACATCATTTTCAAACTGGGACTTTCGTGTTAGACTCTTGTTGGAACAGCAGGGTGTATTAAAAGTTATTTCGGAAACACCTCCAGCAACTGGAACTGAAGGACGTGTTACTTATCAGAAAAATGAAGTTAAGGCACGTACAATAATAGTACAATGTATAGATGATAACATTTTGGAAATGTTAAAGACTAAAGCTTCGGCAAAGGAAATTATGGAATCATTGAGTAGTACGTACGCCAAGAAGGGAATATCAAGCCAGGTAACTTTGCAGAAAAAGTTACGCAATTTAAAGTTAAATGCAGACCAGACAATGACCGAGTATTTAACACAGTTTGAACAGACTGCATGTGAACTAAAAGCCGCTGGAAGTAAAATTGAAGAAACCGAGCTTGTATTGCAATTGTTATCTTCAATGCCGGAATCCTATCGAGCGGTAACTACAGCAATAGATATAATGTTCTGCCAAAATCAGGCTAGTATAGACATGGACTTTGTAAAGATCAAATTGCTACTGGAAGAAGCTCGTCAAGTAAAGTGTAAGTCCGAAACAAGTACAAATAGTTCAGCTTTTGTAGGTTATAACAGTGGCAGAGGTTTTGGAACAGGGTCGAGAAGAAGAGGTTATGGAAGAGGAACGTATGGTAGAGGAAATTTTATTAGGAGCAATAACTCGAGTTTTGATTTTCATTTTAAATGTCATGGATGTCACAAAATAGGACATAAACGAGCTCAATGCCCAGAAAGTGGATTTAATAGAGGAAAATATTACTTCAGAGGAAATAATAAAGACTCAACAAGAGGTATATTTAATCCAGGAAATGTACATGTTGTGCAACAGACCAGTAAAGAAGAAAACATATCTTTTTTGACAACATCCGAAGATAACGAAGTTTTTGGAAATAATAGTGAAGTTGTAAACTTTGTTGTGGACAGCGGGGCTACAAATCATTTAGTAGGTGAGAAATTTAAAGAACTTATTTATGATAAAAAGGACATTTGTGTTAAAATAAATGTAGCTAAGGCCGGTGAAACTCTAACAGCAATCGAAGAAGGAAATTTAGATTTAAAAAGTTTGACAGGACGTAATATTACTATGAAACAGGTTTGGTTGTGTGAAAATATAAATTATAATTTACTATCTGTCAGAAAATTGGAACAAAGTGGGTTGCAGGTTATTTTTAAAGAAAAGCAAGTTCTAATTGTTAGGGACAAAGACATTATTTTATCAGGATCATTAAAAGGAAATTTGTATGTGATTATTTTTCGTGTACCAGAACAGAATAGTACAGTTATTGGAATTGCTCACCAAATGTTGATGCATCGAAAGTATCCTGCACCAGCGTTTTGTGAAGTGTGTCAACTGGGAAAACAAACCCGTCTCCCATTTCAAGAGGTTGCGGATCTAGTGATGTGTGTGGACCAATAACTCCTGAGACTTTTGATGGTAAGCGCTATTTCGTTACTTTTATTGACCATTACTCACATTTCGGTGTTGTTTATTTAATATCAAACAAAGATGAGGTTGTGCAACATTTTTAAAATTTATGTATCTATGGTTAAAACAAAATTTAGCAAGACAATTCATACTTTACGTTGTGATAATGGTGGTGAATACTCGTCAAATGTATTCAAGAAATTTTGTATAGATCAAGGAATCAAGATACGGTATACAGTACCATACAACCCTGAACAAAATGGTGTTGCAGAACTTTATAATCGGACAATCATGGATAAGGCAAGGTGTCTTATTTATGATGCAAAGCTGGAAATGGAACTGTGGGGAGAAGCCGTTAGGACCTCAGTATACTTAATTAATCGACTGCCAACAAGAGCTATATGTCAATCAAAGATGCCTGCTTAGTTGTGGTTTGGCTGTAAACAAAATTTGAAGAAGATAAAATTGTTTGGCTGTCCAGCATACAATTTGATTCCCAAGTAAGTTTGAATATCGAAATTGGACCAGTATAGTCAAAAGCTAACCATGATTAGATACGCAGATAATGGATATCGCCTTTATGATCGAAATTATGGAAATGAAAATAAAGTAGTACTAGAAGAAGAGTTTATAGAAGAATCAAATAAAATTGATACGGACAATCCAGAAGTTATTACAAATGAGAAAGAAAGCCCTCAAGAGAGACGGAAATTAGATTCGCAAACAAGAAGCATGCATGAAAGAAAAAGACCAACATATTTGGAAGAGTATGAGCTAAATAATGATATGTGGGAATCTGTTTTCAGCATTATCAGTAGGTCATCTAATATGTGAAGTTCCAAGAAACTACAAAGAAGCTATTCAGAAAGATGAAGGTTGGAAAACAGCTATTGAAAGTGAATTGAAGTCCTTGATAGAAAATGAAACGTGGGATCTTGTGATACCGCCAGATAAAGCTAAAATTATAGACTTTAGATGCGTATTTCGTGAAAAAGAAGTTGAGGGTAATCTTGTGAAGAAAGCCAGACTTGTAGCACGTGGTTTTAAACAGAATTCTGTATTAGAGGATGTTTATTCTCCAGTTGTTAGAATGCCTACTATTAGACTTTTACTATCTTTACTTGTTGAAAATGATTTACTAATAATACAGTTTGATGTAACGTCTGCATTCTTAAATGGAACATTGAAAAGTCCTGTAAACATGGAGCAACCAGAAGGTTTAATAAGCTCTAATAAAAAATTAGTTTGTACCTAAATTAAAAAAGGCCTTGTACGGTTTGCGACAATCACCTAAATATTGGAACACAATGATTAATGAATTACTAATTAACTATGGCTTTCAACGTTCCAAAAAGGATCCTTGTCTATATTTTAAAGAATTTACTTTCATTTTAATTCACATAGATGATTTTATTATCGTTTCAAAAACAGAGACAGATTTAAATTGTATTAAAGCTTATCTCTTTAAACATTTCAAAATGAAAGAATTTTCAAACAAAAATATTGTTTTTCTAGGTTTAGAAATCACAAAAATGAATGATACATTATATTTATCACAAAAAACCTTAATTAGAAAAGTGTTGCAGAAATTTGATATGATAAAGTTGCATTCACAACCTTAAAATTAATACGCTGAATTAATAATCCAAAGTTAGCGTAAACGTTTAACCTAAAGCTTTTAGAGGAAAGCATTCACAATATTTGAAAATTAATCCTCATACTTAATATGTAACGCAAAAGTTTGCAAACTACAAACTTTAGCAGATTAATTTCACGGAAATGAACTCAAGTACGCATGCGTGCATTTATATGACAGACAACATCATAAACAGAACCTCATCATACCTTCGCGTTTAGATATTGACTCTACAATGAATATGGAGAACAGAAAAAGGTATCTTGCCGCATTAGGATTAGGCCTCCTATACTTACGTTTAAATAACAGAAAAACGAGAAGGTGGTGGGTAAGACCGATAAACAGAAATCGTAGAAATCAGGGAGATTACCACAATCTCATACAAGAAATGCGGTTACAGGATCAGGAGCAATTTTTTAACTACACAAGACTTAGAGGAAAGTCGCCTAATATGGGGCCCTTTTTTTTAGGTATCAAAAAACATACAAAAATTTGTTCTAGCAAACTGTAAATATGGATATATATATATATATATATATATATATATACTTCATTTTATCCGCTATCAGTTAGATATTAAATAATAATGATTTATTTATTTATAACAATAAATACATAAACTAAATGCATTTACTGCAAATCCCATATTAGGCAACTAGTGTTCCTATTATGGGGTATAAGTAATATAGCCACATAAATAGACGTTTATTCAAGTAGTATATATAGAAAACAATACCTAGGTACTAAACACATACCTATCTATATATTATTTAGATACACAAATCGCAAATATAGTTTCTTTCATTATTCCCAGCACACTCCGAATGGGCCCATTTTAGGCATAGGACACAGCGAATCCATTTTTCGCCAGCAGAATCCTTCGAGAAGAGATCATTGCAAAATATGCACTCTGCATCATCTTCATCTTCGGTAAATGATGACTCGCCCCCATCATCTAAAGTCACTTCCACTTCAGACCCTGATGAGGATGATGAAGAAACTTTCCGTTTTTTTATTCCCTTTTTCTTTTCCAAGTTATTTTTTTGCTGTGCCGATTTATTCCGACTGCTAACACTGGATGTGATGTTTCTTACGGCTTTAGATGTAGAAGCAACACTTCTTTTAGCCAAACTGGTTTCCAATTCTTCTTTGTAAGGCGTACTGGTGACAACTGCAGCTTTGCCAGTATTAGACCTCTTCTTTTTTGTGATATTTTGGCATACTTTTGGAACGGGTAACAATTCGGCGGGTGATACCTTTGGGGGGGTTACATGAAGAGGCTCTTCTATCCCTTCCACCGGTAACGCTGGGATTGGAAGAACTTCGTGGGAAAAATATCTGCATTTAACGATTCAGCTACAAACTCATCTTCTGTGAAAATGTTTCGATTGACAGGAAAAAGGTCTGTTTTCGAATCCATTAACCGCCGTAGCTAGAACAGCAGCTCTCATGTAAGCCTTTCCAAAAGCTCTCCTACTTGATAAATTGTTACAACACGACCCGGATTTTGTTTCAACCATGTAGTAATCTCTTGAGCATAAAATGTTTTGAACGGAGACATAAAAGCAACATCTAACGGTTGCATTTTATTGGTTGAATGCGGCGGTAAACACACAATATGAACATTATTTTCTTTTGCTACAGTTATGACTTCTAGATTCCTGGTGTGAGTGTAGGCCATCTAGAACCAAAACAGCTGGATTATCCTTTGTTGGGTTCGCATGATTGATAAAATGTCTTAACCACTGTACAAATATTTCTTGCTGTATCCAGCCTGATGGGTGGCAAGCATGGGTGGAGCCAGGAGGCATGCCATTCATTAGTTCTAGTTTCATATTTTTCCGTGGGAAAATTATTAACGGAGGTATATACAAACCCGTTGCACTAAAACACATAACGACTGTCATAAGGGATCCTCGTTCTGCAGACGAGAGGGCCGCAACTTGTTTCTTTCCTTTCATTGCAATGACTTTCTGATGCTTATGTTGCACTATCGTAATTTCCGTTTCGTCGCAGTTAAAAATACGGCTAGGATCGTTGTTCACTCTCTCTAATAGTGGTTCATAAATATCAAAAAAGCTTGCAACATTTTCTTTAGTAAAAGATTTTACTCGGGCATATGATATTCCTTGCGGCGTTCGGAAAGATAATTTAGGATTTCGTTTTAGAAAACCAGCAAGCCATTTTGATCCTGCACATTCTTTATAGGTATTGAATGGGCTTTTTATATTATTTCTCTTGCATAAGTCAAAACTTAGTTTACAAATATCTTTTCTTGTAACTCCAAAATAATGTTGTTCTAATTCCAAACAATGCTTCACCAACTCCTTTTCCAATTCTTCTGGCATTACTGGTTTCCTTCCAAGTTTTCCCATGACAATTTCTTCGGGCTCCTTATCAATTTTGACATACCTCTCTAACGTAGATTGTGGAACTCAAATGTTCTCGAACTTTTATTATATCCCATCCGCTTTTCTTTACATGCCTTAATAGCCTCTACCATATTGTGTTTGCTCCACTTTTTCGTTTACTCGGCATCTGAAAATTACATATTGTAACATTTGTCTCCTAATATGGGGTACCCCATATTAAGCATTATATAGTACCCCGAATTAGGCAAATTGTTGTTTCCAAATAAACTTGTGAAATTAAAAAAAATAAATGAACTGTTACAATTTCAACTTGAGAGGTGAATTCTGGAGTTATTAATGTTTAGAATTAACTAAAATGCATTTATAATACTTACTTTTTATCTATATATTACACTCTTTTGAATACGGAATCTAAATATTCGAAACGATATGCACGCGATTTTAGGTTAAAATAATATGATATAGTAGATGTCTGTAATTAAAATGTACATGATTGCAATGTTTGATACAATTGTAATGCAGAGTGTATATTTCCAAATAGATGGCAGCAATGGATTTCTCAAAATCTTCATACCCCATATTAGGCGGTATCCTCATATTAGGCGACTTTCCTCTACTACCGCTCAGTTTGATTTGTTGTTAACATGGATAGGTTCTTCAATAGCGAAAAAGAGTTTTCGGGGGCCAATTTCGCCTGGAGCACGTTTGGCTCTAACACTTCAGTAAATACGTCCTACTTTGATGTATAATTACGTATCTCATTTTTTATGTAGACATTTGGCTAGTGGGGACAGTATTCCCACCCTAGCATTCAGTTATCGAATAGGAAAATCTACAGCATGTATGATCATCAATGAAACTTGTGACGCATTATGGATTATTTTACAACCACGAGTATTGCAACCACCTACCAAAATAGAATGGCAAGAAATAAGCAGTGGTTTTCAAACATGTTGGAATTTACCTAATTGTGTGGGGTCCATGGACGGCAAACATGTTAGGATAAGAGCACCATATAATAGCGGTTCGGCATATTTCAATTACAAAAAAACATTTTCTATAGTACTATTTGCTGTGTGTGATTATAAATATTGCTTTACACATGTAGATATAGGAGCATATGGCTCTCAAAGTGACGGTGGTGTTTTAAAATTATCAACATTTGGCTATAATTTAAATAATGGTCAACTTGATTTACCAGAAGACATGCCATTTCCAGGAATGCAGGAGAACAAACCCTTCTATTTTGTGGGCGATGAAGCATTTCCTCTTCAAATGAACCTCCTACGACCCTTTGGAGGAAAAAATTTAACACATGACAAAAAAATAATTATCGGTTGTCTCGTGCACGAAGGTGTATAGAAAATGCATTTGGAATTTTGGCATCTCGTTTTAGACTGTTTCACACAACCATATTCAAAAATCCGGAACATGTTGACACAGTCATTAAAGCATGTGTTTGTCTTCACAATTTCATAAAAAAAATGAAGATAGATTAATACCAACAGGTAAACGGTACTGCACAGCAACATTTGCCGACAGAGAAGTGAATGGTCAATTAGTTTTGGGAGAATGGCGTAAACATGTTCCTGCCAACACAGCGCTCCAACCAGTTGCCAAGTTACAACGTAGAATAGGTACACGAAATTCTACCCAAAACGCTATAGCTTTCAGGGACTATGTCAAAATGTATGTTAATAGTGACATTGGAAAAGTGCCTTGGCAAAATGAGACAATAAATACATAATATGTTGTATTCTTAATGTTATACATAACAAGTACCATGCATCAAATATGTACAGTAAATAACTAGTAAATAAAGAATTAATTGTTTATTTTAGATTGACGAAGGCCTCTCCTCTTGTGTAGTACAATTTCAGTTATCTTATCTTTCAATTCTTACATTATCGTAGAAGGAAGTTTCAACATTTCTTGCTCCAAATTGTGGCAGAATGCGTGTACGTATTTATATGTTGGCTGTTTTATGCTGTTCGCGATCGATTCTAATGTGGTAGATATCTTATCTTCTACCTTTTGATGTTTAATAGTCCTTGAAAGTTTTAATGTTTTATTAACTCTGAAAACAATGTAGTTGAAAGTACTTACTTGGAGACAGATGGTGTTTCTTTTCGCTTCTTCCGAGTGTCCATTGTAATTATATCGGGTGCACTAACTACACTACTTGCAGGTGATAGTACATATATTGTCCTCCCAAAAGTCTAATTGGCTTAAACCTTCGTCCAGTTCGATTGTAACATCACTTACTGGTGATGCAGTAGATGTAGAAGGAGCACTTGATAATTTTTGCAATTGTGTTACACCCACGTTCCCTTTACTACTGGTGATTGCCAAATCTAATTGGTTTTTAGATTCGTCAAATCATTCTTCTGAATTGTATTACTAATAGTTTTGACACAGAAACATTCCACGTTATAAAATTTATTATGTCAAGACTTTTACTTGCTTACTTTCTTCGCCGTATAACTTCATCCAAGAACATCAATGATTTAAATAAAGGCCATTTCTCATCATCACAAGCACCTGCTCCACTTCTTTCACGTTCTCCCGTTTCACCCGTACATACTTTTCCCGCAAACTCTTAAAATATTTGACAGCTTCGTCTCCTGAAGTAGTAAAAAATTATGTGCACAGTATTTTACAAATTGAACAATGTTACATACCTGTTATTCCCAGGGGCGTGCGGTGAGATTTGGGACAAGGGAAGCAATTTTTCAAAACTTACCTATTTGTAATGTAGTTGTATTCTTCTATCTTGTTTCGCAAACTCGTCTATAATTTCGTCGTAGAAACGCGGATGCTGCGACAATTCTTGAACAAGATTGTTTTCAATAGCCAACAGGGACACATCTGACAGACGATGTTGTCCTGTCGAACTCCGCAAATAAGTCTTAATTCGTTTAAGCGCAGAAAAACTACGTTCGACTGAGGCACTAGTAGCAGGGATTGTCAACACTAACTCACATAATTTTACTACCTCTGAATATGCGTTTGTCAAATCTGTACCTTTCAAGAAAGCCAATAACTCACTTGCAGAATTTTTTTTATCGATGTCTTCAGTATCATATATAACTGTAAGTTCCGAACGTAACAAAACTAAATCAAAAAACTGTCCATAATGATGCATTAAACATTGTAGCTGGGGTTCCGGAAAATGTTTTCCCTTAAACGCATTAAAATTACACAATTCAAGAAAGTTTAGTTCTTTAAAGTTTTTAAACCTGTTGTCTATTTCTTGATAAATCTGATCCAGAATTTGATAAAAAAGTCGTCGATAGCACGTTTTAATATCTCCAACATTATCCGTGCGCACGCGTTTTCTTTGTGGTTCCAAACCGATACCGATACTAGTCGTGTTTTCCCAACATTTATCAAAGGCTTCTCTTTTTTTGTTTATAATATTCTTAAATTCACAAATTTTCTTTATACAGAATCCGATATCGTTTGTTTTACATTGTAATATATTAAATACATTATCAGAAAATGGAAATATTTCTGAAAAAACCAGAAGTAGAAAGTTAAAGTTAAAATCGTTTTTTAAGCTATCTAAAATCCTCTAGAACTATTTAAAGTGCCTGTATCCCACTTATCTGTATTTTCCAATATACTTTCAAATAATTCAATTATGGATTCGCGATGTTCAAAAATTGTTAATACTAGCCTGCCATTGTAATTCCAGCGCGTAGCGGCAACTTTCGGTAGTCTTCGCTTTACAATTGTATCCAATGCTTGTGTGCGTTTAGTAGATTTGGAAAAAAAAGCAGCCATTCCACTCAAAGTTGCAAAAAACACTTTACATTCTTTAATCTGCATAACTGATTGGGACAAAACTAAGTTTAATTTGTGCGCACAACAGTGTATAAAAATTGCACACGGATAAGTTTCTCGCACTTTTACTTGAAGGCCACCTAAATGTCCAGCCATTACAGCAGCACCGTCATAACTTTGAGCGACCAATTTTTCAGAGGCATTCGTATTTTTAATAAGTTCACATACAATTTTATACAGTGCGTCGGCCGTTCGGTCTTCTGACACGTTAATAAAACCTAAAAATCTTTCCTGTACGTTGCCGCCTCGATTTACAAATCGCACCACACCAGAAAGCTGACTAAAATTAGTAACATCAGTTGTTTCGTCCAAAATAATAGATATAAAACGCGCTTGTTTAATTTCTTCTTTAATTTTGTTTAAAATAACAGTCGAAGTTGCAGAAATTAGATCGTTTTGAATTCGATTTGAAGTACCTTGAAACACACTGCTCTGTTCTAAATGACTTTTAAACAAGGATCATATTTACATAATAGAGAAACAAGGTTTAAATAATTGCCTCTATTTGCAGAATACATTGATTCATCGTGACCACGAAATCCAAGTTCATGAAGGGCAAGGAAACACACAACATCAATAAGTCTTTTTAGCACATCTCTATTTTTATTAACTAGTTCATTATGTTGTTGATGACTAACTTGTAACTGTATATCTAAAGAGTGTTCGATTCGTGTTTTTCCAAAAACTTTTTCTTTGATAACAGCTTGCAAGTGGTTCTTAGAGCTAATGTGACGTTTTACTACTTTATGTAAATTATTTAAATCGCTAAAACCGAAGTAATTCCACACACCATGTTCATTAACAAAAAGCAAACATGGCCAACAAAAAAGTTTATTTCTTGTTTCACAACCCGTCAGCCACAAATATTGTTCATAATATTTATCGGCACTAAAATGTCGAGTACACGTTTTAATTTTTGTTGTCAGATTTTTCATTTCAGGCTTTGACCTACCCGCATTAATAATATTTCTCTTTTCGGAAAAACTTTGAGAACAAAATCCTTTATTTAATACAAAACACACTACACAATTACACGGATTTGCAGTTCCAATAGCCGCTACTTCTACACCGTCTCCTGGTAAATCTCCCGCGGCTCGTGCAGACGTACTTGTCCCATCCATCTTCGAAACTGCACTAAAACCCTTGTATTTAATTTTAAAATTGCTTATTCAGTGACAAGCGCTCGCAACTTGACCTCTCGCATCCTTCGCTTGACCCCGTAAAATTCTGTATTTGAACGAATAAGCAACAAAGTTTGTTGCGTGTGAGTGTCGAACAGGTATCGACAGTGTGTACTGTGTACGAGAAAGACGCACTATGTGCATTTTCATTCGAACGACAAAGACAATGTGATATACTGATATATTATTTTTCGCTCTTATGCATACACAAAATATATGATATTCAACTTTAAATGCTGCTTCTCCTATAAGGATTATATTCTATGGGTAGTACACTCGTATTACGGGTTACGCGTTCGCTGGCGCTAATAATGTCCATTTCTAAAATTTCCTTTTTATTTGAGTTTTTCAATTTTTTGGTCATTTAAGGTTTGTGATAGGGGAAGCAATGCTTCCGTTGCATACATGGACCGCTCGCCCTGGTTATTCCAAAGGCTTCACCTATTTGGCCCCATGCCTTCGTTTTCAGCTGCGTATTTTTAAACTGCGCTTCCCGCTTATCATAAAGATATGGGTATTGTGTTGTGTAGTATATGAAATTCTCCTCTACAGCTTCGTTAGCATTTTCCATAATAAAGGTCAAGGTAAAACAATACAATCAAACTAAGTAAATTGTGCTAAAAGGTTATGTTTAATGATGTTGTGTTAAATAACAGTAATTTCACCCAGTGGCGGATTAAGTTGCTTGGGGGCCCTGGGCGGTAAAATCAAAATGGGTACTATATTTTATACCAATTTAAGGGACTTATATAATGAAAAATAATAAAACGATTGTAATTTAAAGTATTTTTATTTACGTTTACGTTTTGTGTTTTCTTATTCTTTATCAACCGAATGATTGCGCGGGTTCGGTCTATCAAACTCCATAAGACGTATAGGCTTTATTTTACGATGAAATATTAAAGGAAATTTTGCGTTGGACAAATGTTAGAATTATGGAATTTTCAATAGAAATTTGCAGATTGTTTTAGAATTTGTATTACTATACTATACTTTTACACATCTGCAATAAATTTCCCAAAAATTTCTGTTTTTTCTTTAAAACGTGCTTAAAACGAGCGGTCTCTCAGATCGCACGTCGATGAGTACGTAGCAAATATAGAGTGTTCATTGGGACAGGTTAAATTATCATCTTATTCGCCGAATTCGGACCTAACTCTATAATCATAATGTAAAAAAGCGATAATGTATACAGAAACTTCATACACTATTTTAATTATGTGATAAACATATTTGTCTTATTTTATTTTTCTGTATCTATTATTTTATTAAGAAATTATTTTTATATACGCCTCGGTCTCGGTGGGCCCTGGGCGGCCGCCCAGTCCGCCCACCGTTTAATCCGCCACTGATTTCACCTATTAATTTCATGTATTGCGAATGATTCAAATTGAGTAAGTTGACGTTACAATTTCACTTCTTAATTATAAACATTAATTCGAGGTTGTGAATGAAACCTATATTGTAACACTTGTGAGGTGCCAATGCAACCAAAGTTGAAGTTGCGTAATGAGAACAATGGGATATTTAGTAAATTGCCTTACAGAGAATTGTTAGGATGCCTCATGTACATTATGTTAGGCTCTAGACCAGATCTTTGTTTCGCTATTACTTATTTTAGCCAATTTCAGAATTGTTTTAGTGCTGAACACTGGAATTACTTAAAGAATGTATTGAAATATTTGAAACTGACAGAAGGGTATGGTCTTAAATTTACTAAAAATCTTATTTTGAAGTCTGAAATAGAAATAAGCAGCTATGTTGATTCAGATTTTGCAAACGATTGGGATCGTAAAAGTGTTACTGGATTTATTGTAAAGTTAACAATAATACAATATACTGGAAAACTAAGAAACTAGATGTTGTTGCACTTTCAAGCTCTGAATCAGAGTATATTGCATTATCTTTGTATGTAAGTGAATCTATGTTCTTTTTACATTTGTTAGGTGAGATTTTAGACAGTAAAACTATTTTTATTAAAGTGTATGAAGACAACCAATCATGTATTAAAATGGCTTGTACTTTGGAAACAAAAGATCAAAACATATTGACACTAAATATCATTTTATACGTGATTGTGTTGAACAAAATAAAGTAAAACTGTATTATATACCTACTGAGACACAAGCAGACATATTAACTAAAATTCGTTTATTTTAGAAGTTTATTAAATATATGTCAAATATGAAGTATGAATGCTTGTTAGAATACGAAGTAGTTAAGTAAGTTGTTTTGAAATACATTCCAACATTACTGGATTTGTGGGGAGTGTTGAAGTACAAATATGTTATGTTGTCGCATTGTCAATACCGAGAATGCGATGAAGGCACTTCTGTGTGTTGTAACATTGTGTAGTTCTGTAGTTACTGTTTAGGGTGTGCGTGTTTATTATAAACAAAACAAAACAAAAAACGCAGTAGTAGTAAAATGGTGTTTTGTTTATTGTTGTTATTTTATTTGATTTAAAATAATGTGTGTCTCAATTTGTTGCTAAATAAAAGTACATAATTCTGGAGGCTCCGTTTTATTTAACTTCAGGCCTGTCTCGGGAGCTGCTGCCCTTGGGACGGTATGTCCAGTAGAGTCAACATTTTCCCCACGCATCCACCCTGGTGTTGCAGCCACGGTAGTGGCAGGAGTGATACTGTAAGTGGAAAATGAACTACATTAATAATGCAATAACTAAAGATACATTAAGAAATAAGTAACTTACGTTTGAAAGTAGCAGGTAAAATCGTCCTCTATATCGCTATCCTGGATGCTGATAACCGGGATATCAGCAGGCGATGGCTGAGGTAGCGATACAGGAGGTTGAAGTAATACATTCTGTAGACTTTGAGGGTTTTGCTCGTTATTCTTGGTTTTCTTGAGGCTTAATTTGCTTTTCTTAGACGATGATGTCATTGTAATATACAGTGTTTCCACGAAAGTTCTTTACAAATGGAATTTTTTGTTATTAATTATTGGACAAAAAAATCTTTTTTGTCAAAAAGTTCTGCTTAGTTCAAAACTACTAAAACACCAAAGAAAACTTTTTTCGATCTAAACCTATACGGGGGAAATCAAAAAGTTTTATTTTACTAAGAATACATATTATCCATAATAACCAAAATTATTCAGAATTCAACATGTCCTCCATCTCTTTCCATACAAAGAACAGCTCTTCTTCCAAAATCCTTCACTGAATTTCTGATCATTGCGCCAGGAATTTGGTTCATTTTTTCAGCGATAATCCTTTCCAAATGGTCCATATCTTGAAAAGGTCTTTCAGAGTATACCCTTTCTTTGAGATAGCCCCACAAGAAATAGTCGAGGGGTGTCAAATCGGGTGATCTGGCTGGCCAAGGGTTTGCAGAATATCTTCCAATCCAGCGTCCTTGAAATGATGTGTCTAGGTATTCGTTTATAATTCTGGAGCTATGGCATGTGGCCCCGTCATGCTGATACCATAAAGTGGATCGAATATGCAAAGGACATCAAAAATTTGATTATTCAGGAATTGGTAATATGTCTCCGAAGTGAGGTTATGTCGAAAAAAATAAGGTCCAATTATTTGATTATTAAAATGCCAGCCCATACATTGGTCTTGAATGAATACTGATCACGGTACTCAACCACAAAGTTGGGATTTTCAGAACTCCACCAACGAGTATTTTGGGAACACATAACTCCGTTAGATGAACGTTGCTTCATCAGTGAAAAGTATTTTCTTGCAAAAACTGATCGTCTTCTAACATTCCTTGAAACCAGGCACAAAAATTTAATCGAGATAGAAAACCCCTATCTTTGAGACTATTAACAAATTTTGGTTTGTAAGCATGAAATTTGTTAGATCTTAAAATTTTCGAAATTGTTGATTTACCTACATTATCTGGTAACATTTGCGAAATCTGTTTTAAGGAAGTTCTTGGTTTTTTCACAACGGCTTGCATGATTTGTAACTGATTTTCTTCGTGATTAACTCTTCGCGCATAGTTTCTCCTGAAGTTATTATTAACAGACCCAGTCATTTTAAATTTAACAATGACATTTCTCACAGATACATGCGAAATAGGATTTTCCGAGTGCCGGTTATTGAATATCACTGCAGCTTCTCTGTACGTTTTGTAATTATCACCAACAATTAACACTAATTCTATTTTTTTCTTCTAAACTTAATTTTGTAGGCATTTTGTTTTCAATAACCGATTTGTGAGATATCAATTTACTTGACATTTACTAACGGACATTCTTTTATTTCCCAGCCTACTGCAGGACGCATGAAAATCATACTGATCCCAAAGAGAGTTAAAGACCACGTTTAAATCTAATTTTCAATATTGAATTCTGATTTATTGTTCTGAATAATTCATTTACTTAAAAATAATTATTTTTGTTAATAAAAATTGATTAGTTAAATATTTGTGTACTATTTTGATTATTATGGATAATGTTTATTCTTAGTAAAATAAAACTTTTGATTTCCCCGTATAGGTTTAGGTCAAAAACAGTTTTTTTGGTGTTTTAGTAGTTTTGAACTAAGCAGAACTTTTGACAAAAAATTTTTTTGTCCAATAATTAATAACAAAAATTCCATTTGTAAAGAACTTTCGTGGAAACGCTGTATATATATATATATATATATATATATATATATATATATATATATATATATATATATATAGACTATTATGTGCACGTACATATAATAACTGAATAAGAAGTGTAATGTTCAAGTTATAAATAAATTTATAATTCGCATCTACTAATGCCAATAGAACAATGCTGTGTGCTCCTTTATAGTTATAATAAAATGACCCAGTACCACAAGGAGCTTTAAAATTGATGTGCTTACCATCCAAACTGCCAATGCACATTGGAAAATTCCATAAAGCTTCAAATTCCTTTGCAATGTTCTTCCACTCATGAGTACTTGCTGGCATCTAAATAAAAATTCAAACAGTATATATACTCACATGTATTTGTACTAAAATCTACACATGGACATTAATCAATTTCTTACCTTAATGTACTCAGGCGACAGGCATCAATGCTTCTATAATGCTCTCACAGACGTTCGGTACAATTAAAATTATAGTACTTTCGTGAATCCTCATAGCATACATTAGATCCCGGTATGTATTTCCTGATGCTTTGAAAGTTTGAGAGTAATGAATAAGGTGTTAATCATTTTCAGTTAAGGTTAAAAATTAATAAACCTACCTTTTTTCAGCTGATATGCATTGACGAAAGTGTGTATCTTGTTTTTTTATTCTATCTTCTATAGATGATAACAATTTTTTAAAAGTTGTGTCCTCCATACGACGATAATTCTTGTATGAATCAGGGTCTTCCACTAATAGCTCCTGGTGTAACATATTTAATACTCCACGTCCCTCCTGTCTTCTTTGCAGCCACTTTGCCTGCCACTTACTTATGTTACCTTTCTTTTTTTATTTTTACTCGCCGTTTCAACAATTTTTAACTAAAATATTTGATACAATGTTTGCCTGAATTAACTCTTTCCTACATTTAAATCCATTCTAGTTTTAGTAGAAAAATTGAGAAGATTAACCACGACGAAACAAACCTCGAACACGAATAATAAATACCACAATCTGTTAGATTACTTGTAAACACGTAAATCCACACCAATTATTGTCCCAAAAATAGTACGAGGATCAAACACAAATATTAGGCATTTACGATAATTGGAACGGTACAATACATGCGGTGAACGCCGGTAGTCAGCTGATGACCTGGCGATAAATGTACCGTGCGGTTGGATATCGTACGCGCAAGATCTATTATTTTATTTTGTTTACAAAGAATGTTAGGTTATGTTCGGCTTTATTTACTCTAATTTATAAATATGGAGGAGCAAAGAGCTAAAATAGAAAACTGTTATTGTCCACTATGTTGCAGTTAGTTGTTATAGTTGGGCCGCGTTTAACTTGTGTATGACTCATTTGTAACATTCATGTGGTTTAAAATTTCCTAAACGTACGTCGCGACTATACCATCTGTTCATAATATAGATTTCTTCATTCGTTTGTATCAACGTATTTATCAACAGATACTTGTCATCAACGTCTGCTGAATATCTTTATTTACAGAATAACAAAATGATCTATACAAAAGTACAATCTTACAATTTATCCTAAACTACTGTAAAATGATACATGTACCCGCAAAGCATGAAAGAAAACCTTAATAGCCGGCTCTTTGAGGACAGCTTAATAGTATGTCGAATGTGTTGAAACTTAATAAACTAAATATACCTACTATTTGAAACGCCCCAAAAAGCATATTGTATTTTAGAAAACTATGTAAACGAATTCACATTAATTAAAACGTAGATGTGTATAACAAAAGCTTTCAAATTAATAACACGAGTAGTAAAGGAACAAGGAGTAACCGCACCAGATTCTTATTAGTTTGAATGCGATTACTTATTACTTTGGTTTAGGAGTAAATTATTTTAAAATTTATTTATTCTCAAACAGAATATAAAATGAACACGTAAATATTTACAGAAATATAAAATGCTAACTCACAAAATGAATTGAGAATTATAATTAAATCTTTCACTAAAATTATGCCACAAAACAACTTATGACAAAAATCTAATCATAGGAAATTACAATTGCTAAAGTTTATTTTAGTATACCTAATGTAAAATTCTGGTAAATAAGTTATCATAAATACATACAAAAACAATTAAGAAATGATAGATTTTATTTTAGGGTTTAAACTATTGAATCAACACACTTCATTTTGGTTGAAACTACACATTCACCTTAGTTTTATAAAATTCACAAAACATTAAATAGATCACGATATAAGGTGTGTTTCATTGTGGGAAGTGAACAAGTTACAAAGTACCTATAATGTGTGTAAATTGTAAATATTCCCTAATAAATTATTTCATTCTGTGCTCGGTCATGCTTGTTGTAAGTCAGAGTCAGGCAATAGAGAAATTCCAAGATCCCCTCATCTCCATCATCGGAAGATTCTTCAGTAGATTCATCTGAATCGCCTGTATTCACAACGAATCTAAAATCATCATATGATTTGTCAAACATGTGTTCTTTGTACTTGTATTTTTCAACTACTTTATTAACATGTGTACATATGTTTGCCCAATCTTCAGGAGTTATCGTGGCAAATTTCTTCAGCTAATTTTATTACATCCTTTAATTTAAAGGTAGTATTTCTAGATGCAACGTACTGCTTCACTGCAGCCCATATTTACTCAATTGGGTTTAGTTCTGGATGATACGGAGGAAGTCTAAGCACTATATGGTCATGTTTTGCTAATTCAGTATCTAAAATATACTGTTTACACTTTGACTTATGCTCCTTGATTATTGCATACAACACAGGTTTTGTTGAAAGAGGATCATGCATAATTGAATGTTGACGAAGCCACATAATCATATTGTCCTTTTGGTCATGGATGTTGTATCTTTATTTATTACCATATTGCGATATGATGCATTATCGATGACAAGTGCAGCTCGCATTGGTATATTCGGCAATAGCTGCTTCTGTACCCACTGCATAAAATTTGTATAGTTCATATCGTTGTGGTAATCTCCTGATGTACTTCCTATAATTAATAATATTTAGTTTTAGACTACAATTATGATAATGATCTCGTACCTGATTTGAACATAAGTAGTGCATTATTAATCAAACCTTCAGATCCACCAGCATGTACCATGATAACATGTGGACCTCTGCCAATAGGTTTTTTAAAACCCAGAGTAGAATTATCTGTCCAATTTTTTGGGTTTGTATGACAACTGTTGATATAGGACTCATTCGTAAAAATAATTAGTCTCTTATCTTGAATGCATTGCTGCAGTTGACGTAAATATTGGATACGCTTTACGCGTATGTCATATGATTCCATCAGAACCTTCCTTTTATCAACAGTGTTGCACCATCTACAAATTTATGCAATAAGTTAATATGAGTGAATGTCACAAATAGTTATATGACTTACCGAAAACCCAATTTTTACTAATCTTTCCCAAAGTCCAAAGTCAACCTTTAAAATCAATACCCCTTTGCATAATTTTATTGTGGATACCTGTTAATTTAAATGTAATTATATTTACCATGTAAAAATTGTTTCATAACCTTTTAACGTAGGCACTCTCTTTTCAATAATATAAAAATTATGTATAATGGATTTTATCTGCTCCAATTCCTCCTGATACAAATTACTTTTAGGGTTTGGTCTGTTTTATTTTTCTAGGTGAAGAAAACTTTGTTCCTTTGCCTTGGGAAATTCCTTCATATCTGATATAACTTTACGATAAGTGAATTCATCTATCTTGGTAGCAGCTAAAATTCTCTCCTTAAAGTTTAACAAAGGGATTGTCACTCCCTCCTTGGCTTCTTTTGTCACGAATTCTATGACGTTTGCAACAATTTCTCGAGCTTGACTATGCAGAATCTTTCCACGAACGCCGATCTGTTTCGATTTGTTTGCCATTGTTTGGTGACTATAAAAGACAAAAACATACTTGTAAATTAAGCTTAAACCACAGATACTGCAAACTTACCAAAATATACACGAAGGGTCAAAAGAGCTCTGAAAAGAACTGTTTATTATAAGAAAATGTAAAAGTCAGAAATATAACCTATAACGGCTATAACTCAAGCGTGCACCAAAATGTAAATAAACTACTTAAAATTTCTACGCCTATGAATTGCGCAAGCCACGGCAAATTGTCAAATTGTGACCAATATTGGTTTGTGCGCACTGTGTTTCAACTCTAATTGTGTAATTTTATGGAAAAACAATCAAAGAGACCCAGGTTAGCAGTCTTTGTACAATCATGATGGTAAGTTAAATTTATCGAAGTTATAAATCATATAATTATTAAATGGTACTTCCAGATTTTAAAACCATTTTAGGCTGAATATCTCTTAGAAACAATAGGCCCTTCCTTATGCATACCTTACACGATCAATAATATTGTCAATACTCAACAATATGTACAATATTATTGATCGTGTAAGGTGTAGTATTGATGGATTGATGAAAATATTGAAGTATTTCCGGATATTTTGAAATCCAAACATCAATATTTCAATACTTTGACCACACTCTACGCCACGACCACAAGTAGTGGGGATATTGACAATATTACTGATCGTATAAGGTTATTTCGCATCAATACTTCAGTATTCAGAAGTTTTCGTCTTGATTGTTAGTCTGTGATGAGTGAAGAAGAGTTACATGTTTCATCGGATGAAGAATCTGAGGCTGAGGAAGTAACAAATACGAAAAACATGGTTTTGAAAGAGTTTATCGAGATGTACGGGATACTACCGCAACTATGGAATTCAGCTAGTGCTAATTACATGAATAAAACCAAACGGAATGCAGCATTGGAAAACTTCTCGTCATTTGCCAAAAGCTGAACGACAAAGCTGACCGTTCTGATGTGCGTAAGAAACTGAATTCGTTGAGGTCGAATTTTCGTAAAGAAATGAAAAAATAGTGTTATCAAAACGGTCGGGGATGGGTGCGGGCGACATCTATGTTCCAACGTCCTGGACTTACTATGCAGTTTTTAGGAAAACGGAAACTCGATGACACAGCAGTCTTTACCAAAGGTGAGTGATAAATAGTAATTTTATATCTCCGTAACAAGTACTGCAAATAAATTAGTATTATCATAGCTAGAAAAATTCACACTAAACGGAAATTCACTTATTTATTTAATTCGTTTCTGGAATTACAGCATTATAGTATTTACAAAAGTTATCCCGAACTATTTTAGCTGTACTAGTCCTATTTCTTGCCAGGGTACTCTCTAAATTAACCAATTTGTCTTGCTGAATTTCGTTTTGTGCACACAGATAGATTTGGTGATTTTCTTTCGCAAGAAAATTGTTAGGAAGTATGCCGCCTGTGTAATTATTGTTGCCTTACTTGGTTCTACATTTATAGCTTTTTGAAAAACTCCAAATCGACTAGCCAAAATCCCGAATGTATTTTCGACAGTTACACGCGCTGCTGATAACCGTTTATTGAAAATTTCTTTATCTGGTGTTAAACCTCGTTGACAATAAGGTTTCATTAGGTGAACATCCAATGCAAATGCTTCATCTGCCACAAAAACGTATGGAAACTGGTTATCTGTTTTGGGCAAAGGAGTTGATTGGGGTAAATTCAACTGGTTTTGTTCCATCAGTTCACCAAATTTAGAATAAAACAAGACACCTCCGTCTGATATTTTTCCGTTGAGGCTAACATCTATCATTATAAACTGTTTATCGGCATTTACTAGAGCTAATAATACAATGCTATAAAAACCCTTATAATTGTAATACATGGAACCTGACTTGGCTGGTTTCCTGATGGCAGTGTGTTTTTCGTCAAGAGCTCCCAAAGTGTTGTAAAAGTTACAGCAACGTTCGAACCCAGCAGCTATTTTCATCCACTTCTCCGGACATGTAGGAAACTATGAAAGAAACAAATTAATTAACGCAAGGTTTTTGCAGGTTTCTGACGAGACGTATACATTAGTAGACGAACTGGTCAACAAGGAGGTACAAGAACAATCTACATCATCAAACGAAGATCCTCCGTCTCATTCAAGATCTTCAATTAATCCGATTCTGCCGCCCCAACCAAAAAAGAAAATTCGTGTCGTAGGCCCGATGACAAAACAAAATGAGCTCTTACAAAAAGCTTGTTCGTTCCTAGATTCAGCTAACAAGTCACAGCCTAACATACCAGCTATTGCTGTGGCCTGGGGTGAAACGCTTGGAACCTTGCAACCCCAGCAAAGAATGTTTGCCGAAAAAGCAGTAAATGACATACTGTTCGAAGCTGCCCTAGGTACTCTACACCGGAATTCAGTAAAGATTAATGAGCCTAACGTAACCACACCACAACGTCCATATTCTGCTCAATCATCTATTGGTGCATACAGTGGGTTATCAGGTCCAGCATATTCGCCGCCTGCTACATTCACTGATTTACAGAATTCTTCAAGAGAATTTACCATGATTGACAATTCCGAAGAACATTCCTTACAACCGTATTTTTCAACGTTTGAAAACTAAATTCGTTTATAATAATAATAATCGTAATACATCTACTTTTGCACAACATTGTAACAATTCACTTTTATACTTACTATAAATTAGCAATAAACGTGTTTGACAGTATTTTTTAAAATAATTGTATTTACTATACTTGCCTTAATATACTCTTGTAGGACATATATAAGTGCTTGCAAGTTTCCATTACAGATTCACTTATAACTGCCGGGGAAATAACAGCGGAAAACTTTAAGTCCTCGAAAATCTTCTGGTCGCCAGATATCTCAAGGTAACTGCTAACCCTCTTCTGCTGATATACACTTTCTCATATTGGTATCCTGCCTTTCAATGAACGGTTTGACCAACTTATTAAACGTCACGTCACTCATGCGAAAATAGTTCTTATAATCTGATGGGTCCGTTGTCACTATTTCCTTTAAAAGGTTTATATGTGAGTACCGTTCACCCTTTTGTAGCCAATTTTTTACCCATCTCTTTCGTTTTACAGCACGTTTTGTAACACAAGCTAAAATAATCGGAACACACGCTTTCTGAATATTCATTTTTGGTATTGTGCTAGCCAAGTGCTCACGTAATACTGACCAAAATATTGATGCATTAGAATCACCGTGTATGGTCAAAAAATATTGAAGCAAGATTGAAGTAATATTGACGAAAATATTGACATATCAGTATTGACAATATTATTGATCGTGTAAGGTCCACTTTAGTTGAGAAGAACGCAATTGGAGTAGGACCTCATATGTATTCTCCCAAAACACAACTGTTAGTAGCTTTGAGCATGTTATCAAATCAAGAGGTTTACAGGTTTGGTTGAAATAAATTTATATAGAATCATATGAACATTCACGAATAACTGCTGAAAAGGTTGACATCAGTAAATCAATAGCACGGCTGTATGTGCAAAAGGTTTGCACAATTTTGGTTGATCTTTCTGGAAATTATATTTCCTGGTCAACTGGCCAGAGAGCACAACAAGTCATTGAAGACTTCTAGACACGACAAGGGTTTCCAGGTGTACTCGGGGCTGTTGATGGAACACATATTCCTATAACTTCCCCATTAAAGCAACAAGCAGCATATTGCAATCGACACCATTATCATTCGATAATTTTACAAGATGTATGCGATGCAAATTATATGTTTACAGATGTCTTCACAGGTAACCACAATTATTTGTTTTAATTGCTATGTATTCATTGTAATGTTTCTAGGATATCCAGGAAGTGTGCATGATGCACGTGTATTTAAAAATTCACCTATTGGAAAAAAAATTAATGCTGAACCACTCGAGGTATTTCTGGATAGCAACTGTCATATCTTAGGTGATTCGGCTTACGAATGTACAAATTACTAATGAACACCATATAAAGATAATGGCCACATAACACGAAAGCAGCGGAATTTTAATTATAAACTGTGTTCAACACGAGTAGTTATAGATCAGTGTTACGGTTTTTTGAAAGGTCGTTCTCGTATTTTAAAACATGTAAATATGTACAATACACCCTAGGTAATTGTAGCATGCTGTGTTTTACATAATATTTGCATGGTTAAACATGACAGTATAGATTTCTTATATGCAAATGATGATAATAATGAGCCAGAAGAAATGTATAGTGATAACGATGCTTAGGGAACAACAAAAAGAAATGTTATTGCAGATCAACTATTTATTACATAACTCATGTAATTTATTTTCAAACTTTTTAAATTAAGGGTGTTTAGTTGAAAAATCAGCTATCGTATAATAATTACTAAAGGTAATACAATAAGTAGTACCCTTTTTGTATAAGTAAATTACAAAACAAGGCAGCGTCTCTTCTAAATGATTTTTCAGATTGTTACTTAAGAGGTATAAGGTTTATATATATATATATATATATATATATATATATATATATATATATATATATATATATATATATATATATATATAAAAACATGGTTAATAATATGCTTTTATAATTGTAATCTCATGCTTGCATCATAATGTGAGTAAAATTATATTTTCCAAGTGACAACTTTTGATTATCGTTTTGCATGTCTTAATTTCAAGCTGAGTGTGCATAAACTTGATCAGTGTGTTAAATAAGCGATTAGAGGTTCTTTTTTTAGCAATACCCAACGATACGTTTACATCCATTTATCTAAATAGGCTATACAAGGTATAAAACATGTTCACTGATGTTTTAAACTGAGCTACTAGGCCTTCTTCATTCATCAAAGCTACTAGATAGTGTTAACCTAATTTGGCAAAAAGACTTCATTTCTCCGTTCTATTAATTGTTGCTTTAAATGTGATAAAACCATTATACTTCTACCATTAAAGATTTTTCAGATTCCACTTGCAGCATTTATGAAATGTATAAGTTTGCGAGTGAATAAACCATGGCCAAACTTCAACATTAACAAACTCATCAAATTCTTTTAATTGTTCAATTCAAACAGTATAAATGTAGACATAACCATAGATTGTCACAATAATTTCTGGATGTCAATAGACTAGCAGAGTCTTCTGATGTTTGAATACAGTTATGAATGGTGAACAGCACGGTTCATCCCAACTAAAAGTCTTTTAAGTAACTGTTGAATTTTATGAAAGGCGTTATTTTGGCCATGTCGCTGCTCCTCCAAAATTGCAATTTGTGTTGTTGGTGCACAATGCCATTACTTTTGTTGTTAATTCGTATTTGTCACCCGTTTTAATAATATATTCGGATACAATGAATGTTTGAAGCTTCACCTGGAAGATCTTAAATTTCCAAAACTTGTACTTGAATAAAATATCTTACAAATACAGGACAAATTTTTACGCTCCTGTGATTTTGAACAGTATGATGGTTACAAAATTGACCGTTCCAAGATCATTTTGTAAAATGTAACACACAATACTTTCAGATTTGGTTCTCGTATGCAAATTGTTGTTGGAAGCAACTGTTTATTAGCTTACTGGTGCAATCCACACAACGAAACGACTGATTGTGGATCACGTTGTGGTATGACCAAGTACACTCAATCACAGCTAGCTTTTGTTCTTCATTTACAAATGTGTTTTACGAAAAAAAGACATTTTGCTACTACTAGAAGCAGCAATATCTGTCTTTTTACGATTAAGCGTCGATATGTGTTGAACAATATCCACTTTACCACCATGTGCAAGTGAAAACTGTGCACATCATGTTATGCACCTACATCACTATCTGAGGTCTTCTTTTTAATAAATGGATATTCACTTTCTAAATCTCTATTAAATGTACTCTTTCTTTTGGCATTTTTGATTTTCTACCGTGCCAGATACGAACTACACTATAACAATTATTTATTCAAAAAGTTATTTATTAACACTTAACCTTAATTAATGAACTATTCACACGCACCGCACGTACCAGACACCTTCGTGGTGTCGTAAGCAAATTTTTTTCGCGCTAGACTTGGTACTTAATACTGCCTCATAAGCGGGATCGCGCGCTATTTATTAAAGTCGACAAAAGTGCTACAATGGTCTCGTAAATTGTAGAACTTGTGATGTCATCCTATTGTATCTTATCTGAAGGTTACACCATCTTTTTCGTGCTTTCTAGACTTTGATTAATATATGAAACGTCTGAAACGACAAAAAGGTGACTTCCTTATAAATACGAAACATTTACGTAATTTATTCAAATAACTACATATACGAAATGAAATGTTTAAAAAAGGGACTGTCCCGTATAATACGGGATGAATGGTCGTCTCATGTTAGTATTGCGCTTTTTGCAAATGCTGTGGGATACGAAAATTAGTAGTTATTATTATGAAAGTTAAGGGTACAATAGATGGAGCGCTCATAAATAGTAAAAATAAGGTAATGCATGTAGTGTAGAAAATGATTTTTGCACTCGTGAAAGTCAAAGTTTATGATCACAAAACGGGGACTGGAGTCACGACGTAGTGGATTGAAAATAGCTGATTGTTTTTATTTACTTTATTAACTGTAGATTAAGTGTACCATACAAAAGTTTATTTTCCGTACTGGTACCTACCGGCTGGCACTGCTTTACTAAAATAGACAATTTTTCTTAAAAATAACTGAAATATGTTACAATTTATCCAGGAACTAAGACTGCTTTTTATTTCCTAGGTAAATAATGACTATAAAAACTTGCTCACGTAGGAATTTATTATAAATCAAAAAATCAAACTCCTTGCTGTGATACATACTTCATTCTCGACTAACATGATTATACTGACTTCCATAAAAATTGCAACACCTAGAATTTGTTAAACGATTTTATTGAAATTTTCGTCAACGATATCTTTCATTACAACAAACAAACGATTAAAATTTGAATAAAATCTAGTTAGTAGTTTTTTTTTGTTTTTTCCTTTGCACTTAGTAACAATAAATTTCAAGAAATAAACCAATCAGTGTGTAATTAACTGTCAATTTTGCAAATTGTTTGTTCAAGAGTACGTCAACATCAACATTTCTCCCAATTGACTGATTTTGAACGTGGCCGTATTATTGGCATAAGAGAGGCCTGGCTTTCGATAAGAGAAATTGCTCGTTGTGTAAACCGAAATATTACAACGGTATTGAGATGTTGGTCCAAATGGTCCGAGGAAGGGTGCAACAACGTCGCCCTGGATCTGGACGTCCCGCAGGACTGCAGATCGCGAAGAACGACGCTTAAGGCATTTGGCCACAAGAGACAAATTTTCAACAACTAGATCCATTGCAAATGATTGGATGAGAGGTGTAGGACCCAGAATGTCAATGTCATCTGTTTATCGCCGGATAAGGTCTTATGGGCTGCGTTCATATCGTCCATTTTATGTCTTCCTCTTACACTAATTCACCGTCTACGCAGGCTAGAATGGAGCAACAAAGAGCGAATTGGGCGCAAGAATGGCATCGAATTGTGTTTAGTGATGAATCGATTTTGCTTGCGGGCCCGTGATGGTCGTAGGAGGGTTAGACAGATGCGTGGAGAACGTAAAATCCAACAATTTTTGTGGGACGCAATACAGCCCTCACACAAGGAGTGATAATGTGGGGTGCAATATGTTACAGTAGCAGATCACCCTTGGTCTTTTCTGATGGTTATATTGCCAATGTGCTAGAACCCGTTGCGCTTCCATATCTTCAGGGGCTGGAAAATCCCATTTTCCAACAGGACAATGCGCGCCCTCATACGGCAAGGCCTACAATACGTTTTTTGGAAGAAGCTAACACTGCCGTCCTCCCATGGCCTGCTCGGTCGCCTGATTTGTCGCCCATTGAACATGTATGGGATGAGGTCGGTAGGCGACTTGGTAATTTACCACACCCTCCAGATAACTTACACGATCTCCGGCTACGGATTCAAGAAGCTTGGGTTGATATAGCACAGGCAGCTATAGATCACTTGATACCACGCCGTCTAAATGAATGCACTACAAATCGTGGCGGAGCAACTCATTATTGAAAAAAACATTTTTAGTTTTTGTCCTTTTGTTTTCAAATTTTAATCGTTTGTTTGTTCTAATGAAAGACATCGTTGACCAAAATTTCAACAAAATCGTTCAATAAATTCTAGGTGTTGCAATTTTTATGGAAGTCAGTATATTTAAAGTTATTGATGAATACCCTTAAATCTGTTAAAAGCTAGGTAAACGTCTGCGCGAGTACAAAAATCGTATATATACCTTATTAACGATAATTCCTAAATCTGTTAAAACTAACTACGCCTGCCCCAGTGTACAAAATTGGTATATACATCCCTGGAGCGAAATGCCCTTTTTCGCTTGGTGTATTGTACAAATTGCACTGCGGATAAACTTATGTTTTTCTCTCCCTGGATGCACGTATAATAATACCACAATAATATGTTTAAAACAATACTTTAAAATACGAATACATCAACAGGTTTCTTCAGCTATTACCTTTTTATGTAAACATGCCAACTTTTATACCATTAACATGGAAAGCAGCTGCGACTACTAAGCACCCATTCCTAAAGAAAGTATCCGATATTTGGAATTTGCTAACAGTACTTGCAGTTTTCATAGCCAGGTAAATGTATAGAAGTTGGCTTGGTGTACCAATGTACACTCAATCGTTAAACATTATCTTTCCAGTATTAAATATACAAAACCCATATGCAGTACTAGCTTTTCTTACTCTGTGTGTTATACTAATTATTACATATTTATATTGCTTGTTGTCAGAAATTCTTTTCATGATAAAAATAATCATATAAAGAATTCTTTACCGTACTACTTAGATAACGGAATCAACGTATAAACGAACTTGCAACGTTGTAATGGTTCAGGATTTACCGTTCGCGTTCATAAAGCTGTATATAATGGGATCAACATGGGATGGAAAAGGTTGCGGTTCAGGAAAGTACTAATTGTGGACATATACACAATTTTTTATTAAAAACATTATTGATGTATATTTATGGATATTATTATTCAGGACATTAACTAATGTACTATATGTATTCAAAAAAAGCATAGGATTGCGGTTGATGTATGGAGCAGAATGGTATGGAACATCAAAAGGTTCAAGAAAGATAGAATGATCTATATATATATATATATATATATATATATATATATATATATATATATATATATATATAAGATTATAACATATTGGTATAATAATATATATTATGTACAACTTATGTATTTGTATATTTTTAAAATTATTGCTTAATAGGTTTAAGGTTATAATATATAGGTATAACAATATATATTATGTACAACTTATACAGGGTGCCCGGAAATGCATGTACCTAGAGAAGGATGTGATTGATTCTACATGAAAAAATAATACTTTTCCTATGAACTTATATGCTCAGACATACCGTTTTCAATATACAGGGGGTCAAAGTTGGATTTTTTTTCTGTTTTTGGACAATATCTCAAGAACCGTATGAGATATGATGTTCAGCTCTTATACACAATTTGTAGTCATTAAGTCACTTGTTTTGCTGTAAAATGAAGGTTTTAAAAATTCAGTGGTGTGGATTTTGGGTATTTCTACGCCACTGAATTAAATGCAATTTAGAACCGGCCATGTGTTCTACACCAAAAGGTGCTCTTGGCTGATAGCTCTAAACTCAACTGTTTCAGAGAAAATGGCATTCAATGAGAGAAAAATTATTTTTAAGAATCATTTTCATTAACATTTTATTAACAGTAGGCATAACATTTTGGAAAGAATGCAAGTAATAAATTCCAAATTACTACTTATTGAATGAAAAACAAATGCTGCAAGTATTCTACGTGGGCTTCGCTCACTTAAATACATTAGAATGGTAAATAACATGGTGGTAAGATTGTTGAATTATTTTTCAAACCTAAATTGAGTTGGCGTTGCGGTACGTAAAATGCATGTTGCTATGGTAAGATGGTTTGTTGAGAATACTTGTCAATACTAAGTCAATTTGTTTATTTGACAAGAACACAAGTTATAACGTGAATTATTATTTATCATCAATTGTTGGTGCAGCAACTGTAAAAAATGGCAGACTACTTTTTTGCTGGTTTTTATGTATGGCAGAGCTAATGGTAATACTGCAGGAGCTCGCAGGTTGTATCAGGAGACCTTTCCAAATCGTCATCTTCCAGATAAGAGAACAAGAATTTCTCAACTTACCCGTTCAAAGGATTAAAAAAAGAAAGCGTCATTTTGAATATGAAGCAGCTGATGAGCCCATAACATCACCGGAAATTTCTTTTAAAGTAAATTTTTATTTTAAAATTTTGGACTCTGCCAAAATGCAAATTGGAGAGAGGTTCCAATTACTTCAACAACATGTAAATATTTTTGACATAATTTATGGTATAACTAAAATAAAAGACGATAATCAACTTATAAAGAATTGTGAGAAAATTTATCAAGCGCTTACGGACAATATCAATTTAGAGAGTGACATTAGTGCCACAGATCTATATGAAGAAATTAAAGTTATTCAACCTTACGTTACCGCAGAAAAACCCTCGTGATGTTCTAGGATATATTTATGAAAATAATCTTGAATCAACTTTTCTCAATTTAACCATAATCATACGTATTTTCCTAACTCTGCCAGTTACCATAGCTACAAGTGAACTGTCATTTTGAAAACTGAAAATAATCAAAACTATTCACGGACTTCGATGAAGCAAGATAGGGTCTCCGCTTTAGCCATGTTATCTATCGAACATGAAGTGTGTGAGACATTAAATCTAAAAGACGTTTCAAAAGTTTACCGAAACTAAAGCCCGAAAATTACCCATTTAAGTGTTGATGTTAATTTTAAGTTTACGAAGATACTGTTCTTATACTTTTATTCTTGTGTTTTTGTTTAAATTTGAAGATATACAGGAATTTTGTTGAATGGGTTATTATTACTGCAAGTGTTTGGGTAAGTGTCTATATACATACTTATATTCAGTATTAATAAATATATTCGGCATGCGATACTTTTTTTATATATTTCGTTATATTTTCGTATTGTATTTTTAAATTGTCCTGACAGGGGCGGCGAATATTAAGTTGCGCACGAGCGGGCAACACCCTAGTGGCGGCGCTGTATGTGGGTTATTTACGCCCTGGATTAGTATATTTTTATTTTAGATAATGATGGAATACGTAAATACACACAATATATCAAAGTTGGTGTCTCTCTGCTTATCGAGACATAAATATTTAATTTTCGCAGACGCGAAACAACAAAATCACACGTGGGATATTTTTTGCTCTGGATTTTCATATTTTTATTTCAGAAAATAGAACATGTTTTCTTTTGTTGTTTTTGTGCTTCCGCACAAGAGGTGACGTTCACAGCCATTTTATGATACATTGCTTTTAATATATAAAAAAAAAAACTTAGGCGACCATTAGTATATGTAATTATTTTAATAAATTATGTAAATGTTTCGTATTTATAAAGAAATCCCTTTTTTTGTCCCGTTTCTGACGTTTCATTGTTTGGAAGATATTAATCAAAGTCTAGAAACAACGAAAAATATAGCGCGACCTTCAAATAAGACGGACTAGCATAACATTACAAGTTTTACAGTTTACGAAACTATTCTAGCACTTTTACCGACTTTATTAAATAGCGCGCGATCCCGCTTATGAGGCAGTATTAAGTATCAAGTCTAAAGAAAAGAATTTCCTTACGACGGTGTCTTGTACGAGTGGGAAATAAATATTCCGGTGCGTGTAAATAGTTCGTTAGTTAAGGTTGTGTTAATAAATAACTGTTTTTAAATAAATAATCGCTGTTCCGTGCGTAAAGTGTTTAAAATGTTGTGCACCGTTTTCACTTGCACATAGTGGTAAGGCGGATATCGTTCAACACATATTGAGATTTAAGCATAAAAAGGCAGATGTTGTTGCTTCTAGTAGTGCCAAAGTGTCTCTTTTTGTCGTAAGGATACATTTGGAAATGAGAAACAAAAGCTAGCTGCGATTGACTGTGCATGGTCATACAACAACGTAATCCACAATCGGTCCTTTCGTTCCATGGATTGCATTGGTACCTAAGCCAATAAAACCGATTGTTCAAATCACGAGAGCTTAAAAATTCATTCTATACTCGTGAAATATTTTATAAAAGACAAGGACATTCAAGTAAAACTTTTGGAAGTTCACGATCTTCCAGGTGAAACTTCAGACATTATATTTGAATATATTATTAAAACGGTTGACAAATACGAATTAACAAAAAAAGTAATGGCAATGTGCACTGACAATACAAATTGCAATTTTGAAGGAGCAGCAAAGCTTCGTCAAAATAACGCCTTTCATAAAATTACTTAAAAGACCTTTAGCTGGGGCGAACTGTGCTGCTCATATCCCTGTGTTCTAACATCAACAGACTGCTTGCCTATTGACATCGAAGCCATTATAGTAAAATCTACGGCTGTTTCTACATTTATGCTGTTAGAGTTAACATAACAGAACCTTCACGCCATTCCCGTGCGGGGTAGGCAAAGCAATCCCTGCTTCTGATTTATTTTTCATTCACAACCTTTCTCCATTCTTTCCTACCTCTCCATACCTCCCTACCTTCCACAAGATTCATACATTGTCTTTGACATGTCCTCTTATTTTTAAACCTTATCTTTTTTTATCATACATTCTACACATTCAGCCAAGTTTTACGTAGCCTACCAGACCCGACCTTACCTCTAACTTAACCCACATATATTTGCTTCGTTAATTTTGCGTTGTTCATTCTCTCAATGTAACCAAACCAACGTAATGTGCCACTTTTATATCTATCCATCATCGTCCTTTCCTCACCACATTCCGTCATTATACACTTTTTCTTTATCTTATCTCTTCTCTTTTTACCATATGCGATTCTCACGAATCTCATACCTGGTATTTATTTTTCTTTCGTGCTTTTTTTTGACATACTCATGTCTCAATTCCATACGGGACAAACACGCCATTATAGATTGCTCGTTTCGCAGTTAGGCTCATGCTTTCGTTTCTCATTATCGTCCATATACTTCCAATAACTTTCCTTCCAGTATCGACCCTTCGTCCAATCTCGCGATCCATTGTACCATCTGCGGTAAACATTCAACACAGATATACCAACTCGTCCACTTGTTCCACAATTTCATCTTACATATAGTAAATATTCTACTCTCCTTTCCACCTTCCCGATTGAACACCACAATCTTAGTTTTGTACACGTTTACCTTTAGGTCCATACTCTCACAGATTGTATCAAGCTTCCTCAGAGCAGTTTGAAGCTCATCCGCACTATCACTTAATAAGACTGTGCCATCTGCATACACCAGAACTCTTATATTTACGTCACCAACCATTGCACCATTTGTATCAGTACACGTTTGCCTAACACATTTATCCATGTATACTTGAACGGACACGGAGACATCACACAGCCTGGTCGCACACCTTGCTTGACACATATTCGGCTACCGTTGTATACTGCCCTTATTCCGTTTATTAAACCTTTATTTACGTCACATTCATTTAATATTTCCCACAGATTCTCCCTTTTAAATAAAATTTTTGAGTTTTCAAAAAACGTTATAGGAACTTGTGGCATTAATTTATTGAGTAGAATAACCCCGAAGTTTTTGCGCATAATTTCCGGCAACTATATATATATATATATATATATATATATATATATATATATATATATATATATATATATATATATATATATATATATATATCATATATATATATATATATATATATATATATATATATATATTTGAAAAGAAGAGGGAGTAAGGTGAACCCTTGTGGAACTTTTCTCCTTAGGACCATTAATGTTGAGAATGCATCCTTCATAACTACACATTGTTCCCGACCAAATGGGTATGGTTCTCATAAATTGTAAGCATTTTCTCTTATCCCATATGTGTGTGTGTGTGTGGCGTGTGCGAACACAAGTCACCTTAACAAGAAGCATCAGATAAATCACCTGAAGATAGTCGATTCACCTTGCTATGCGCATGTATCAAATCAGAAGAGAAATAAATTGCAAAAGAAGGCTGCACGGTGCATTTTGATAAGATACAGCAATTATGATAGATGTAGGCTTTGGAATCGGCAAAGAAATTCATTGGTCAGGTCTAGAGAGGTTATTTTTATGAGAAAGCGATAGAGACTTTATTGAATGAATATCTAAGCATTGAAACAGTTTGTAATCAGGAAAATTAAATTCAAGTGGATCTTAGAAGAAATACTATGAGACATAATGGATACAGTGCTTATGTTATACCCAGTCATGTTGTGCTCAATGTTGAAGGAGTTGCTAAGACAGACAACCCTGACATGGATACAGATGAACGAAATCTAGATGTTGGTGAAGTTTCATGACGCTGAAAATACTATAACTAAACAGTATATTGTATCGGAGTGTAATAGTAACGTTAACGAAGATGATAATATCGTTGATGAAGATCTAGATGAGGTCAATGGCGTAAGTGTAATTGTAGATGAAGGTGAAGATGTGTTCCCGGAACAAATGATACTTTATGGCCGTTCTTCGTTATATCCTTCAGATTGGTTCAAAGACGTTGGTATGAACACATTAATGGGACATTACAAACCAACGTCGCTAGTTCGTAATTTCCCATTAATCGCATCCCATTGGATACGGTTCGGAGCTCTGAGAGGGAGCTGTAGAAAAAGGCATGGACAGCGAAATGTCGTCGCTGAAGGAAAATGGCAGCTAACCAACTTATCCAAGGGCAGAAAATCCATACCGAGTGAAAACAAGCGCTGATGGCTCTGTAGACAAGTACAAAACTAGACTGGTCATAAAAGGCTTTCATAAAAAGAGGCATTAAATAGGAGCAAACTTTTAGCCCGGTAACCAGAATGGCGACTGCTCGCTCTGAATAACACTCAATTTATAACAATGGATAGCTCAAATATACGAAACTTGCACTGGTTTTTTAAAATACACAGGGTGGCAACACTAGCAGATAAAAAGGATAATCAATTAGAATAGTTTTTAATGGGGCAGTAATTCCATGGAAAGTTTCGGAGTTTTATAGGAACTCGATGAGTAGCGTAGATGCCCTAGGACATGATGTTAACACATGCTCCGAAGTTTAAACCACAGGCACTTCAAATTTCTCCACTGTAACATTTTATGGTTCAAATACAAGAAACTCTTACCAATTTTTAAAATATTAGATAAAGATGCGAACATACTATCAGACAACTAACCAGAATACAAAGCCTTGAGCCTCAAATTGACAACCAATGAAAGTGGGCGTGGCGTAAAAGTGGAAGGTCTTTACACCCCAACGAAGCACACTACCCAAGGGTTGCGCGAAGCCAAGGACCAATCAGGCGCGCGAAATTAAATGTGGGCGTGTTTTGGAACGGCTCAGGCGCTCAATCAGCCTTGGACTTGGGCTGAGTTCGTAACAAATTAGAAGACAGACAGCGAAAGTGAGCGCGATTACGCCCTTTTCTGATTCTGACGTCAATGGATTACTACGGTTAGTTAAAGACAATTAAATTTAGTCGGCCAAAATAACGGAAACCCGAACTTACAATGAATACCTACCAGTTAAAGGTTATAAGTACCTGGCTTAACTGTGTAAAATCAGATTTGCAGAGAAAACCAGTTGTTTGTGGCTGAAACCGAGAGACAACCATTAAGTGCAAGTTTATTATGGCTGCCGGTTTGTAAAGAAAATTTACCCTCATTGCAAAATTATTGACATAAGAGTATAAGAATATCCATGATGAAGAGACTGTCACTAGACGCAACCAAATGACAACATATAAGTTCTTGGATTGTACCAGAAAAGTCCATACCAATGTATTTAATAGATAACCTTAACTTCTGTTTATTATTAATAAACATTAAATAGATACTAGTTATATAGGTATGCATTAAAAACAATGTCCCTGTTTTTAGATAAACACTCATTATAGGAACACAAATTTTGTACCTACTGACATATACCCAACAAAATGGCATATTGTGGGACCTTATAAACCATTGGCAATTTATAACAATCACCCCAATCAATAAAAACTTACTTTGTAGGTAATAAAGAAACATACACTAACAAAATGTTTAATATTGTTGGTGTATTGTAAAAGGAATGTTCAAATTCAAAACTAGTAAATGTTAAAATGTCTAAAACAAGTTTCCTGTTAGTATGAACCCACTCTGCTTCTTTAAAACATTGCCGTGTTGATGTACGATATCATTGATGCAAAAAAAAGAAACATTTTGGACAGAAACATTTTGTGACATTTCAAATTTTTTATTAAAGAATCCATTAGAAATAGTAACTACCAAAAGTGTTGTAATAGTTTTATTTGTTATAGTAAACCTTGCAAGCTATAGCTTTTTGATGTGTTTTAACAATCACAGCTCGGAACCATCAAAATAATCTTATACTCACACAGTACTAAGCACTTATAGTGCTTTATCTGCTTATACCAAGCTGGCTTACTCTCTGTTTAAATTTAAGATGTTTAATTTCCAATTAAAAATGTGTTATCGTTGTATAGTTACTGCAGTTATCTCCTAAATGAGGTGTAACAGCTGATGAGAGCAATAACCCTTCTGTTATGAGTTCTATTCTCAATTTACAGAGTCTATATTGCAGAACAGATTAATTGTCATTCCATCATATACCACCCAATTTAATTATAGTCCGAATTATATAATGATGACTAAAAATGGTATGTATATTAACGTTAAGAAAATACGTTATTTAAGTAGATTAGTTATTTAATTTAATTTTTAGGCTGGACTGTGTGAACAAGAACATCTTCAGTGTGTAAATCCATGTAAATCCTTTAAAAACAATATTAGCTTTCAGATGCAATTTATACGTTTTTTTTTTGATAAGATAAGGTATTCAAGATAACCTTCCATTTGTTTGATATGTTAAAGTTTAAGTGAATGTTATTAAATTAAAAGTACAATTCAAAAGTGGGTTACAACCAGTTTCAGTTTCTATTTTAAAGGTCATTTATTAAGCAATCAAAACACATGTATACAAAATGTTATCCAAATTTTGGCTGCATCTTACTTTAATTAGTGTAATATATGCTCAACAAAATCCACCAAATATTCTTCTCATCTTAGCTGATGACTTAGTAATATTAGATTGATCATGCTTATCAATCTTAACAATAATGTTCATTTTAGGGTCGGAACGACGTAAGTTACCATGGATCAAATCAAATACCAACACCCAATATTGATGCATTAGCATACAATGGAATTATTCTTAACCGATTTTATACACAATCAATGTGTACACCATCTCGAGCTGCATTACTAACAGGCCAATATCCTATACGTTATGGTTAGTTACACAAAACATTTATATGGTTTAATTAATATTACGCAGGGCTTCAGGGTGTGCCAATTCTCTCAGGAGAAAATCGTTGCTTACCATTAAACATGACTATACTACCACATAAACTAAAAGAGTTAGGATACTCTACAAAATTAATTGGAAAATGGCATTTAGGTTTCTCATATAAAAATTGCACACCAACCTATCGTGGATTTGATTATCACTTCGGTTATTGGACAGGTTTAATTAACTACTACGATCACTTTAATTCTGAATATTATTCTGGTTTTGATATGCATGAGAACTTATCTGCAACTTGGAACGTACAAAATGAATATTCAACCCATTTATTCACTAGGAAAGCACAAAGCATTATTAAACAGTATGATTATAAGAAACCATTGTTTTTAATGATATCACATTTAGCTGTACATACTGGTAATCCTGGAAAAATGTTCGAAGTACCTGATTTTACTGAAAATAATAACACCTTCAGTTATATCGCTAATGATGACAGGAGATTATTTGCTGGGGTGCTTACTGAGTTGGATAAATCTGTTGGAAACGTTGTTAAAGCTTTGAGAGATAAAGGTGTTTTGGATAATACGATAATTGTGTTTTTATCTGATAATGGTGCACAGAATTGGGGGATTTATGATAACTCTGGATCAAATTGGCCACTACGAGGGGTTAGTTGAATTATAATTGTATGCTGATGTGAGTTTTTATTATAGATGAAAGGAACATTATTTGAAGGGGGTGTACGATCTACTGCTATTATATACTATGCAAAGTTAAAAAATAAAGCTACAATTAATAATCAATTAATGCATATAACTGACTTAATGCCGACACTTTATACTGCTGCTGGTGGAAACATACTTGACCTTGGTGTAATTGATGGAATAAATCAATGGAGTACAATAAGTGAAGGTACAAAATCAGCTCGCTCAAGCTTATTACTGGATATTGATGAAATTGATCCATACGCTGCACTAATTGGATATAACGGACATTTCAAGCTAGTTAATGGTTTGGCTATTGTTATTTGTGCAAATCATTTTATTTTGTGTAGATTCTGTTTTAGATGGTTATGCAGTTGATGGATATTTTGGGCAGGATACAAGTTCGGAGTGCAATCCCTCTTATAACATGCAATCAGTTTTAACAAGCTTAACTAATAGAGCAATCGACAGAGGATTAACACAAAATACAATTTTGCATATTCGTAATCAATTGATTATCAATTGCACACATATTGATGTAAATTCAAATAGCTGTGATAAGAACATGTGTTTATACGACCTTGAAAATGATCCATGTGAAACAAAAAATTTAGTTAAAAAATATCCACACATTGTTTTAAAATTAAGTGAAAATTTACAATTGTATTGGAAACAATTAAAATCTCAGGAAGCACATGTTCACCAACCAGAATCAAACCCTACTTATTTTAATAATACATGGTCTAATTGGATGGAGAAACTGTAATGGTTTTTATAGCTTTATCAGGAAAAGTTAGAAAAGTGACAACTAAGTATAATATTTTTAAATATGTATTTATTAAATAATTACATTACATAGTTATTAAAATGTGATTAGAGTTAAGTAGGTTAAAGATTAAGTCAAATTAAAGATGTATTGCTTAACATGTGTCATATTTGCTTTTATACTTAAAGGTTTTCAAGCAACAAATCAACCAAATATTGTTTTAATTTTGGCTGATGATTTAGTAGATGTTCTCAATGTTCCTTTATTCTTTTTTATACTGACAATTTGTAGGGGTGGAATGATGTTAGCTATCACGGTTCAAATCAGATACCAACACCAAATATTGATGCACTTGCCTACAATGGAATGATATTAAATCGTTTTTATACACAACCTACATGCACACCATCGAGAAGTGCACTTTTAACTGGACAATATCCTATTCGTATAGGTAAAAAGGTTTGATTATTTTTAGTAAGTATTATTGTGTCTGTATCAAATTAAAAACTTGGAAGAAATTCATATCCCCATACACTGTAATTGAATAGTGACTTATTAATAGTAACTATTCTAAAGAAGTTTTTGATTAAATAAAAGGTTGGAATAAGAAATAAAAAACACAAACTAAAGACCTGACAGTTGGTCACATTATGGCCAATATTAAGGTATTGGTATCGTACAAAAAATAAATAACCTTAAATTATTCCTTTAATCCATTCTCGATTTAGTAGATATTAAGTCGACAATAACTATATTTATAAATATAATTATTAACAGTATAACGCTCTTTAGCATACATTTATATTGAATATAAATTAAGCTATGGAAGTTTGTAGATTTGTTATATTTGTACGGATTTTCAAGGTTTTCAGGGATATGTAATCCGATCAGGTGAAAATCGTTTTATATCCCATGATGTTAAGTTATTACCAGAAAAATTAAAAGAACTGGGTTATAAAACCAATTTAATTGGAAAATGGCACTTAGGAGCTGCGTATAAAAATGTAACACCAACTTATCGAGGTTTTGATTATCATTTTGGATTTTGGTATGGATTTATCGGATACTTTAATCATTTTTCGAGTTTCGAAGTACGATTTAGTTATTGTTAGCATAGTTAGATTAATTCATATTTAGCACTTAGATGGATTAGATATGCATGATAATTTAACACCATCATGGAGTACACAATATCAGTATGCTACACATTTATTCACTCATAAGGCAGAACAAATTATTTCAACACATAATACAAGCCAGCCGTTATTTTTAATGTTATCTCATTTGGCACCACATGCTGGACAGCCAGGTGTTGTTTATGAAGTTCCGGACAACAAAATTAATCTAGAGAAATTTCACTACATAAAAAATGAAAAACGAAGAAAGTATGCAGGTGAACTGAACGGTAATTATGGAAGTATTTTTTTTATTAATTATTTTTTAGGTATGGTGGATGAACTTGACAAATCAGTTGGTATTGTGATTAAATCACTTGCTCAGAAACGTATTTTAGATAACACCATTATTTTGTTTCTTTCTGATAATGGAGCACAAACAATTGGGTCAGTTCATACAAACTCAGGATCAAACTGGCCATTACGAGGCGTAAGTGAAAAATTTTAAATGCTTGTAATGAAACCGATTTATAGGTAAAATTTACTTGTCTTGAAGGAGGGATACGAAATGTAGGAATTCTGTATTACTCCAAATTGAAAGAAAAAGGAATAACTTATAATGGATTTTTACACATTTCTGATTGGTTCCCAACACTTATATCAGCTGCAGGTGATAAAGCATTATTTTAATATTACAAGTCAAGACTAACTGTTTAAGGTGGATATGTTGATGAAGCTAAACTGGACGGAATCGATCAGTGGAATACGCTACTGAATAATCAAGAAAGTAAACGTAAAGAAATACTTGTTAATATTGAAAATGTAGAGAATTGGTCTGCATATATCGGTGCTGGACGTTTTAAATTGGTGAATAATTCTGGTCTATTTAATGATTCTTTCGATTCATTTTATGGTGATGATGGAAGAGGGATGGAAAATCCACCATATAATGTAACTAAAGTACTTGAAAGCACAACAAATCTATATTTGAACGCAAACTTGACATCCAACACCATATTAAGATTGCGACAGGAAAATGAAATAAAAAATTTACGATTTCAATATGATGGACATAGGTGTGATGTAGGCAAAATGTGCTTGTTTGATATTGTCGATGACCCATGCGAAACTACAAATGTTATTGATAAATACACTAATATAGCTAAAGAATTAAGCGAGAAATTATCACATTACTGGCAAGAACTGTGTCCACAAAAAAATCAGCTGGTGGACTATAATTCAGATCCAATTAATTTTAATAAAACATGGACAACTTGGTTAGATCTTTAATTAATAATAAAATGTTCAATATATGTATACATAAATGTAATAATATTTACATAAACTGATATAACCAATTAATGTATAAGTTTTAAAGCATAAATAAAAAAAAGTATATACTCTACTTTAAGAATTTATCTATAAATGCATTACAACATCTTAAACACTGTTGGAAACATTTTTCAAACCCTTCAGAACCTGAATCCTGCAAACGAAAACATATGGTCAATGGTTGAGGAAATTGCGAAAGATACTTACATAATAAGGATCACGAATGATACGATCATCTTCAGGATCGTAATCACCTAGTAAAAGAATTTTTGACTTATAGTTACTAGGAGCATTTGATTTTATATCTGAAATGTTTGCTTCATCCATACCAAAAATATAATCAAAATTATTATAATCTTCACGTTGAAGCTAAAAAAATTTAAAATAAATATTTCAGGCATAAGTAGTAAATCACAAACAAACTTGTCGAGCTCGTCCATTATATTCAATTGAGTGATTCTTCAAAGTATTTCGAGCTCTTTGATCAGGTAATTTTCCTATATGCCATGGACCTGTCGCTGCACTATCTGCTTCCCATTTATCTTCAAGGCCACGTTCTTTCACCACATGTAAAAAAACAGCTTCTGCGATTGGTGATCTACAGATATTACCTGAAATTGCTGCATAATTTATTTTTAATGGGCGGTTTATAAATACCTAAACAAACAAAAAGGACTTTTTTTATTTCTGGCATCGTTAGAAACACTATGTGACCTACTAGAATATGTGAGGGTTAGAATAACAGTATAAAGTTAGGTTAAACACGTCCTTTACGTAGGTTGTTGAGTATTGCGGTGCCTGTGGCGACACTATTGTAAACCTCTATTTCGACAAGGCTGCAATCTGTCAAAACACATTAAATGGAATTGTTAGATTGTTTAAACCGCATGATATGGATAACAATAAATCATTCCAAAATATTATGTTATGTTATCATAAAAAAACAATCTAATGTGGCCAGCACATAAGCTTCTTATGTCTGTGCCGTGGTATATTAACAAATAGGAACAAGGGTCGCGATACAGATATGTTTAACTTATTCATGTTATCTATTATATTAATTGTACAAAACACACGTAAACAATTAAACATATACATGTGCAAATTTTTGTATTGTACAAAAATATCGTAAAGCGCCGACAGAGGTAACTTTGCATCGCTGCCTGGAAAAACTTTTATCAGCATCTGTTAGAAGTAGCAGTAATCTTAACGAAACTACGAAAATGAGATTAAGGACTATTCAAAGTGCCGCTGAAATGGAAAATATCTCGCGCCTAAATAGTATCTGATAAAAGCATTATTTTGAATATCTAAGAGCAACAGCGTGTCGCTAATTGGTGACCTGAAAAATTAGCTTTGGTATTCTGGATACAAGAGTCACCTATAGGTAACTAAAATTTTATGTTGCGTGGATCCAGCGTGAGCAATTGGTATTAAAAATATTACTTATTATTTGTGTTTTTTAACATTATAGGTTAGGATTTAATAAAGTATAGGGTAACTTAGCATCGCGCCATAATTGTTGCAAAGTAACCCCATTCGAAAATCCTTACCTAAATACCGAAATTAATTTTTTTTAGACACGTCACGGATTCATAAGAGTTCAGAAGAGAGCCTTAGTAGTATCTGAAATGGAGAACTATCATGGAGGAAAGCTACCGTAAAATACAAAATTTCTTTTCGGTTAATAGCCAATAAACCCAAACAATGTCAGAAGAAGGCTCCAGACAGGCGTCCAGTTTTAACCAGTGTAGAAGAAGAAGCTTTCGCTTCATGCATTGAAGCTTTTAGTGGTTTGGGATTTCCTCTTACATCTAAATATCTGAAACATGTCATTCAATCATACTTGTATCGTCTTCTACGCAAAGAAATTTCTAATAATCTACCTGGCAAAGATTGGACTAAAATCTCTTTAAAATGGAATAAGAGACTTTCTGAAAGATTTGCTACAATTTCTCAAAAAAATATACTTCCATAAATGTCTGTGAAGTGCGACTGGACAACTTTTGCCTGCACATGTGGTATATAAATGTATTAGTTTATGGACCACATGGATAGAAGAATGCTTGTATCACCTCTCATCGCCTGATTGGTTTGAGTCTATAACATTCGCTGACTGGTGTGGTAGTCTATTATTACCCAAACTGAGAAGGTTATCTGGTAGAAAAGTTACCATCGGGGATAATTTATCAACACATTTATCTCTTTCCATTTTTAAGCGCTGCCGTGACGAAGACATCTACTTCATCTGTTTCTCACCAAACAGCGCACACCTCACCCAGCCGCTGGACGTGACATTCTTCCGCCTCTTCAAAGTTACTTGGCATACTGCTATGTTAGAGTAGAAGCAAACATGGTATAAGCATACTGTACTGCCGGAACAAGATTTTCCTCGTTTATTGAAAAAAGCTGTAGAGAGAATGGCACCTCATATCTATATGAATTTATAAGTGGCTTCCGAAAATATGGTATTTGTGCCATGTGATGCACAACCCTTTCTTGATGGCATCCATCACAAAGTTGTAGATAGTGGTGCTAAGGGCACTTGAATACTTTAGCAACTACAAGAAGTGCATGCACAGGTGATGATGAACAGCTGAAGAAGAGAAAGAAAATCTATGTTCCTCCCGGTAAGATTGTAGATCACGAGCAAGTTGTTTCTGAAGAATCATCACGGTCAGGAATAATTCAGGTTGGTAACGTCACACCAAGTCGTAAAGAAATTAGTATGGCGACAAGTAATAAGGGTGATCACATTTCTTTAGACGACGAATCAGATGCTAAACTAAAAAGTGCTATTTTGGAAGCCGCCATTATAGGTTTTTGATCACTACGTCGAAATTGCTTCTCATGTTGTCGTTTTGTAGGAAAGATGTATGCACCGAGTATTATTACTAGTTTTGATGAAGAAGATGCTACCATTTAGTGCCATCGAGAATTAAAAGAAAATTGAAATAGCCAAAGCGTCTTCTATTCCAAAATTGAACGACTTTTGTGTGTGTGTGTGTGTGTGTGTGTGTGTGTGCGTGTGCGTGTGCGTGTGCGTGTGCGTGTGCGTGTGTGTGTGTGTGTGTGGTGGGTGTGTGTGTGTGTGCGTGCGTGCGTGTGTGCATGCGGGTGTGCGTGTGCGTGTGCGTCTGCGTGTGCGTGCGTCTGCGTCTGCGTGTGCGTGCGTCTGCGTCTGCGTGTGCGTGTGGCTGTGTCTGTGTCTGTCTGTTTCTGCGTCTGCGTCTGCGTCTGCGTGTGCGTGTGCGCGTGCGTGCGTCTGTGTGCGCGTGGCTCTGTCTGTGTCTGTGTCTGTGTCAGTGTCTGTGTCTGTTTCTGTGTCTGTGTCTGTGTCTGTGTCTGTGTCTGTGTGTGTGGGGGATGGCGTGCGTGCATGTATGCGTGTACGTGTGTGTACAGCAGACGAATTTTCACATGGCCGGTCAGAAGTACTGCCGTCGAGATGCACACGAAATTCGTACGGTAGTGGAACTCTGGCATGTCTTGTACATCATTTCAAGCGATAAACACAGTAGTGCAGTGCCGTATTAGTCTAGTGAGTAATGGAGTTTAAAAGTAAATAAAATAAACACAGTCGTGGAGTGATTTCTAATGTATTTAAATATATGCAAGAAGAAAAAACTTCAGGTGTACTCAAAATTCGACTGAATCAGTTATATGAATTCGTTATTGCTGCAACGGGTGTTTGAAAGAAGTATTAGACGCATTGTTAAGAAACAAGTGAATTAAAGACAGGTGCCAGCTCATCTTTTACATCGCCAAAGAAAAATACAAAAAAAAAACAAAGCCCAAAACCGACTTAGACCATGCAGATAAAGGTGTGTTGCGTAGAACAATTTTAAATACCTTGACTGTTGACAAAATTGTGCTTACAATGCCAAACATTCTAAGAAAATTTAAAGAAACAGGATACACTGGAGGAATAGACCCTCTTTGGAAAGTAGTAAAAGGTATGGGCTTTCGTTGGAGAAAAACAAAAATCAACAGAAAGCACGACTTTCGTCAGTTAAGAGTGTCTCATTTGCGTACCTTTAAACGCTACAGAAATGAAAAAAGACCGATTATGGATGAAACTTACAAACCTGGCTACTTGTTGGAATGATAATTCCAATGAAGGATTAGCGAGGCCTATACCAAAAGGTCAAAGACTAATTATTGTTCATGCGAGACGGGCTTAATCCCGAATGCTAAATTGGTTTTTACGTCAAATATCACAACGGGAGGTTGCCATCACGAGATGAATTATAATTACAAAAAAAAAATGGTTGTTAGAAAAAGTAATCCCTAACTTGCCTAAAAAGCTAAAGCACCGAATTCTAATAGCAGGAAATCAGTTATGATAGACTGGTTAAGGTCTAAAAAATATTTACTTCGACAATAACTTGTTCAAGCCCCATGTATATAATATTATTAAACTCCACAAGCCAACATTTAAAATGTTCGAGATGAAATGTTAACACAACACGGCCATAGTATTTTGTAATTACCGCCATACCACCCAGATTTAAATCCGATTGAGTTAGTGTGGACATCGCTTAACAATATGTGGCACAAAAGAATTTATCATTGACTATTAGAGATGTTCAACTGTTATGTGATAACTTTTTTGATAAAGTTAGTGCTGCTGAACGGAGAAAATGTTGTGACCACGCGATAAAGTGGGAACAAATGTTTTTGGAAGTGGAACCTGTCATAGACGAAGTTACAGACCAGTTTATTATTAATTTACGTGAAGATTCTGAATCGGAGAGTGAAGAGGAAGTTAGTGATAGTGATTGTGAATAACTTTTTATACTTCATTTCCTGATGACGTTGACATATCTAACGAATCGCGTTTATGTGTATTTTTTTATTTAAAACCTGCAATGGATTGGATTATTCTCTTTATACCTACGAAATATCCAGATAAATTTAATGTCAAATTTACATTTTATACTATGTTTCAGTGTTCATAGAATTTACTTCACCTTATTATTCAAAAATACATTATAATAATATTATACAATACATTTGGAATGCCATTAGTATACGAACATTCAGTTGTTAGAATTTAATGAACCTATTTTTTTTCTGTATTGACGAGATATCTTTTGTACATATAGAAAGTTTACAATGTGATTATAATGAAAGAGAGATTAGTATAAACATTATTTGCCAATAATTCAGTTAAATTATTCAAATTAGTTTCTTAACATGATGATTTACATTTGTACCTAATAATCATAATGTGATTTTCTGAATTTACCTTTTAGTACGCCTCAATGCACGACTCCCACAAAGAGTTTGCTTTAATTTTTCCGAATACTTTCTCTGTCTAACACTGACTCCGACTTGACGCGGGTAGAAGTACTCCCACCGACCGTATGAAAATCCGTCCGCGTATGTGTGTATGATTGTATGTGAGAGTGTGCGTTTGTGGTGTGTGCGCGTATGAGTGCGGGTGTGCGTGTGCGCGTGCGTGTGTGGATGTATGTTAGTATCCACGATAACCACAGAACGATAAAACTTACGTAGTCAAAATGTCGTATTTAAACTTGCTTTCATTTCTCCTGGAGCTGGTTAGATTTTGGGAAAGATCCAGCGGCGGAGAGGGGAGGTTTATTAGGGACAGTTTTAGGTTTTTTCCTAAATATTTCTGAAACGGATACGACACGTAATTTAGCGGCAACAATTCTTAAAGTAGAATCCAAGTGTTAGTTAAAACTTGATGTACGCGAAAACAACCAATAAAGATGATTAAACTACGTATATAAACATTTTACAACCAAGTTTTGTAGTTGTGGTCTAGTTATTTGTCAGTTATGACTGCCCTCTATTATTTGGGAGGAAGTAAATTTATCTCAAGATTGCCTATGTGAGTGTCCACTCTCTATTAATTTAATTATGAACGTATTAAAAAAGAGGTTGCAAAGTTATCGTAAAAAATTATTATTAAATTACTTCATTTCTTTAAATTTCTACTTTGTAGGTTAGAAGGTCGTGTGTTATTCCACACCAGATATTTTCTATACAGGTTCCGTTTCATATAAGCTAGATTAATAAAATTTGGGATAGAGTTATAGTTGAGTTGTGTGCATATTTTAAAATTACTCACGTGCATACAGGTTGTTTATTTAAAGATGACCAAACTATAATAAAAAAATAGAACACCCTGTATATTATTACTTTTTGAAATCTACACTTTGTTACTAACAAATTCGCAATATATTTCCCTATCCCTAAATATAGCCGTTTTTGAGTTATGTCGATTTTACAGAAAAATTGAAATTACAGAGATAGCTTTGAAAATGTACCTCCTTAACCGTTGAAAAACAAAAGTTATCTAATTTATATCAGAACAAGTACACAGATAGAGCTTTCTTATAATGCAAAGAAAATGTCATAATTGCATACATGGTGTTTACAATTGACTTGCCAATCAGACATTATTCCATCTAGTAAAAGTTTACTTTTTCAAATAGAACACCCTGTATATTATTCCGTTTTTGGTTTTCACATATTAACCCTTATGAGTTCGATATACAATTCCCTATCCCTAAATATAGCCGTTTCCGAATTATTTTCAATTTTTCAAAATGTATAAGATTATTGGAACATTTTTTTAAATCCATGGCCTCGTATAAATAGAAAAAAACAGTGGAAAACAATTGTATTGCAAATTAAAAAACGCAGCAGAAACTAATACACTATAATTATTAAAATTATTTCTAAAAATACAAAACTAATAAAATAATAAAAAAAAAAATTTAACGCTAATCATTAGCGATAATGATTTATAATAATTGTTCAAAATGTTGTCCGTTTTCTTGGATGCAGACCTGAAGTTTGAACTTTAAAAGATTGTACAACTCTACGCAACAACTCAGGAGTAATGCTATGAAAAGCCTGTGTTATACGATTACGCATATCTTCGGCAGTGGTTGGTGGTTTCCTATTGACAATACTTTTCATGTATCCCCATAAAAGAAATGTATTCTTGTCAGATCAGGGGACCTAGCTGACCACCTCACATGCCCATTTCGCCTAATCCATTTATTTGGAAAGACTCTATTGAGATAATCTCTTACATCTGCAGAGTAGTGAGCAGGAGCGCCATCATATGGATACCGCATTGTGGCTCTAATACCAAGAGTAATATTTTCTAATAAGCCCAGTAAATCGTTACGCAAAAAGTTAAGGTAATTCTCACCATTCAAGTGTCCATCAAAAAGAATGGACCGATGACATAATCCCAACGATGGCACCCCAGACACTTAAAGACCACTTATGTTGATTATCAAGTTGTCTTAATAAATGTGGATTTTCTGAGGAATAATAATGAAAGTTATGTGTATTAACAAATCCATTCTTATGAAATGTTGATTCGTCTGTCCATAAAATATTATAAAAAAATTTGGGTTTTGAGTAATTTTTCTCTGGCCCAGTCACAAAATCTTACGCGATGATCGAAGTCTGCATCGTTCAATTCTTGGTGTAACTGAATATGATAGGGATGTAAGCGATTCTTCTTTAAAAGCCGGCCTACTGATCTCTCACTTATACCAACTATTTCACTTATGTCCCTTTGGCTTCTGTAATGATCCTCTTCGATGGCAAGAAGAACCCTCAATTCACTATCTTTATTTGTAGAAGGTTTAACACGTCCATGTTTGGAGTAATTGGCACATGAAGTTGCAATAAATCTACTCATAACTTTCTGAAACTATCTTGCGTTTGGATGTCTTCTACCTGCATATCTTTCAGCATAAATTCTGCTGGCCAATAAACAGTTTCTTTCTACAGCACCCAACACGAATATCATATCAACTACCGTCAGCTGGGGTAACTTTGGCCCAAATTTTAGTGTTTTGTATTAAAATTGTGACTCATACCACCTAAATGCTTTAAAAAAACACAATTAAAGTGTTTCAAGTTGTTTAAAGGTTATTTACCTTCAATGTAAGCCTTTTTTTAAACCAAAATTTATTTACATAACCCAGAAATTACTTTTTCAAAATTTTGGGCCAAAATTACCTTGACTTGGGGTAACATTGTCCCATCTCTTAAAACCTTATAAAACTGCTATTATACCATAGTGAGGATAAAGTTACCCCACACAAAAAATAATGTTAGGTGACCTATTTAGAAGTCGTATCTGATTTTTACTTCAAACTTTTCTGTAATTGATAACAAAATTAAAATTCATAAGACAAACATTTTCAATTAGAAAAAAAAACACTCCATTTAATGTTAACTGTACTTAGAACAGTACAAAAGCATGAAACAATGCTATTCAAAGATTGTTCATACAGAAACTAATATAAAAAATAAAAATAGAAAATTATAAAAACTACAATAACATTAGATTTATATATTAAACGATGTTACAAATGCATCCAGTTCAGGGGCCGAGAACTGCTTCCTTTTTGAAGCCATTTTAGGTGAAACAGGGTTTTGCAGGCCATCGCCAAAACTTTAGTCCCTCTCCATGCATTCAACAGTCGTCCCTTTTCAGTGATGCTCACAATTTTGCCTGGATATTTTCTCCATGGTAGGTCACAACTAAGAAGTTTTCAACAGCAAAATCTTCAGGTTTAAACTCTTGTTTTTCTTGATCTTGATGAGTAGTACCAGAACATGTTTTTCCAGAGTTTTCCACTTCTTCAAGATCTGAAAAGGTTTCGCTCACTCCATTTGACTCCAAAATCATTTCAACGCCATCCTCATCTGAAGAAGAGTTATAACATTTAGTCTTTTGCTTCATAGATTTGGATTATTTTGAAGATAAAGATGCCTGTTTGGATGAAGTGGCCAGACAGTCTGTAAGTGCTGCTTCAACATCTTTTACAGTAACACTCTTTCCAGCAGGCACTTGCAGCTTCTTCCTTTTCCTGGGTCAGCTGTAGTCAGATACTCTGCTCTTTTCTTTTCTAGCTGTTGAAGAAAAGAATCACCGATGGTATCTTTATCAATAGGCTGGTTTTCTGGCAGGCGGTCCAACAGTTTTTGCTTGCTGTAGGGATGTATCCCACATTTTTCAAACATAGCCTAAGTACATTCAAACTGATGTGGGAAGATAAGTTGTCCCCAATGATAACTTTAGGCCCATTTAGATTCCTAACATTGGGTAAAAATGATGACTCAAACCAATCTTCAAAACATAAAGCATCGAACTAGCCACTCTTAGAGCGATTATAACGAGCTCCTTCTGGCCGGTTTTCCATCCAAGTGGTCCACGTGTTCTCTGACTTGTACACAATATAAGGGGGAAGGAGAATGTCAGCTGCATTTCCAGAGAACATGAGGGACATTGCACTTTTGCTATGATTGCAAATATTTTCTACATATTGTGCCCCTCTTTTGCAAATTAACCTTTTTTATGTCAGGGTCATCTGTGAGATTTGTCATAGTTCCAAATATGAGTAGCAGGAACATCTTTCACCACATCACGTAAGTTTTCCATGTAACTTTCAACATCTTTAGCACTTACCTGAGCTCTACCTTTTTTATGTTTGAGCTTAAGCGAATGCCTTTTTAAACAAGACTTTGTCGACTCATATCCAGGAAGATTTTGGCAAAATGCATCAATTTTGACACCTTTCTTATCTAAATAAGCTTTCATTGCGTATCTCAAATCAGTCTCAACAACTGGAAATCCATAATCAGACATTTTTATCAGATGGTGCTTGAAAGCTAACTCCTCATCTTCACTGAAGGTTTTGGCACGTCCAACTTTACTAGTGTGTCTGCCTTTCAGTTTGTTCTTAATGGTTGATCTAGGGATGCCATACCTTGTTTCAGCTGATCGTTGCGTCAGTTCACCTGACCTAATGGCCTCAAGGTACTCCTCTAATATTTGTGGACTGTAGCTTGCATAGTTTCTTATCCCGAGAGGTTTTATTCTATTTCTGGGCATTTTTCTGAAACATAACAAACAAATTGTAAATATTTTAGGTTTAATAACAGCACTCTGAGATGTAATTAGACATTTTAGCTTTGTAAATAATTACTGGAAAAGAAATTGCAGTATAGAAAAGAAATATTGTAGCTTGGGGTAACTTTGGCCCAGCCATCATGTTGGGGCAAAGTTACCCCAAATCTGGGACAAAGTTGTACTAAACTAGAAAAACTATCTCAGCTCTAAAAATACAAATAAAAAAGAGTGGTTATGATAATAACTTCTTAAACAAATGAATAGAGTAAAAGAAACATCACTTACCAGGTATCAAAAGCTTTGAAATAAGTCTGCACTATCAAAAGTTGGAAGGGCTCCAAAACAGTTAACTATGAAGTAACAAAGAAGAAGCAGCGCTACATTGGTGGTGAGAAGTGGAACTAAACCAAAAATGGCTTATAGTCAAGACAGTGCTGCTACCTATTGAGTGATGCACGAATTAAGTCAATAGCTCTATCCTAAGGGCAATATAGACAACAATAAATCTTTTTCGGTTTTTGGGACAAAGTTATCCGTAAAGGGCCAAAGTTACCCCAACTGACGGTAACTCATTTTGTTTAAAATTCATTTTATAAAAATTTTGATTACTAACAATAACACTCGTAAATGGTTAACTACAGTTTTATTTATTTACGTCAAACATTCAATTTTTATAAGAAGCACACTTGATTTTAGAATTTTACTTGAAATTGAAGTAAATATTTGTCAAATTCTTGTTAACATGCAATGCCTCCAGTACAAAAATTGTAATTAGTCTTCTATCATAATATATTAGTTTCTGTTGCGTTTTTTAATGTATAATACAATTGTTTTATGATGTTCTTTTTTATCTATACGAGGCTATAAATGTAAAAATGTTCTCAATAATCTAATACATTTTGAAAAATTGAAAATAATTCGGAAACGGCTATATTTAGGGATATGGCGAACGGATAAGGGTTAATATGTAGAAACCAAAACTGTAATAATATACAGGGTGTTTTATTTGAAAAAGTAAACTTTTACTAGTTCGAATAATGGTTGATTGGCAAGTCAATCATAAGCACCCTGTATGCAATTATGTCATTTTCTTCACATTAAAAGGAAGCTCTATCTGTGTACTTATTCTCATATAGATTAGATAACTTTCATTTTCAACAGTTAAGGAGGTACATTTTCAATTATATATATATATATATATATATATATATATATATATATATATATATATATAATCTTTGGTTTGATATTTAATGCAATACGAAACGCACAATTTTATTTAAATTTATATTAATCCAATACTGACGTTTCATCTTCATTTGTCAATATCAAAAATAAGGCCGTATGAAAAGCAAATTTTTTATATCGATTTGACACGTACGCCTAAGACGTTTAAATTACTTCTTAAGGTTTGCTTAGCTTCGTATGAAAAACTTTTATAAGTGAAACGTACCTCGAATTGAATTACGGTTAAAAAGTTTTTAAAGTTGAGAGTTTTCCCAATATACACAAAAGTTATGTTAGCGGCTTTTTGATTTTCTAGAAATTAATTGTCACCCAACAAAAAATTCATCAACAAAACATCTAAAATTTAATTTACCTTGCTAAAGATCGAGTAATTCTAAATATAGAGTGTCGGTTATGTATTTTTCAAGTTATCATGGCTACACACACACACGCGCGCGCACACACACATCAAGTCGAAAATGGTAGGTTTTAAACAATCTGAAAGCCTGTAAATCGGTTGAAATCTTGAGATTGATTTTTTCAAAAACTTTACTTATGTGTGCTTCGCGCTTAAGAAAGCAAAGTGGAAGTTTTTGTATCGTTTTGTGTGTGTAAATTTTTGTTTAAGTGTTGCTTTGTTATAAGCTATTTTTGGTTAGAACCTTAGCGTAGTTTTGTTTAATAGGGTTCAAATAATTTCTTTAAATCTGGTGTGGTTAATACAGTCGTTATCTATTTGGTGTTTGCACTGTACTTTTCTATTGTCCTCATGTTCTACGGATGATACATACTTTCCTATATTTGATTTATTGTAGAACCGTCTTCAATGTAGGAAAGTCTAGGTAAGTCACCTTTTGCTGTCCATGTTGAATGTTGGAAGGTCCCGGTAAGTTCTCCTCATGGTTATCTTTTTGATCTCGTTCTTTGACTTGTTCCCACTTTTTAAGATTTCAGGACCATATTTTTCGCTTTGAATTACTTAAGAATTACATAGATATAATCCGGCTTTTCTGAAATAGGTTTTTATAATTTCTGGTTTTATATGTTGCCATGGTCTCCCTAGTAGTAAATAAATCATCTTTTTGAAGATTTAGAAACTTATATTATGGCTCTGCCACCTACATAATCTTTGGCTTCAGTCATCTTTAATATACGATCTCTATGTCTTCTGGGGAATTCCCTTCATCATGGAAGTTAGCAAATGTTCAACCTATTCCCAAAAAAGGCGATAAGACCGATCCCTCAAAATACCGACCAATTGTCATCACTTCCATTTTGTCTAAAATCATGGAAAAATCCATCAATCAGCAACTGCTCACGTTCCTTGAAACTAGCAAACTCCTTAGTGACCACTAATATGTTTACTTGCCAAACTCACCTCGTTTGGGTTAAATGATATCCTCATCAACTGGGTTTCTAGTTTCCTCGATAAAACACGAATACGTGTGGTGGTGGGTGGCTTTTTTTCAAAAGAAGTTAGCATTAACGCGGGCATACCACAGGGATCCGTTATAGCGCCTGCACTTTTTCTGCTGTAAATAAATGACCTTATTTCTTCAACAACTAACCCCATCCATTGCTTTGCTGACGATAGCACTCTTCACTGTAGTTCATCTCAGTATACTCATAGTGATAATCCACCTTCTAATCTAATAAAGACATTCAACGTATTCTCGAATGGGGAAGCAATAATCTGGTTAAATTTAATGCTAACAAAACTCAGTGTTGCCTTATGGTCGCCAAAAAAGATATATCATTTCCTGTTGTAAGTATGAATGGCTCAGTTCTTAAGTTTTCAGACTCTATTACTCTGTTGGGTATGACTGTATCTTCAAATCTCTCATGGGTTGACCATCTTATGTCAGCTACCAAAACAGCTGCTCGTAAAATATGCTTTTTGTACAGATCTAAGCAGTACTTTACCTCTCGACAACTCCTTCTGCTGCATAAGGCCCAAATTCGCCCTCATCTGGAATATAATTCTCACCTTTGGGTTAGTGCTCTCCAATACGCTCTCGATATCGTTGATCGTATTCAAAAGAGAGCGATTAGGCTTATAAATGACCCGTCCTTAATTTCTCACATACAGTCCCTTGAGCATACACGGATAGTTTCAGTTCTTTCTTTGTATTATCGTTATTACAACGGCCATTGTGCTGCTGAATTATATTCTTTGATACCATATCGGGCTATCTTTGCGAGAAACGCTCGGTTCGTTCATTCACATCATCAGTATGCAGTACAAATATCCACTTGTCGTACCAAACGGGCGCAATCCACATTTTTCTACACGGCTTCTAAACTCTGAAATGATCTCCCTAGTTCCAGCTTTCCTCTCACTTATGATATAAGAAAATTTAAGGTAGCTGTTCATAGGCATCTATTGGCAATTCATTATCCCTCTATCCATCCTCCTAAGTGTTCCTGAGTGCTTTAGCCTGTTCAGGTTCACAATCATAAAAAAAAAGATATGAATACTTATCTAGGAAGTGACGTGTACGTAGTGATTCTTAAATTGCTTCTGGTAAATTTAATTACTCGTTGGTGAATGTGGGCACTATGTTAATAATAAATACAAACTTGATTGCTATGAGAGTTTAGAGGTCTTCAACAACAGACAAATTCTAATGAATAATGGTGATTAAGGACCTTTAGGCTACACAGAAACCAAAACCTTTACAACTTGCACCAGATAATAATCACCAATGGTATATATTACAGTCGACCCCTGATGATGATAGCTTAGCGCGTTCTTTTTTATTGCAAGTTTTTAATTTCGTGCGGCTTGTGGGTGTATTTTGTTTGTAAGTGTTATTGTAATTTATTTATTTGCCATTTTCTCCGTTAGGCAACAGAATAACACTCGTTAACATAATATAATCATAAAATGCGAGAATAGGTAGTATTACCAGCTTGCAATAAAGATTGAAAATTAGTTGATATTGTAAAAACAATTATTGAGTAATAAGCTAAAAGATGCTGCTAATTCCAACCGCGTTTCCAATTGCGTTTGATGTTTTAAAACAATAGTTGCTTTAAGTTTACCAATAACCAGATTCTTTTATGTCTGGTGTTATGGCAATGAATCTCGTAATGTCTCAGAAAGTTGTGCTTATTTGAATGAATCTGATTTGGAAGCTTCAGAAGGTATACAGATATTACGGTGAGTATTTTTTACCTTTGAGAATTTTCTGACACGATGTTCTCAGGTTAATACCAGATATAGGATTATTTTTTGTTAGATAAAAAACTTTTTGAATATCTTGGCCCTGCCCCTATACTATAATTCTATGCGCTATACTTGAGTATTCTTATGAATAGTATACATTTGAGAGTTTCGGTGTCCAACATTGATTTCAAAGCTGTCAGTTCATCAGTTAATTAAGAAAAATGGTTTATAATGTAACTTAACCTTTATTTTCCTAACATAATAAAAATGAAAATGAACTTAAAAACTAAAATACATTCATTGAACATCTAAAAGACCAAAATTAACCTCAAACTAAGCACATTGGTTTCGTTTTTTTGTTTTCCCAAATAATTTTGGAACTGGTAAAATCATCAAATATTTGATGGATTTTATCCCAGCGAACTTCAGGAGGGAGTGGTCGTTGATACCTGTATTCCTACAGAGTTTCTCAAATCCTATTATAGGAGCACTTATGTCCACATTAGATTCAGATGAGCTATTTAGAGATACTGTTTCGTCGCTTGATGAACTAGTTTCCGGCTATATCACTTTTCTTCTTGCTATATTTGCTTTAAATTTGCGTTTTTCGGTGCTCTTTCCAACTGTTTCGGCGGTTTCTATTTTACATCTGAGCGGTACGGAGTTAGTTGGATCTGTGGTAATACAGTTTGCTTAGCATTCGGGAGGTAATGAACTCGATCCCCGATACCGACTATCTTGTATGAGGTTTTTTCAGGGGGTTCCTCATACATATACAGCGGCATGATTACTACGTATACGCACATCATGTGCGGCTATTTTGGCGAATGCTGGGCTAGTATTTTCCGCGACAGAACCCTAACTCCTTTCCTTCCGATCCTATCCTGCCCGCACCCATCTTTAATCTCACAATGCATATACACGTAATGTATATAGGTATGCTGGGAATCCATCGCTGTGACTGAATGAGCGTGGAAAGCTCAGCAGTCCGCCCTCCCCTTCGTGAAGGGAATAAAACACGTTGCGTTCCTTTTTCCTTTTTCTGAGCGCCTTAGGAAAACCCTCGAAACTCCTGAGGGGTTAAAAATGCTTTAGTTGTTATGGCTGGGACCTTAAAATCATCACCAGTGGCTGAATTTTTCCACATAACCTAACATCATTAATTGATTTAGTAAAACCCTCTTGTTGCTGTTCACCATTTTTTAAGTAGAATCTAAAACTATTCATTAATAGTGTAATGATTCTAAAAATACTTCCAATTAATTTTTTCCTAACCTAGCAAATAAATTCCGATCAAAACTTCTTTCCTATTTCCTTCCTCAACTGAATGTAGTACTGTTTTGAAATATTATCAGTTTCTCACATCTTTTACCTCTCCTATGCAATTCCCCAATAAATAACCGTGCTCACATTCACCAAAAACGATTAATCATTCTCAGTTGATCTCGAACTAACTCTCCTGACTAGTAAGAATCCTGTGAATTACCTGCCAGTTATTCATTTAATTATAACCTACCTGATATAATCCCGCCATCTTAAATATTCCCTGATCTTCAATATCCTAGTTTCAGTATACCTAAGCATTTATTTAATTTCCTATTGCAATTCCCTTAAAACAATACATCTTTTCGACGTACGCGCCTCGAGGGATTGTGAATAGTTATCTAGTGACATTGTTTTACTACTGGAAATTTACGCCCCAAGAAGTGAAACGATTTCCCGAACACGTTTTCCCTCCTAATCGGTGTCCAAGAAGCAATCTCAAACGTATCCATTCGGAGTTGTACCAACTAAGGATGTAAAGAAAACATTAATTAATTAATGCTGTCTCTTAGAATAACCTTTAAACCACCACCAACACCTTATAAACCTATCACTTACCCCTGTATATCCACTCGTTTCCACTCATCACCTGTCCATCAAGTTATCATTAAATTTTGATGTATCATCCCCTGTTCACTTTCCTTGAATCACTGCATTTTATTTCACGTGCCCCGATACTTAATTACACCCTCCCGCCATTTAAATCTATTAACCACATATTAAACCACTTCATTTTATTTTAAAGTGTAATTAGATAACACGATTTTAATTTCGAAAACACAATTTTATTTATATGTAAAATTCATTTTATATGACAAAGTCGTTTTAACCTATACGCGATGACACCGTCCTATCTATTTTAATACAAATTCATTAATATTATGGCGAGATTTCGGCGTATCGCATGTGTAAATGCGCAATGAGTGAAGGGGAGTACAGTAAAATGGAAACAGCAATGAATAAATTCGAAGAACCTCTCCCGATCGGATGCGGTCTGAATGCGGTGTAGGGTGTAGTCCCCTCCGTAGTCTCGGTGGAAAAACTTCGAGATTTGACGCGACGCTCCATTTTCTTAGAAAGATTACTCAGTTGCAGAATTTAAAGAAGTTTGCGATTTTTTATAAAACTCCCCTGAAGGCGACCAGGCAAAAGTAGCCTTTATAGCTCTACAGTACCTTTTCCTTCGTGTGTACAAAAAAAAAATCAATATGACATATCTACATATAAATGAAAGAGGAATCTGTCGAAGTCAAAGATATTGTTTTCCACACATACATGCAGCTAAAATCTCGGCGTATATCAATTCGTTCTAAAATAACGAACAGTTTCATAACCAAGAAATCATCTGTTTACATATAAACATTCCTGGCACTGGTATTTATATAGGACAAGGTCAACATAGCAACCTGTGTTTCGATACCATATGTTTCATTTATGAATTGACAATTTATATTAAAATAACTAGAAATTCACAAATACCCCTACGTTTCAACCACTTGGATATTAATTACTTCACAATTCATTAGCTCCTAACTACTAAGTCTCCCTCTCGCTTGCTAAAAAAAAAAAGAAAAATGGTAGTTATTTCTCTGAGAAACGTGACACAAAAACCCGCTGTCCATTCATCTTCATATATACTAGGGTCGTTTTTAAAGTAAGAACCGATCGCGGCTGCGCAGGCTATCACGTGACGTCCGTTCAAGGTTAGTTACTCTTGCCCAGTCCCCCTCTACGCCACCAATACGTATCATGTCTCTGCTGGTGTTGGTTGTGTGGTTATACTGCTTTGTTTGTCACCATGTTGTCAATAATCCCGCCGATTGTGCAGTGCGCTCTGTTATTCGGTTTTTAAACGAAAAAAAAGTCCATACTGATGAAATTCATCGGTAGCTTGTTGAAGTTTATGGTGAATGTATAATGAATGACATAAATATGCTAAATGGTGTAGGCTGTTTGGTGAAGGAAGGACAAATGTTCATTATGGAGAACGATCTGGCCGGCCTGCTGTCATCAATGAAGATTTGACACAAACAGTTGATGAGGAAATTCGCCAAAACAGGCACTTCACTATTAACGAACTTCATCAGAAATTTTCACAAGTTTCAAGGTCAGTAGTTTATCAAATTGTTACTAACTGGTTTAACTGTCTGGCGGCAGAGTTCTTTGATGAGGGGATTTAAACACTGGTGCCACGACTATGTTGAAAAGTAAAAAAAAGGTACTATTTTAGTTTCTGATACAATTTACGTTCATAAATAAAGTTTCTCTTACTCCACTACAAAACGGTTCTTACTTAAAAAACCATCCTCGTAGAACTAACGCACTCATCACTTTTTATTAATTACTTTCCGCGTAGTTATAGCATCATCAGGTGCACTCATACAAATCTGTTACAGCTTCCGAACCACGGCGATCCAGCCCGACGACGTCCGATTGATAGAGACCGCAATTCAAAGTCGGATACAAGAATATTCGTTTAATTTTATTTTATTGGCATATCAGAAGTATGATTTTGTTAATACCGTTTTAGTTTTATTTAAGGAATTGTTTAATTTTATTTTCTTATTTGTTATATACATTTTAATAGAAACTAACCAACAGATTTAATTACATTTACTGTGTGGATTTCTTTCAACAATAGGCAACCCAACGTACACAGCTGTGGTGACAATGACAATACTCCCCCGCCCCCCTGTAGATCAAAGAGCTAGACAGACAAGGGCAATTACAAAATATAATTGTACACTCAACAAGGGTGTCACAATAGTATTTCAGGATGTGGACGGCTCAGGTCCATCTGTAACGCGGCTTGGAAGAAAATCATCTTCTGTAAACACGTCTTGATTATACGCACAGATACTTAACATGCGAAAGTCCGATATTATGTTAATCGGAGTCATGAAATGCTAAAATTCACTGGTGATACATTCTGATATGCCATAGACAGCCATTGCAAAGCCAGGGTGATGCATAAAGAGTCAACAGCTATGTTATAGTATGCTTTAAATAAAAAATAAACGCTCACGTCCAATGGTTGTAATGTATTGCTGCAATGAGGAGAAAAAGTTAAAATACTCACTGCGTTACACTTGACCAAGTTAATGCATGTAATTGATAGCTGATTTTCATGGTTGTCAAAGAGCAATAATGAGGAGTTAGTGTGGCTTATACAGTAGTCGGTCGAGAGAAACGAATTATGTCCCACCTCCTATTCGTGTTACAACTGCTCCCTTTCTTTTGTTGGTTTGACATTAATTTTTTTGATTTACCTATTATACGATTATTGACTGGTAAACGCCTTGATTTTCTTGATGATTCTTTCCCAGCACATAATAAAAGTGCTGAATCATTATTGCACAAAGCTCGTAATTTATAATTTCAGAAATCTAATTGTTTGTATGTCCCTCTATGGTGCATCACTGATCTAATTTCTTCCTA